>CM019755.1:41198471-41638471 GCA_009761765.1 Phenacoccus solenopsis
ACATTTTTTCTGTAATTAAATGCCCAGCGCTGTACAAGGCATCAAAAAAAAAAAAAAAATCGACTCGCAGTTAAGATTTTCATATTAGACGATTTTTTTGACTGATTAAAAAAAAACTGCTTTCTTTCTTTTTTGTATAAATACCAGAGAAAAGATATAGATAATTCTACATTATCAACTCAAACTATCAACACTTACGCCTGATATTGGTACAGGGTATCCACACGCAGCCATTACAGCGAGTACTAAACTAAACGTGCGTATAACCGCAATACTTAAATGCGTAGATCGAGGATGAGGAGCTCCATAATACATATCTCGCAATCTTTCACGACTATATAGCGGATAGGTAGCGACTGTAGCCATCACAGCGAACATCTCATAACCACTCATGAAGCCTTGTTCCTGATACAGAAAATTTTGCACATGAATAATGAATGTTGACATAATTCTTCTTCGTTTTGGTTGTAGAAATAAACTCTTACAAAGAGATAATACAAAGCTGCAGTTACTCCGACCACATCTTCAGTCAATAATTTCCAGTCTTTGAGATGAAAGTCGACTATATTCGATGAAATAGAACTGAGAAACAATTTCCATTTAATGTTGTTCAGCCTTTCGCTATTATTATCACTCCATAATTCCAGCAATCCTGGATGCTGAATTGAATCTGCAATTAAGAAATGATTTTCACGGTGCATTGGACTCGATGTTGAATATATTCAACGATTCTAACCCATAGGCATGATGGGCTCGACGAGAACAGGTTGTTGATAACTTCCAACATTTTCTCCACACCATTCGGCGATCTTAACATTTGGTCCTTCGTATTCGTACAACAATATACCGTATAATTTCTGTCGAAGGTTGCGCGAAACTGTGGCGCTAGCGATGAAACGATGAGAAACGTTATCTCGATTAGACGCACGTCTGAGATCTTCGAATGTTACAGAGAATTCGAATGTTCTATCATTTAAAACAGCCCAAAGTATGGCAGGAACGATGGTATTTCTATGGCGGTATCGGGCGATTTGTAGTATACGAGACCACTTGTTAGTCGGATTAACAACTCCTATGAAACGATGAAAACGTTATATAGTTACATGCGCAGAAAATCGTCAGCATTAATCCGAGTAACGAATAAGCTGGACGTATTACTTGGTGTGTTTTTTATCATATAACTTCCATAACACAACTTCACTAAATCCAATTTTGATTCTGAGCCGAATAAATCCTGACAAATTATCTGCAGTAATGTATCAATAGGCTTATCTGGTAAAGCATTTATATACTTTGCAATGGCTGGTAGTAGTACGTCGAAGGGGATCGTTCTTTCGAAAGTTGAATTACAAATCATACAATGAAAGCCCTACACAAATATCATGTTATTGGCGAGCGTGTAAAAGTATGACGATTCGCATGATAAATTCCACCATTACCTTAATCGTTTCGTAATTAATCAAATCGTTACCAGCTAGAACTGCTAACAAGGGTAACTGGCTAACTTTAATTTTTAAAATTTTCGCCAACTTATTACGGTCGTAAACTAACGTAGACATAGTACAAACATCGAAATTCTTGGACGAGAGGACACAGGCTTGTACATCGCTTATGATGAAATCAGTATCTTGAGCGAAAATAGCGAAACAATCGTTTTTACTAGCGTACTCGATAATTTCTTCGTCGCATTCTTCGATGGACATATATACCTACACAGAATCCTTGATCAAGGATGATTTTCAATTAAAAATCACATAAAATAGTTGTAAAAATACCTCGCAATTCAACACATATTTCAACAACAATGAAGTAATCACTCCCATAGTCGGCGGTAACGAATTATATTGATCTGGAATATTCTTGCATAAAACGCCTTTATCGAGGATATCGAAACGGCGAAAACATCCCTTATATTTTTCATTCTACGAGCTATCCAAGTTTTACGTTTCTTCTCTGCCGTCAAGCCACCGAAAAAGAACACAATCTTGACACCAATTAGTTTGAATGCTTCAACGAAAAGACGTAGTCTAGAAAGAAATTCTTGCATTTCGAATCCGATCACCCAGTCCATTCCTTTGCACCATAATGAGTAGCAGGACTGAGCATCTATGACCATGACTGGTTCTTTTCCTGTTTCATCTCTGTAGGCAAAGATTGTTCAAATCAAGAACTTACTCATAAGCTGATGTATTACGATGAATGCCACCAAGTATTTTACTCACTTATACTTCTTCGCTAATTCAAGTATCTTCACAGTAAAGCAAGCAGAAGGACAGAACTGTTCTAAAAACGTTTGTAAACCTCTTACACCCATTTTTACTACAAATACTGATTTAGTTGACCATTATAAACAAACACATCCTATGAAGCATGACTGCACATCAGTATACGTAGTCCAAATAAAGGAATTTTAAAGCAGAAGTTTAAATGATGCACACATAGTATAATGTTTCACTTCAAAATAAAGTATGAAGGTTTAAAAATCACATGAAATACGCGACGAATGATAGAAAACAGAAACGAAAAATCATAACTTCACAAACCCCGCCATTTAAACAGCACGTTTAGTGATAAGATGGAATCCCGTATCCTACACTAAACCAAAGTTATATAATATTATAAAGACTAGTTAGCTCACTCAGGCCTAAAATCCGTCCACCCTCGATTAGTTACAAACGCGGCCACCGCAGCAGTGAGAAGGGCTATCTTTCTCGCGACGTGCATTTAAATTACATGGGAAGCGCCAATTTTTATAACTTCAAGTCCACGTTACTCGAAATTTCCAGCGGCACTATAGGGTTTTTAAATTGCTATCTTATAGAAAATTTCACGCTCTTTCCAATGCTGCATAATAAAGATCAATTTGATCAATATTTCTACTAGATACGGAGGTTTTAAAGTTGAAAATAGTATTTAACCTATATAAAACAGAGATGGGCAAGATCTAGATCACGATGATCTTAAGATCACAAGATCACGATGTTGAGGTGATCTGATCTTGATCTAAGATCATTAATAAAAATTGATCTGATCTGATCTAGATCATAAAGTCTTAAAAAAAAAGATCAAAGATCATTTTTTTTAAATGGGTAACTATCGTTCAATACTTTATTAATTCTTAATGCTTCTATTTTCAATAGTTCAGTTCTTGACTTGATTGTTGATTTTGATTCTAATGATTTCAGCGGTTCAATTTTCAATTCATCACAGTTCATAGCGCTCAAGCCTCAACTTTTCATCTTGCTTAAAACAAAGAAAGGCACAAAGTAAAACATCTTTAATTGAAATAAGTTTATATTTTTATTAAAAAAAATATACTTCCCGTATTGCCATAATATTCAAATTTTCGATAAACTGAATATTCCATTGTAGTATAATTACAGTGATTTTGTTCACTGGTATTCAGTGTTCGTTATCAGTCTTTAATCTTCTTCTCAATTTCAATTTTCATTCATCAAAAATTAAAAAACAAAAAAAAACAAAAAATGATCTTGATCTATTTTTTATGATCTTAGATCAGATCAAATCATATTGCGTGATCTCTGATCTGATCTAAGATCATTATTATTAGATGATCTGTGATCTGATCTAAGATCATTTTTTTTTGTGATCTTGCCCATCTCTGATATAAAAACGCGCATTTTTTGTAAGCTTATATCTCGTTACTCAAAAGTTTCAGTTGCATCATATGATTTTTAAATTGATATCTCGGAGTAAATTTCATGCTCTTTCTGATGATGTATAGAGGAAATCTTTCCGAATTACATTTGTATTCCCTATAGAAGTTTAAGTGTTGAAAATCGTATGTTTCTATACAGGTGAAAAACCATTTTCAACTTTGAAACCTCCATATCTAGTAAAAATATTGATCAAAACGATTTTTATTATACACCATTGCAAAAAGCATGAAATTTACTTCAAGATAGCAATTTAAAAATCATATGATGCCACTCAAACTTTTGAGTAACGAGATATTACGTTACGAAAAATACGCGTTTTTATATAGATTAAATACTATTTTCAACTTTGAAACCTCCATATCTAGCAAAAATATTCATCAAAATGATTTTTATTATACACCATTGGAAAGAGCGTGAAATTTTCTATAAGATAGTAATTTAAAAACCATATAGTGCCGCTGGAAATTTCGAGTAACGTGAACTTGAAGTTATAAAAATTGGCGCTTCCCATGTAATTCAAATGCATGTCGCGAAAAAGATAGCCCTTCTCACTGCTGCGGTGGCCACGTTTGTAATTAATCGAGGGTGGACCGATTTTACACCGTTGTCCTTATGTGAGTGAGCTAACTAGTCTTTATATTATAACTTTGCATTAAACAACAAACACATCACATGCCACGTTGGCCAACATCAATAAACTAGAAGAGGTTACCCAGAAACCAGTAGGTAGGTAATTATTTTCGGTTTCGCCCATCGACTGTTCTGTGACGTCACCCGGAAGAAGCCGAAATGTAGGTAAACGAGTTAGTACGTTTATTTTGCATTGAATAATGTAATTAAACAGTATAGTTTTGCAGTTTTTTAATTTTTGTAAATAATTTGTAAAGTAAATGAATTTTTAATATTGCTGTATTTTTAGAGGATAAGAGAAGCTATCCGTTAAAAAAAAAACGAAAGTGATTCCTTGAAAATTCAACGTTTTCTGTGATGATGAATATAGTGAAATGTATGTAATTTTGTTCAATTTCTTATCAGAGTTCTGTAATTTTATTTCAGTTTCTTATGCCTTTGTTTTATATTTTCCAATTTTCGTATTAATGATTAATAATAGGAACGAGAACAAAAGATTATTCAAGAAACAGACAATAACAGTTTTTTTAAGGTAAGTGAATAACAAATGCTTATATCTAAGTAGCTACTTTACGTAATTTTTCTATTTGTTTCAGTTCTAGAAGCTCGGTCTTCAAATCTCGCTCATAATCAGTAGGAAAAAAATGCTCTGAGCATATTCTCGCTACAATCATTTTGTGATTATAATTATTGGAATGCAAGTTATTATTTAATAAAAGAAATGATAGTGACCTGAAGTTGTGTTGATTTTATCTTTCCTGCGACATGCTAGTACCCATGAATCGCAGATTAGTTTATCTTTAGGAAATTTATGAAAGTGTAGCTCCGGGTTCTTTTTTTTATTATTTCGGCAGCTTTGGATCCTACAGGAAGTAGGCATAATAATTTATTGAAAAATTTGAATACAAAAAAAAAAACTCAATTTCCATCCATAAAATTTTAAGGGTGGCAAATTTTAAACTTTCTTTTAGCAGAAACAAAGAATTTTATAATCTGCAAGTTATAAACTTGCTTATTTTTCACGTTTTCTAAACATATACTTTTCGAAATAGTGGCTAGAAATTTGTCGAAAAAAAAAATAACATTTCTACAAATTGATTATTTTTGTAATTTGATTAAATGTTCAAGGATAAAATTTTATCTTTTCAATTTTCAGCGAATTTTGTCGCAAACTGATAGAAATTGATTGTAGAACGATATTTTCATCAAAAAATCCTTTCTGAAGACACCTACATTGATTTTGCATATTTGAAATATTTCCCTTAATGAACGGATTTTTCATCATAATTTAAGAAACTTAATCATTTCCAAAATTGTATGATTACATATTTCAATTTTTATTGTTTTTTTCAGTTTATTGTAATAAACTTCATTCAGAATTTTTCGTGAAAAAAAAAATGAAAGTAAAAAAAAAACTTCTTGAGAACGAGTTACAAATAATTCCTGCAAATAAAGGGAAGAAAATTCAAAAAATTGCAGTTCTTTTTTCATTTCACGAAGTGATGTTTCGCATTTTCCTTTAAAGATAATTAGTTTTTAAAATTTTCGTCGACTTTTTCCTTTAACAAATAGTACATATAAATATGAAGCTTCATATCTAAAGTTATAGATGAAATGGAAAAAATTGCAGTAACTGTATTTTTTTCAACAGTTTCTTTCGTCATTTTACTAAATGGAATTTTTATTTTTTTCCAATAAAGTCGTCTTCAAAATTTTTGTAAATCCGATTTATTTGCTTAAAAAGAAAAAAACAACACATACACAGTAATATTTTATTTCGTAAATCACTTGATTTTCAACTAAAAAAAAAAAAGAAAAAAACCATCAGATAGCATTTTTTATTTTCTTAAAATTAAGTCCTTTTCAACTTTTTTATAAAGTTCATGGTTTCGTCATAAAAATGAAAAAACTGTAAAAAAATATGTTTACGCCATAAGTATAGTTGAAAATCTTCTTCCGAGTGACGTCACAATTTCGGTGGGGAAAAGAGGGACGTGACTCTCCGTTTTTCGCGTAAAACGGGTTTCTGAATAACCTCTTCTAGTTTATTGATGTTGCACGTTGGCAAGGCGCTGCTACTCAGAGCTTGCTTTTTTCAACAAGTGAAGCGGAATATGCCTACATATGCTGACATTAAATTTTTAATATTGTACATTACATCATTTTCATTATCGATTTATTTTTTGAAAAGTCAAAAAAGCGAAAGGAGACTGTAGCTACTAACCACAAATAACCATCAGAAGTTCTGAAGAAAATTCCACTCCCCTCAGTTAATATAGAATTATATACGTAGAAACACTTGCCAAAATGAGGTCGAAGTTTTCAAAAATTCGACATTTAAAAAGAATGATTTTTGGAAATTCCGAATTCTTTGCGCTCAGAACTTACACTGCATCACAAAAGGCTGTAAAAAATGATGGCTATCAACTTTTTTAGCTGAGTTTTTAATAAAAATGATAGCTATTGCAGTCTGCCTGATTTGGAAAGGGGATCATGTGTTGGCGTTTCAGACCATTTATAATCATCTGGCAAATGTCCAACTTCTTGGCATAATATTTAAATTTAGACGTCTCTAAACTTATTTTAATTTCTTGAAAGAACACAACCTTTGTATATTTTTAATAATAAATAATGAATAAATGAGCAGTTTACCGGTCATGTGCAAAATATGAGCTTAATTTGAAGTCTTTATGACACAGGAGTTTCTAAATTATGAATTACTTGATGCGCTAACGCATCTAAAATAGTGCCATTAATGTTGAAAAAAAAAACCAAACATAAAAGCCTTAGGGCTCCTGAAACGAAAAAAAATTTGTAGCTAAAATAAATTTTTTTTGAAAATTTCGGAAACGAATAAAAAAATTATAATAGAAAAGTTTCCCACCGACATAAAAGCTAGTTTCTTGTGATAACTAGGAACATTTACTTATGCCAACTAGTCTTTATCTACGCAGTTTACATATTGTAAAAGACTGTTCGAGAGCCTGCTCAGCCAACCAAGTACACTGGTCCCACTTGTGCATTTCTGTCAGTCCAGGGTTATTATTTAAAAACTAACAAAAATGAAAGAAAGAGCATGGCTGAATAGGTAGGTCGAGGCTCCAAGAGTAATTTCTAGGCTTCATCTGGGCCCGGTATATATCTATATTTTTGAATATATAGGCAAAAACATGTTTTTTCTCTTCTTTTATGAAAGTTGAAAAAGTGAGTTTCTTTTCATGCAGGTATTCTTGATATAAAAGCATCGAAAGAATTATCAATGTTTCCTTCCTCCAATCAATATTTGTTCACAGGCTCGGATCCAGCAGGCGAGTCACCGAGAAAATCTCGGTGGGCCGCGAAGTATTTGGGCCGACTGAGTAAAAAATTGGGCTACTTTAATTTCCAAACTTTAAAAAAAAAAAAAAAAAAAAATTCTATAAATCCATAATTTGAAAAATGAGAGAAAAAATTGGGCCGATTAATACTGAATGAGCCATTAAAAATAGGATTTCTCGGTGGGCCGCTGAATTTTCCTATTTCTCGATACAGCCCTGTTCGTTCATTGTACTAGTCAGCAACTAATATCATCGAAGAATCTATTTATGAAATATATCAAGTATAAAATGAATTGTCATTCATCAGGCGCCTCAATAAAACACAAAATGAAAATATTACAATTTATTTCACAGAAAACTGCAAAAAAAAGCTCAAAATTAATTTAAAAAACAATCAACGTTGAGTTATTGAACGTATTTGAGTCAAGTAATAAATATAAAATACGTAACAATATAAACAAAAATAACAATCCAATCTATTGCCCACATAGGTATCGCGCATATTCGCCCCTATAGGTATAACAAGAGTGATTTGGTTCAGGTGCTTAAAAAGCTGCGCATCTCAATAAATATAATTGTATAGGTATGAAGGATCACGAAGAGTACTTATAGTACTCACCCACTCATTTTCATTGATTTGGCATACATGAGCGTAAGTATTCAATTCCGAATAATATCACCCTCCAAGTACATATGTGTACTGATGAATCTGTGATTACCTATACTATGCACGAAATATGTACGAATATACCGGAGGCATAAATCGAGAACACGTGGAATACTTGGTGAAAATAATTCATAAAATAGGTACACTTTTACAAAATACCTGAAAAAATTACACAGAAATTTGAATCCTTATTGACAATTCAAAACATTACGCTCTTTTCACACATACTCGAAACTCTACAAATGATGTAGAAATACCACACGTCAAATGATGAGATAATTAATTGATCGACATTTTATCATAATAAACCAACCTATACTGAGCGTTAGGTATACGTACTCTTAAATGTTAATAGTTCTCATACTCTCACAGCCCCAAATCCTATGATATGTTCAGTCAAAATATCAAAAACATGAGAAAAAAAAAGAAAACATTCTATGCAAACGAAACAATTCACTCTCTTCATCACTATGACAATTCACTGGAACTATCGACAGCGAGAAAAATGATCTTTACCCTCATCGCATGAGCATTTCGCACAAAACTCCGTATAACAGCCTTAGTCTAACAGGTCAGGTAATCTTAACATAAATTTAAAAAAAAAAACGTATAAATAAATAAAAAGGTCACAGAAATATGATTAATTATCGTTATAAATGAATGGTATTAATTGTTCCGCATATCAAATTTAAATTTACAAAAGCGAAACGTTTATCACAAGAGAATCGCCTACGTCATATGTTAACGCAGCGTAATTTTTTATCAGGCACCCTGTTAGCGAATTCGTTATGTTCGGTTTGATGTGACTGCGCATCTTGTACCCTGGATATTTCGTTTTCTAATTCAACACCGGCCACGCAACCTCCATTCATCATATCGCTCAAGCAGAGTTTCTGTGTGTGTATTCGATCCAGTATCAACACCTCCAAAGCAAATAATTCGGAGTCCGTTTCTTGAGGAACATTACGTCTCATAAAATCGGCTAATTTTAAAACGTATTCGGCATTATAACCTGCCATGCCTTTCGAGCTGACTATCTGCGACGAAATATCTAACAAAGGCGCGTCGCCGAGCCATAAATGATTATCAGAGTATGCGATAAAAGTGACCGCTTGGATTGGCGCATTTGTTTCATCGCCATTTGGATAGAATTGCACGATTTCGGGGATATAGCCGCCGTTCGAACATTCTCGTTTTTGTAGGTAACGATATGCTGTCGAGTCGTCGGTTACCTTGAACGCTCTGCCCCAAACTATAGCCTGCAACAAAAAAAAATATTAAATTATTAAACAAAAAACTCATTAGCGCGTAATTTAAGTACATGCATCTGTGGTACCCTAACGTTAGCCAATAATCTAAACAAAATACCTCAAATGGGTAAATGTTAGGTACTATGTTTCTGTGCAAACATGTTTTGCACATATCATATTTCTCGACACGTGCAGATACATAGGTATGTAATAATTACAAAACCATTAAGCAAATACGTATATAAAGTACCTATTATACATGCATATAAACTAAACTAAGATGTATGCGATACACCTAGAGTACATATAATATGTATCTAAGTTACCTAGTACCTAAATACAAATATAACCTATGTAAGGTAAAATAAGAAGTTACTGTAGCACGTACTTATTATTTAGCTGAAGTCTTATATACCTAATATTAATACGATGATATCGATAAACGTGTCGTGATACGAACAAAGATGTTTTTATTCTAATGCACGATGATTACATCTAGTTATCATTCATACCTACGTACATATATATATACACTTTTAAAATTACGAAAAAATACGCCAAAATATTTCTTTCACAAATTAACAACTGATTCGAAAATATGAATTTTCATCTTGCATCTTTAATAATGATTTTTTCTTAAAAGACTCAAATCTTACAAAATAATAAATAAACACTTGACAGGTGTAACCGTAACGAGTAATGACGCATTAATCATTAGACACACTGAACAGAGTGTTTAGGGCAGAGGCAGTAGGATGAAGTTATATTTGCTGCAGTGTACCTGCATATTATACATACATAAAGTATTGACTCTAGGCTAAGGATTCCTTTTGGTATAAAATATAAAACTATCCCACCTTTACTCCTTTCTGAACACCACTTTTGAAATAAGTATACCATTGTTATAGCGGAATGAAAAATTCAGTTGAAAAAATTATTGAGAGATCAATATATATATCAGGCGGAATGATCACTGCTACGAGTCGAGTTGAAAACCAACCTCAAATTTGTCAGGAACTGGAAGAGGAAGGGGCAGGGGGCAGATTGCCCCCGCGTCCGAGTTTTTGAGAGGATTCGGAGATCCAAATTTTAGGTTATGTAGCTTTCAATAATTCAAATTGGATTTTTTTTTAATTTGAAAAAAAAAATGAAAATCTGAAAATGAATTTTTGGTACCTGTCAATTTTCATTTTTGAACCTTTTTTAAATTTAATAATACTTTTGAAAGTTTTCGAGCATTTTTGAAATTACTGAATTTTTTTAAAAATATTAATAATTTAGTATCCTAAAAACTTTTGAGTTTATAGTGATGAATCATTATTCGATATTTGAATATCAGTCTCCAAGTAAAAAAAAAAAAAAAAAAAAAAACGTAAGCAGCCATGTCGCATTACTGGAGCTGAGTTTTTAACTGGAGCTTGTTTTGATTTAGTAATAACCTTGCTTAACCGTTCATGACTACAGGCCACACCCAATACCAAGTCTGAGAACCACAACCCTATCAAAAAACACTTAAGAAGTTGAATTTGGCACAAATGTAGTATTTCTTGCCATGAAATAATCATGTGAACACATATTTCTCAAATTATAACTATTTGAGGGTCCTCAAATTATCTTCAAATCTTGATAATCCGCCATTTTGGATCCATTTTGACTCAAATTTAAGAGGTCATATTCTGGTCACAAACTAATCCTACACACAAAGTTTGACCATTCTAGGCCGATTTGGTGATGAGATATGGAAGATTCATGAAATTTCCTGCAGCAATTTCCCCTCCAAAAGCCGTTTTTTGCTCTAACTCCCCTCCAAAATCACTGAGGAAGCTAAAATCAAAATACGTTTGTCACTTGGGCTCATTTTATCATATGACACAGCAATAAAAAATTTTCGACCCCTCCTGTACCCCACCACTATTTTAGGTTGATAACCCCGCCTTCCCCCTCCAACATCATGTATGGAAGTGAATTGGGATATAGTATACAACTTATCCCCAATAACCATATGAATTCATATTAATTACATTTTTACCAACTTGAGGCTCCTCAAGCTCTACTCAAAATTTTGATAATCCGCCATTTTGGATCCATTTTGATCCAAATTCAAGAGGTCATATTCTGGTCACCAACTAACCTCACACACAAAGTTTGATCTCTTTAACTTGATTTGGTGGGGAGATATGGAAGATTCAAGAAATTTCATGACTCAAAACTTCCTCAAAAAACCGTTTTTTGATCTTACTCCTCTCAATATGCACTTAGGAAGCTGAAATTTGGATATGTTAGTGTCCGTGACTCACTTTTTCATATGAGATCAAAAACGAAAAATTTGAGGTATTTACCCCTTCTCCAGCTTCATTTAAAATTTGAGTGATCCGTCATTTTGAAATTTTTCGAAAAAACAAAAAAGGTTGTTCTGCGCATTTTCAAGAAGAGTCTCTCACCGAATTTTGAGCGAATTTTATCCACACCCGCCTGCGCAAGGCGAGTGACACAAAAAATGAAATTTCCTCAAAAACAGGTTTTTGCTTTAACTCTTCTCAAAATGCACTTAGGAAGCTGAAATTTGGATATGTTGGTATCCCTGACTCATTCTTTCATATGAAATCAAAAACGAATAATTTGAGCTATTTGCCCCATCTCCAGCCCCCCTCAAAATTTGAGTAATCCGCCATTTTGAAATTAATCGAAAAAACAAAAAAGGTTGTTCTGCGCATTTTCAAGAAGAATCTCTCACCAAATTTTGAGCGAATTTTATGAATACTCACTGACGCTATGCGTGGGGAAAAAATATATATATACCAAAAAGTTGGACAAATGGTCTGAAACGCAAAGATTTGAAGACCCACCCTCCCCGACCTTCTCTTCCCAAATCAGGTAGGCTGTAATAGCTGTCGTTTTTTAGTTAAAAACTCAGCTAAAAATAATCGCTTAAATTAAAATTTTCCGGTATACACGAAGAAGACACAACACTTTCAAAAACCACGCCTCATTCAATTAAAATTTTTCAAAGAGTTCCTTTCAAGATTGAAAGAAATATTATTCTGTATTGGTACCGATTAAAAAACAAAAATGTTATAGCTCAATAAAGCATCTTTAGAATTGAATTCTCAACATTTGATTGCCCTATAATTATAAAAATGAATGACTGTTCAACTGGTTTTCGTGAAAAACTCGCAAATACTATATTTTCCTTTCCCATCGAGTACCTACTACCAGCTACCAAGTACCTACACATGTAATACAAACTATTGACTTAAACTCACTCGAATCTATAATAAAACATAATTGTGATATTTTAATTACATGCATTTCGACATTTTAAATATCCTATCAAATTGATACGATGATATAAGGACGATAAATACATTAGAACAATGGCTATATTGTGTAGCCAAATACCTAATCTTAGTACACATGTTACGCCAAGATTTACGATAAACAAATTGCGGTATGATTTCAATTATTCCTTAAATTGATCTATGAACAATTCGAACTGTTCGTTTAGCTCGATATCCCTTTTTTCGAAACGCTTCGGGAAACATATTAATTATCAGCTTCCTAAATTCAATGTTAATCTTGAAAATTTCCACGAAACGCAAACAATGTTGTTTTGTCTATATTTTTGATGGATTCTACAAAATAATGATAAAGAGTTGACTGACCGAATATGATGGGTAAAATTTCGAGAAATTTTAATAGCCTAATGTTTTCAGAGATCAAATCAAATTTGCTGCATAATGACTCCTCAATGATTTGTTACACTTAATATCCAAACATACCTCTCTCGTTTCCTCATTTAAAAGTTACAATAAGTTATTAATTTTTTAGCAACGAACCTCTCCTTAATTTTAACGTCGATCTGCATTATTCATTAAATAATACGAGTCTTCCTGTGAATGCATCGTCGCGACCACGTGTTAAAAAATATTTTACGCAGTATTCTACGATCCATTGTCGTCGCCAATGATAACGTACGCGAATTCAGGCTAATCGCCAACATGGACGACGTTAAGTGTAAAAATAACGCGCTCGATTCCGCCAGCGCCACACTACGCCAAATTGAACTAATCATTGCACTAATAAAGATACCGCGGCATTTTTAAATAGGGGCTACGCCTCGTTACAACTGTGTTAGGCAAAACTGAGTACTTTTATGTAGAACAATTTTGGAAAATTCTCATACATTATCTAAGGGTCGTAATTGGTTTCGGTGGGTCAGAACCCTTCAACGAGATCACGTTTTTAAATATTTAAATAATTATTATTAAATCGTATAAATATTTAATAATAACATTCTCCGTGTTTAAATTTATTTTAAAATAGATTTCTCGAATTAAAAAAAAATTATAGTTTTTTTTTTTTTTTTACGCCGTGTACAGCTCTGGGCTAGAGGCTCATAATTAATGGATTATGACTATTCTAATAGCTATCAATCATTACAAAAATTATGTCCCGAAAAAATTTCTTTTGCATTAAAAAAATGTATACCTCTTTAAAAATTCCTCATCTCCTTCCTTCATTTGCTTCCCTCTAAACCTATAAAAGTACGTCCTAAAAATAATTTTGAAACGCCTTCCTATTAAAATATCCTAGTTGTGGCCCCCTCTATAATAACTCAACACCTTAAGTATCTTAATAACGCCGATACATGTAGGTACAAAAATATGTGTCATAGAAACATATTGAGTTCTAATCTATAATATACCGTAGATAATTTGTATTGAAACCTAATAAGCGGTAAATACTTCCTTCTGTTAATGTTTGCAAATATCTTAATTAAGCAAGAAAATGCTCCCACGTAAACATTTCATGACCAGAAAGAATGAGTAGTTGGCTACGAACAACCCTTTCTTTATTCGTCGAGGAAAAAAATTATGTAGGTATAATCACTTCGCACAATCAGGTCAGTATGCTAATATCCCAGAACTAAGATAAATATTTATATTTACTTGACCTTGGCATCATTTTTCAATAATCTCAAAGCAAGATAATTGCTGAGTGAGTGAAAAAAAAAAGGGAGAGCATACAATCTGCCAAACCGATAGAGGAAATGCAATTTTTATTGTAAATTCGCCATCGGAAAATGTTAACAAAATGACGTGAATATATATGACCAGTAGAAACACTAATCACCTCTTCCTTTGTTATTTTCTTATTTTTGCATTTACGTCGATCAAGCGAAACGTGAATTATTCGAAAAAACTAAAAAAAGCTCATTTTTTGCAATACCTACTTACCTAGCAAATGTGATTATTTTTAATTTATAGGAAGTCATTTTTCGTTAATTTTGGTTTATTTTTATCATATAAAAATATATGTAGATTAAAACTAGGGAGAAAAAAAAAAGAAAAAATGTATACAAAAAATTAAAAAAATTTTCATAATTGAATTTTAAATTAAAGGCTTTATTTCTGCCATATTAATTAAATAATTTTTTGTATTTAAAATAATTAAATTTTTATTGAAAATCTTTTTTTTTTTTGAAAAAAATCAGTTTGACTATCTGGAAAATCGGAAAATCCCTCATCCGGAAAAATTCCGGTCCCGACTAGTGTGCATAATTGACGCTCTACTGTATTATAATATTTTGGTTAAACGAGTTCATTTTTTTTGTCTGATACATACCTTATCATTTTCAACCAAAGTTGCAACTCTTCCGGGCTAAAACAAAAAAAAAAAAAAGTTAATGAATTCATTTTACTTTTTATTCTAAACTGAAAAATGAGAAGGGTGATGTTCAGACAAAGACAATACATAAACATTAAAGCAGAAAATTTCGCAATAAAAAATACCAAAAAAAGTAAAGTAATAGTCAACTAGTCATTTCGCATTACCTACTGGAGCGATTTCCAAATAATATCGTTAACCACTTCAACTTCGCACCTATAGTATCGACTAAAGCGCCCCGCTTCCCCTTCCTACTAATATACCTAAGAACTAGAATTTGATACAACGATATAGTACTTTTTGCTTACAGAAATCATATGAGAGCATAAAACTTCATCATCTGAGGCTTCTCAAGCCTTTCTCAAATTTTGACAATCCACCACTTAGCATCTATTTTAACCCAAATTCAAGAAGTCGTATTCAGTTACGTACGAAGTTTGAGCTTCTTTAGTACACTTGGTGAAGAGAAAATGCTTAAAGATTTATAAAATTTCTTCATGTATCATTTCCCCTCCAAAAGTCTCTCGAGCTTTCTCTCTTAAATCAGGTAGGCTGTAATAGCTACTTTTAAATTGAAAACTCAGCTAAAAAGGACAGGCATAATAATATCATCTAGCATAAGAAATTCAATTTTAAAATTAAAAAAAAAAAAAAAAAAAAAAAATTCCATACATGATACTGGTAAAATCCCAAAATTACTACATTCTTCCTCCATTTCGCAATTTGTCGACAATACTGAATGTGTTTTCTGTATACGACGAATATATACGCAAGTATCCTATTCCAGTAGATATTAAGAATTTTATTTGCCTACCCAAACAACTCTCCACATGCTATTAGGAACCTTTCTCTTCTACGTATAAATTTCCATCGAATATCCTCCTACTATTACATTATTTGCAACGACAAACAAATTACGTAGCAATGAACCCATCGCACCGCATACGTTGATTTCGAGGCGACGCGACGTATTCAATTAAACAACCAAAAGAAAATCACATTTGTGAAAATTGTGGTTTTATTTCACGATAAAATAATTCTCCGTAAATGTAACAAAAATATTGCGATAACGCACGTGCGCCTACTTAATTCACGCGTATCGTTAGGTTAGGTATTTTGATATGAACACACCACGATTATATAATGGTAGTTCACTAGTTCGTAGCAAATACCTGGGCGATTATGTAGATACATATCGATGTGAAGATAATAAATCGTAATTCAGACACAGCGACGCGTTAATTTTATTCCTAGTTTTCCGCGATTATCGCCAACGTACTTTACTGATATTTGTTTTGAAATTTCTATACGTTTTATTTGAAAAAAAAAATCTTCAAATTAAGTCAATTAAATTTCCGATAATTTCTTTTTACGCAGAACCTTCATTAATCGATTTTAATTATTAAAAATGAGAAGAAATCATTTTATAAAAGAAATTGGCCAAAATTAATTGACGAGATTGACGAAAAGATTTTCTTTTTTGAAATTAATGTTGTAGAACGAAATTCTTTGGCTAATAAGTGCTCAACCGTGACCTTGGCATTCATTCAAAATGATACTGTACTTATTCCTTTCAGCCGCATACAATGTTGTTTTTTTTCGCATTTATTATCGCAAAGAACTGTTTAAAATAAATTTCAAAAGTGAGACCATTATTTTCTCAGAGAGGAAAAAAAAGTAAAAAAATCATTACATGATATTGCAATTTTGGAAGATGTATTTTTTTCACTTCCGTGCGAATTCTCATGTTAAGCTCAACTTTTCTCTTAAAGGGCTACGACAAAAAATTATTCAAGTCTGAAAATTTACCTTTTTTTTTTTTTTAAGTTGGAAATCGTTCTCTAAAAATGTACAAAACTTTCAAAGAATCCAACTAAATGGGAAATTTGAATTTCACAAAATTCATTATTTTATTTTTGGTGGTGGTGGGTAAGGGGAGGCTTCACATCGAAATTATCAAAGTAAACATGAATGAGGAACCTACAAATTTTCATCGACAATAACTTTTTTGGCTCTGGGGAATTTTCAAGTCACATTATTATATAATCAGAAAGTACAAAGCAACCTTGGAAAAAATCGAGAACACAAAATTTTTTCAAGCATATCAGCATCCCTCACTTTTTTATTTGCAATTAACGATGTTGAGTATAATATCGCGATATCGATAGTCAAAATGCTAAAACATGTGAAACAATTAATTAAATATAAACATAGGAAGAAATTTCATTATCACTCTTGTTAAAGTATTATTAAAAAATTTTAAATTTAAAAAATCTTAAAAAAAAAATAAATAAATAAATTAATTTTGCTTACATCATCCATAAATTAGCAGAACAATTCTTTCAAGTCTTCACTTCGTTCTCAAATACGAAATACCAACAAATATGTGACCAAATTATAACTTTGAACCCACACAAGAAAGTTTTGATTTTGTTTTTGAATATCAGAGAAATTCCGATCATCGATACAATAGAGAATGCTAATGTAGGTAAGTGATATTTACATGATCGGAGAACGAAAAACCATTAAAACACAAGCAATTTTCGTAAAGAGGGTAAACACTTGGAGGGTAAGGTGGGTATTACGACGAACTTTTTAGATGTAAAATTTTATTCTGAATACTTTTCGTAACTACACATTTTGCGTTAGCTTTGATATTTTTTGTAATAAATGTGAATAACTTAATTTTGAGTATTTCTGTAAGTACATTTTTAAAATTTAAGGCGAAAGGGTTGCTCCAAATGGAATTTTTGTAATAACCAAAAATGTGGAGAAGCCTTCAAGAAAAAACTTTTACTTGAAATATTTTTCTATATAACCAACAGGGGGGGGGGAGATGCACGCATTTTCAAAAAAAGAGGGTGGATTCTCAAAAGAGATGGATTGGAAGAAAGGGCACTTAACCATACTTTTTTCTGAACACCTTTTAGATTAAGAATCAGTCGTCAAACTGTTTTTTACATTCTGAGCGAACGGATGAAATAATTCGACTAAATGCTGACGTGTTCTTCGGTATTATTTTATAAATAATTTTATGCGGATTCCAATCACGTCATTATTACTATTGTTAGTTTTGTAGCCTCGGCTTTTAGAGTGAAAATCATGGGGACACATTCAATTGCCGATGGTCTTGGTTTTTTTTTTTTTTGGGGGGGGGGGGAAATAATAAGAATTTTTTTCAACAAATAATTTTTCTGCAATTTTTATCCCTTTATTAAAGTATAAGTTGCGTGAAGCATAATATTTCGAAAATAAACGAGCTAAAAAGTAATAAAGTTTTTTTTTTTTTTTGAAAAAAATTGACTTTTTTACGAATGAATTATACTCAGCAACTGTATCAACGAAAACGATACCTATGTAAATTTATTTTCAATCTACAGTAGGAAAAGAGGAGCAAAAAGTGTACATTTACAAAAAAAATCAAATTTCCTCGAAATTCATATCATATAATTTTGATATGGACTTTGGGTCATTATTTCTCATGTTAAACAACCATTTTCATTCATATATTTCGTCAAGTCCTAATGCGCAGATAGGAGATATAGATACCTACCGACGTAAATACCCTTAATACGTAAAAGCATTTTTTTTGGTTGAAAATGCCATAATCATTCGCAACTGATTCGTAAATATTGGTAAATAGCCGAAATATCAACGTAAACATCATACTCGTAGTTTAGTAAACCATACATAACGCAACGAAATATTGCGATATTTGATGGTATATTTGCTTGAAATATTATTGTCTCATCTCGTACACCTGTAATTATGCATTTAATTTCTCGTGTCCTTTCGTCGTTAACTCAATGTCAATGCCATTCACACACGCAATCGTGATTACGGTATTAATTTTTTTTTCACGATCCGAATTGAATAAGTATACGTACGTTATTGGTATAATACCTACACGCCATTGTATAGAAAAGAAAAAAAAAAAAAAAAATTAAAAAACCACCAAGTAATATCTACTAACTCGTTATCTTTTTTCACGTACCCGATTGTAGAATACCGTTACAGCGAAATAAATATACTCGCACTCCCGTCGAGTATATCGTCCAAAAAGTAATTTCATACAAACACCAGACGTAGTAAAAATTTTCCTTCAACTCGCCGTACTCCCAATTCCCACAATCTCACGAAACCGGTTCGTTTCGCGTCACCTTGACATTATCGAATTTCGTACACATTTCAATCGCTGATCGATCGCATGAAAAGATTGACTTTTAGACTCCGAAAAGAACACCTGTTAGGTGCAATATTTCAACTCGTCTTCTCTACACAGTTAGCTAGGCGAATCGATGATGATATAATTAATTTCGAAATGCCCAGTTGAACCATAACCTATCCCTAAATGATCTGATTTATATATATTAATAAAGATAAAATGTCGCGAGTGCGAATTTCGTAATTTAGTCTTCTTTCAAGGTTATCCGGTTCGATGCTTTCACCGAGCTCGGCGTTTATTTCCTTATACTACATATCTCGCCATCGAATACTTGTTAAAAAATCGTACCACCCTAATTATACACTTATGACAAGTTCACGCAGACAGATCTTTCTATAGGAAATCGATGATTATACTTCCGATTATTTCGCAGATGGGTATTTTATTCGAGCATCGATTCGCAGCACGATGATTTCATATAGTCTACCGATTTACCTCATTATTCTAAGAAACTGTGATCGTGTGACCGCATTTACATTTCTTTTTCAACCCCTTACTTCATTCATCCCCACCAATCATTGTTCAAGGAAGGCCGCAAATGGAAGGTAGAGTATGTCTTCCAGTATATATCCGCGAAGTAAGGTTGGGATCCAGATTAATCTTCCGGCATCCGGTCACGCTGCGCAAATCTATCTTGTACCGAATCCAAAGAGATAATTCAATGCAATGGCCATTTAATTACCCTCACTTTGGTATTTTTTCATCATATACTACGACGCAGAAAAAAAAAATTACGCGTAGCAGCGAAACGTGGGCCCCATGGATACAAGCCAGGATAATCTGATTTATGAATGTAATGGTATAATTTTACACTTCGATGGTGAAAAAAGAAATTTTGAGATTGCTGAACTGAAGTTAAAATAATACTCGGAGCCGGATATTGGAACCCTTGATATTAATAATCTTAGTTTATTTGAAGAAAAAAAAATAACTTACCAATATAAAATTGATATTTAAAAAAATAGATGATTTAACATCTCGAAAGGGAAATCAAAAATTAAAATTAAAGGTAAGTATCTTATGATTTAATCGATCATTTTTAATAAATAAAAAAATTGGGAAAAATTATTTCTCAAGAATAAAAAAGATTATTTTTAATAAAATACGAAAAAAAAAATTCACTCGTTATTTATTTATTTATTTATTTAATTAATTAATTATTCATTTATTTATTTATTTATTTATTCAGTGTGAATATTTAAAATGAACAGATTAAAATTAAAATGAATTATTAAAAAACTTTTTATAAATTACATTTAAATTTTTCTGAGTTACATAAAAAAAAAATATTTGCCCTTTCAACAAAAATTTGCTGTCACTTGCCAATGTCCTTTGCCCAGAAAAAAATATTTACTGTTTCACATTTTCTCAACCATTAATAATACATACTCTTTTGATGGAAAAAATTTTTAAAAAACGACTTGCTCATGATCAAGATATTGACAACTTCAATAACTCTGTTTACACGCCTAAGATACAACTAAGGTAACTCCAAATTTACAATATTTCAATGCGAACAAAATACCTCATTAATTTCGTATCTACAAACTGCTCATTAATAATTACATATTATCGTCACAATAACACGTAAATGCCTTCGTCGTCGAATTTTCGCCGATCAATGACCGCACTGCGCTATTCTTCGTAAATACGAATAAAACGCAATTCTTTTACGAATCCACTTTTGCAGGCAACTCTCTATTACTGCAGAACCGATGATAATGTGACTCGAGCAAGCTACGAGTTCATGGCCTAAGGACAAATACTCTCATTGACAAATCCTATCAATTATCGCACCGAGTACGGGTTTGGCTGGACGGAATTATATGAACGAGGGCGACAAATCGCTCATACCATTTCTGGTACTCGAGACCTCTATATTCGGATACCTTTCAGCAGACAACGGAGGTGGATATTTTTTCAGAGATTTACCAAGTTGAAATATATTGGCTTCATCTTTAGAGGTTATGAAACTATTTCGTATATACAGAGCGAAATATTGTTATATACAGATCACATTCTGATATTCATTGAGAACATGTGTGAGGGGCAAATATGAAAAGGAGGCAAGTCAGACTAGCATATTGAACTTCCGAGCATTACTTTAACTGTAGCCTTCACCCTCCCTTCAACAACAATATTGACAAGTACCTAATAGGAAAAAAAGTGCGTATATTAATCATAAAAATGTTAGTTCATAGATTGAAAAAAAAAAACTTTATTACTACTACTACCAAGGAGTGTATCTTCGCTCATTACTTATATTTTTAATGATGTTAATAAAAAAAAATTTTTAACCGCGAAAATAGTACAATTCCCAGGAAATGAGCTGGATTCGTACCAAACCAAATCACCATTTCTTTTTAATGATTAATCATCAGAAACTACGCAATAATCTAATTTAATTTAATTCATTTTAAATTAATCAATTGTATTAAATTATTAATAAATTAAATATAACAATGTATTATTTTTATATTAATAATTCATTTATTTCAATATTGACTAAAATAATCTTATTATTTAAATAATTTTATTGATTAAAAAATTTTATATATTTTTTTCAGCGAATAGGGTAGAAAAAATTTTGTTTATTATCGAAAATCTATCATATTCGATATTCCTCATGAGTTGATAATTAATTACTATCATATCATAATTATTTTGAAACTATCAAGCGGTATACCAGATCAATTTATGAGAAAAAACAAAATTTGTTCTACTCTTCCCCCGCGCCCCCTAGCCATTGGCACGATGAGAACATAAAATATTATCATAACATTGTGGTTTATATTAAACATCGCACTATGGGCTTATGCGCAGTGTTGAGTCGGGCGTTTCAAGTGCGTTTTCTCGCGATTCTATTAATTTGGGCGAAAATGGCGCAGTAATATTTTTTGTTGGAAATCTGATCAGCATAATTTCTTAACTGAACTTTTTCTCTGTATCTAGATTAGAACGCGTGTTATTTGCGAAAAACTAGTTTTGGGGGCACAAATGTGGATTTTGGGGGAAAGATAGTTGTTGTTACGGACACTATTGGCAACAAGTTTCCTCAGAAAAACTTCGGCCCCCAATTAGTCTCGATTGTAATCGTAATATGACTGGACTATTATAGGTACTACTTTAACTTCATCATCATTATGGCGAATTTTATTTATTCTTATTGTGAAATGCTCAATCAGAAGTTTGCCACAATAGTCGAAAAGTAACTCGCTTTCATTCCCAATCTTCATTTTCTATTTTTTTTTTCTTGTTTAGTCCTTACTGATTTTGCGATAGTGTAATACATAATAATTATTAGTATTAGGAGCAACTTTGTAGTCCCCTATCTTCTTCTCTAATTGGTATACGAAAAAAATTATAAGAACCTTTCTTATAGAGAATTTAATGAGAAACATTTTATTACTATAGTACTTTTTTTTAAAACGCGTTGTTCGCAAAAAAATGCAAAAAAGTGAATTTAGGAGGCGTTCTTATTACACATTTCATTTTTTTTGACCAACTTTCACCCCCCTTCGGGGCGTTGAAAATATTATCATGTTGTACCTTAGAGTACGAGCTAATTATGGAAAAAAATTCAGCCATGTACCCCCTCAAAAAAATTTTTAACAATTTTTTGAAAATTTCAAAGCCTAAAAAATTCAAGAAAATACAAATCGAAAAATTTTTGAAAAAATTTCCACAAATGTACTTATATAATGCCTATCAACAGTGAAATTTTCAAAATTTTTCATCCATCCCATCCAGAGTTAAAAAATATTAAATTTTCGACATATGGGAGTCGATTTCTCAGGAAGGGGTGGGGGTGGGGCGTCAAAAATTTTTTTGGGTAGTTTTTTCATCGAGGGCAACATTTAGGACCACTTGTAACCGAATTTGGGTCAAGGGCGGTTTTCTCTATCTTATCAGGAGAGACCCTTCTTAATTTAATATACATATCGTAATTTTTGTAGGAATTTATAAATCATCCACTTTCAACTAAAGATTTTTATTTTTAGCTGACTTAAAAAAAAAAAAAAAATTAGCTATTACAGCTTGTCAGATTTGGGAAGAAAGAGTCAAGGAGGGATTTCTTTATATTTTAGTTGTTTCAGAGTATTTCTAATCAAATAATCACGAGAATTTTCCCATTTCATGGAATAATTCAACATTAAAAAATATTTTTGGGAAATTGAGAAAATATGGGTAAAAAATTGAGGAAAAGAGGGTAGAATTTCCATCATTCATCTCAGATAAGTACTCCTATTCCTATTCCATTTATTTTTTTTATCTATTTCCACGCACAAATATGGTGTAACAGAGCTTCGTAGACTTGCATCTTATAATTTACAGGGTGCTGGGAACATGAAGGAATGTAAGGAAATACAAGAATTATTGTAAAAATCATTTGAATTTTTACGTTTCCTTTTTCAAACTTTGCATACTTTTCGTACTTGCCAGAAACCTTCCCAGGCGATGATGGATGGGAGAAGTAAGTGCTATTCACCACAAAATGCATTGGAGATAATCAAAAGTACGAAAATATCATGTTAAAAGATGAAATTCATTCAGATAATTCAACTTTTGTATGTAAAATTTACTGTGGACCAGTATAGGATTCCTTCAGTTTGGGTCAAAACGGATCCAGTTGAGGAAGACTTGAGCAGTTTCAAATAGCCTGAAATTTGATAGATATATGAGCGAAGAAGCACACATCTTATATTCAAATTTTTAAATGTTTTTGGAGGGAATAGATGAGGGTTTTCAGCCTTGCTACAAGGTCTTGCGAAGAAGTCAACACCATTATCTGCGAATCTGAAGAATTTCCCATGGAAAATTCAACTTTAATAATGCAGCTCGGCTGCTTGCGATTTTTTTTTTTTTTTTTTTTTGTCGAATAAAAAATACATACAGTGGTATCTGTATAATGTATATACATTATTAATTGAAAAAAACCCTCAAAAAATTGATTTCGAAGTCTTCTGCTCTTTGAGGTACCTTATACAACAGATGTATATAATTATTAAAACAATGTTGTATTTCCTGAAAAACCTTAAGACAATTCCCTACCAATAGGATCAATTCTGATGACTTTGGTTTCAAAAGAGTTCATTTGACACAATAAAAAAATTAAGGGAAAAAAATGATAAAGCCTAACTAGATATTCTAGAAGTACATTTAAATTCTATTTACTTGGGGAAAAAATAAAATCGAGAGAATTTGTCCGTAGCCTGCAGCGTATACCTTAACTTACAAGATAATAAGAATGAATTGGTATACGAAGTGCGGTAGTTCAGTATTGCCAATTCATATCCAAGGACAAGATACTAATGGCCAGACGCTAATTAAATTGGAACACCGAAGAGAAATCGGATATGACGTAAAATTACAGAATCTAGCGGATACTCAATTTTTATTGATTTTTTTTCCACGAGAGAAAATCGAATTTTTCCACAAATAAAATTTCCGTGCTATAATCAATGAGAAAATAGCATTCGAGCGAATTTCATAGCGACGGTCGTTTTAAAAGCTGGACCGAAACACTTCTCCATTCACCCACTTTACCACCCGACGCGTAGGATGCTGAAAATTTCGGCGCCAAAATACGCTACAAGATACAACCAGCTGAGATTTTACAAAATACATACCTGCGCTCTGGTCCCTCTGTGCGATGTACTGCCTTGCCAAAACTTGCGACTAAATCCTTTCACATATCCGATGGCGGATTCTTCGAAGGTGAATCCAGGATTCCAGCATAAAGATCCGTATCCGAATACCCAGACGGCGGACCCATCAACAAGTGCATGGCTCTCTGAACACATTGCTTCTACTCGTCGTCTTTTAATACTGACCTAATAAATACCGAACTAATGAACAATACAATAACGTGAACGGAACACAGCATCGAACGTTAACTATAATGGCATATATGTCATAAATTTATCCGTTAAACATTCCAATTCCGAATAATGCCAACAGATACCGCGAGTCTGCGTAAAACTAATTTCTTCGTCAATGAATCGCTGGCGCGGTACTGATTTTTTCCCTCTTCGGGATGATGTAACAACGCTAAACTTTTACTCGCTATGGCTGGTGCGCGGTCGCCGATTTTGCTGTGTGCGAATTACACGCTCCTACGGCTACACGTTGTTTCCGTCAGCGAACCGGGGACAGTATTGGTACACGTGCGTTAGACGTACCTTGTTCCCGCCAAATTACCTAAAATTTATGTTTAGGTTTTTCGAACCAATGCACACGCGAATTGGCCTTCGGGCTTTTTCAGTTACCGGACTTTTTGACGAAAAAATATTTAGATATGAACAGCTTTCAAGTCTAACTTCTTATTTTACTTTTTCATTGCACTAGAAAATTTAATGTTGAAACGTCTTATACCTATAATATTGTTAAGCACCATATAAAAATAGTGTCGGACCGCCTACAATATCAATTCATTCAAGCATGAAATTACTTTTCTATTTTTTCATAGTTAAATTTTATTTTAAATTATTTTATTCTTTTTTTTATACAAATACTTTTAATTTTTTTACAGACCATGACTGTTTTTGAAAAATTACAGAAATCTTGTTTTATTGGGTCATCTGTGTTCTGAGAACTTGCGAGTGAATTTCAATCGTGAATTACTATTTTACTCGTTTATTTATCGAATATCGTTCTCTTAGATACCATCCAAAACCACCGTATATTTTTGGAAATATTTTCAAATATTTCTCATAATATTGCTTTCACTCTTCAACAAGCAACACTTGAAAAAAAAATCAATTTTTTAACCTATTAACCTATACGAACCCCATCATATTTAATACCCACTTTAATAAGCTCTTACAGAACTACTCAAACTCACAAAAATTATTCACAGATTGATCTAAGAACGAACATTCAACAGGCTGTGCCGTAGTCCATGAAAACAATCACATTCTTTGTCCTCTCCCCCCTCAGTTCACTATATTATTTGCTGAACTTTTTGCTATAAAAACAGCCCTCTCTTATATTCACGATTTCTCTCTTGGAAACTCAGTCATCTTCTCTGACTCCCTCTCAGCCCTACTTTCCATTTCTAACTACCAAACAAAGAAACAACACCCCATAGCTCAGCAAATAGCACACATCCTTGTTACTTCCACCCACAAAATCGCTCTCTGTTGGGTACCATCACACAGAAATATTCCCGGCAATGAAAAAGCCGACCCCTCTGCCAAACTCTCCTTACAGATAACACCCATTCAAAATATCCCAATTCCTCTATCTGATATTAAGTTATACATAAAAATCAACTCTTCCCTCACTTTCCGTTCCCTCTGGAATCAAGTACCTTCCACCAACAAACTCAAATACATTAGAGATGATATGAACCCTGGAAATTTCTACAAAGAGATTACCCGTCGAGAAGATGTTCTCTTTACTCGTTTACGAATAGGTCACTCGCGTCTCATTCATTCCCATTTGCTGGACAAAAAACCCACACCTATATGCGATACCTGTGACACTCCGACCACTATACACCACCTCATTTTTCAACGTCCAAAATACTTTGACGAAAGGTCTTCAATCCTTACATCCATCACTCCCAAAGACACCCCTCTCTGATGATTTTAACAACATAAAAAATCTTTCGAATTTCCTAACCAAAACCAATCTTTGATGCCTACTATAAACCACAAATTGAACGCCTCTAGCCGCAGTTGCTGTACATAAAAAAAAAAATTCCTATTTTCAAAAATATTTAAATTTTTAAAAAATATGAGATACGACTCAAGCATGGAAAATTTTCAAAACCTGATCTTTATACCATTATAAATTTTGCTTTTCATGAAAATTTTTTTAAAGCGTGTAAAAGTATAGAAAAACAATTTATTAAATATCCGAAAATAATGGGTACAATAATTGTACGAAAATTAAAAGAGATAGGAATCATTCGACTTGATGAATGGGTCCCTTGTTGGATTTTCGGGATCAATCAGTGTTTGAACAACTTTATCATTAAAGAGATCTCCAAGTAGATGATCAAGGATTAAAGTTATGATGACGTCTAGCATGGTGCTTCAATGAGAGTGTTCCTAACGTACTTGACACTTCACTTCAATTAGATACACAGCTCTGATAAGTTTAAAATAAAATTTTCATTTCCACTAAAAGTGAAACATACCTGAACTTCTGACGTACACATTTTTAGGTTATTTATATCCTGTCTGATTCCTCTTCACATTTTATAAATATGTCAGTTTTTTTACTTGTATTTTTATTTATTTTTAATTTTTTTTATTTGTTAAGAAAAATTGTATATTTTTTGTAAATAAAAAAAAACAAGCATACAATTCATGCTTGACCGGCAATCGAAACGTCATAAATTGATTTTACTCATGAATTTGCGAATGTTTTGTAATAAATGTAGCGAGTTGGGTACTTGTTTTTTAATCTATAAAATATATTTCAGCGCTTACTGGAAACATAATCAATAATTTGTAAAATTATATTTCATTTTGATTAAAAATTATGCAATATGTATAATGATATTTGTTTCATTTCATTTTGTTTTCAGTATTTGTTATTGGAAAAAAAATCATTATAATATGTACTTACTAGTAATACTGTAGTATTAATTGTGAGGTTTCAATTGAAATTTCCTTTAATAATATAGATACATGTCATTATAGTGAGTTTCTTTCAATGAATCACCAGAAATAAGTTAGAATGCGAGAGTTTTTTTTTTTTTTTTCGACAGTAATTTCATTAAAGTATTTTTTCAAAGCTCAGTAAATTAATTAATATCATCGAAAATGTTCTCGAAAATTTTTTAATAAAAACAAATTTTTAAATGAAGCATAATTTCATTTAAAATAGAAAAAACATCGATACAGAAAATATTTATTGATAAATTACGCTGATGAATTCATCAAATAATTAAAGTTATTTAAAATTTTAATAATTTTATAATTTAGATCAAAATAATTATTCTTTGCGTGTTGTGTGATTTTGAAATTCTAAATTTTATACGATAAACAATAGAAAATAAATCAAATACTGAGAAAAGAATTACTTCTAGAAATTTCCAAATGAATCATATAATTTTTCTCCCAGTTAAATAAAATAAAAAACAACGTTAACCTATCACGAATAACTAGTCCTTACTGTTGTTTGTAATTTTTCTTTTCTTTTAAACAAGCTCGGTACTGTCTTTGGTAGTCCTAAATGCACAAGAATTAGTTTATTTTTTAAATTAGGATTTTTAAATAAAACTCGTATTTATACATTTCTAGCATTTTTTGAAATAATATTTCGCGGAATCAGCCATAATAATTTTCACTCTAGGAACACGTAACTCGCAATAGACGTATGAACATACTTCTTATCAAAACTCGACAAGGTTAATGCTTCATTTTAACATTCACTTACACCTCTGTACCTATTAATACGATTACATAAGTAAATATCATGGAATATAGATAAGTCTGTACGGAATATGCGTACACTGTACCTGCTTATAGACAATAAAGTTGATGGTAAAAGGTGGCATTTTCATTTTCATTTGTATTTAAAAATATTCTTTATAATTTTGGTGTTTATTGAAAACGGTTCATAACGAAGAATTTTATAAAATCATTCCATAAAATATCTGAAAGTATAATGAATGAATCAGTTTTTTGCAAATGACCAATTTAATATTAGTTTGAAACATAATAATAATAAATAATATTAGAAAAAAAGCAGTATAAGTTCTTACCTGATTACGTGCTTACTTATAATGCGAGTTCTTGATTCTTTTTCATAAAAATAACAACAATATAACTTCATGGAATTCATAAGTATATATGTTCACAGCTAACCATTATCACTCGTGTGCAAAAATTGAAATGGAAAAAATATCACGAAACACTCATGAATCGACAAATAATTTTATCACAGGCGATATGAAATATTTTTCATTAAATTTTTCCTAGCTTTTATGTAACTGTACTTCGTGAATAACTCAGCAGATATTTTTTTTTTTTTAAATAGAATAAATAAGACACTTTAGAGTATAAATTAGGTACTAAAGTTGGGTATGAACTTAATAAACCTAATCTCGACATTTGCGCATTCGCGTAATAAAAAGCGATAAAAATATTACATTCGTAACTCTTCTATTAAAATTCGTGCAACAACGTTTACGATTTGAGTAACATGATTAGATGTATAAATGTAATTATAACTCCTTAATTATAATGTGAAACAACAAAAACCAGTGGATTATCAATTATAGTCCTTATAGCTAGATAGATTATGTTTTCAGCATTCAAAAAGCAATTAATTCCTCATATTACTGTATTTGCAATCTTTCAATGCTTTATATTGCGTAGGTGCCCTTTATCAAGAACATAAACTTGAAAAAAAAACCGAATTTCAAATTACAGATAGATTTCTACAATTTACGTGCCTTAAAAGAGAAATAAAAAGAAATAGAAAGGAAATTAATATTTTTATAAATAAAAAAGTTTTATCATAAAAAATCAAATTTTAAAATCTATCAAAAAAAAAATAATACAGATGTAATTTAAATATCATAAAATTATCTTATGAAGGGACTTTATACAAACGAAAATTGTAATTATTTTCATTCACAATGCAAATACATTACCTACATGATTTTGTTAGATGTGTGCATGCCATTTAAATGAAAAATTATGAATTTTTTCAACAATATTCTAAATGGCCAACAAGAACCGAATATTGTATGTCCTAGCATGATTTATTTCTTCAATACTTTTTATAAATTTATACAATTCGTACCTAATGTCATTAAAACGTAAAGAAGTCATTTATTTAGTATTTTAATCAAAACCAGAATATTTACTTCTGATTTTTCATCACACCAAGTCCTATAACACCAGTTCATCAACCAGTTCACTTATTTTCCTTTCCTAATAATAACAATTATGTAAAAATTTGTTTTTTGATGAATAGTGAAAGAATTTCTGACACTTTCATTGTTGAGAGAGCAATCTGAATTTTTCATCCATGAAGTTTAATTTTTTTACCATCGATATTGATAGAGTTTTCACTGATCATTAGGCGTATTCATATGCAAAAAGTAATTTCAATTCCGAGTTCGTTGAAAATTGATTTTTAATGCTTTCCTACACCATCCATTATATACATGAGTCTTATTTTGATGTTTTTTTAGCATCAATTATTGTGTAATGATGAATGAACTATTTTTCGTTGAAATACTTAAATTTAAATAATATAATTGATAAAAGTATTGCAAGAATAAAAGATTTTTTGTTAGAGAATCAGTATTAGTATAAGGTCTTAATATTGAATTCAGATCAATTAATATTATAATTTCATTTCTAATTAAATAATTATATAGATATAATAATTTACATATAACTATTTTTTTATAAATTTAATTCTTTTTTTTAAATTATTTATTTATTTATTTATTCGATGACTATGATATGTAGTGAGACCAAATGATTTGACTTCAAGCAACATACCATATCTCTTTTCCAGCCATTTGAAATGAATTTTTCAATTTAAAGAAATATTAATACAGTTGAAGTGAATGTATCAATCATTGAATTCATTGAAACTGCTACAAATATTATTTCTGATTCAAAACTATAATTTAAGTCTTATCACGTTACCATGATTTATGTGCTGGTCGAACGCATATCGCATGGACATAAGGTACATCTGTTTGTACTTGACAATATGTATTTTTTTTTCATATTTAATTTTTTGAATTTCCTTCATTTCTAATAGTAAGGTTTAATTAAAATGAAATTATTTAAGCGTAATTTTTTCACCATACGACATATGCGTCATTTGTACATAGAATTAATTATTAGAAACGTAAGCACAATTCCTGAAAGTTTAGATCTAAAAAATATCATTGACAATCAAGTAGTATTTTTCATTGTTACTTTCATTTTATAATTTATTTGAATGAAATATTGCTCGTAAAATTAGGCACCGAAGTAAATATATTATAAAAAAATTAATTGATGAAAAAATCTGAAAAAAAAGTGCCAACGATACCTGGTTTTCCCAGGCGGTCACCATCCAAGTACTAACCAGGCCCGATGCTGCTTAACTTCGGTGATCGGACGAGAACCGGTGTATTCAGCATGGTATGATCGTTGCCGTAAGCTTTCGTTGTTTTTTGCGTATTCTACGTGTTTCATTGTTGCGATGAGATTGAAACGTGTATTTTATAAATTAGCTCATTATTAAAAATTATAAAATGAACGCTGAGATTTGGCTTTTACAATAAATTAACAAAAATTGTACGAATTTTGAAAATTACCGAACTTTCAGAATACCTAAATTAAACATTTTTTTAATAACAATTCGAGTTTATCAGCTGTACTATACGGATTTTCCATACTATTCCCATGATGTTTCATGTAAGCAACTCTGGGGGCGATATGGGGTTGACTCATTGGGAATAAGACAAGGTAGTATGCTACCACATAATTATATTGCCAACTTCCTACACGATATTGTATAATTATGGAAGCATTAAATGAAATCAAAATAGGCAATCGTTCCAAGGATAAATTAAAGAAATTACAAAACTTTATGGTTAAAAAAAAAAAAAATAATAACTTTGTGTTATTATAACACTTCATCGTTCACTGACACTCGCGTATACTCGAGTGTAATTTTCTCAAGTATTTTTCCATTTATGGAGCATTATTAATATTTCTCATTGTTGCTTTAAATATTATTATTTCATCCATTTATGTGAGTTGAATGTAATGTAGCTCATAAAAATAAATTTATTGAAAAAAAAAATTACCTACGTATCGAAAAATCGTGAAAAAGAAAGTGCCAACGATACCTGGTTTTCCCAGGCGGTCACCCATCCAAGTACTAACCAGGCCCGATGCTGCTTAACTTCGGTGATCGGACGAGAACCGGTGTATTCAGCATGGTATGATCGTTGCCGACAAGATCACTTGTTTTCTGCGTTTTCCACTTCATTATGAAGATATTAAAATGTGTATAAAACTTTATGGTTAACAAAAAATAACATACGTAGGTAGAAAATTTAGCTTAATCTTTACAAAAATTAATAAATTAGGTAATATTATGATTTTATGATTCTAAAAAATTGAAGAGACAGGTTGGAGTTGAGGGCAGGGTTGTGATGCTGGTGCTCAGATGAAGGATTGGGGTTTCGGCTCAAATCTACGTATATTATTTAATAGATATATTTATATGAATACATTATTTTATTGGTTTGCGTTTTTACCAATTAATATCAACTCCTCCACTCCAACTTCAGAATTGACAATGAAAGATCTATAAGAAGACAATCAAACATTCATTTATTTATTTTTATTTTCGCTAAAGAAAGATGAGGATGTGTTTAGCAGAATACATTCTCTCCCCTTATAGACGCTGGTGGTTTATATCTTGCTTTAGGCCTATTGCAGTATAGTTATCATTTAGATACTTGCGCGCCATTTATTGGAATTTTTAAACAGGATCTTCTGAAGTTTTGAATTCTTATCTTCTAATAAGTACAGTTGCTGTTTTAATGATAAGAAAATACGGAATAAATGAATAGAGATTTTTCAGTTTCCTCATCTAAAAAAGTGTTTAAAATATTGATTTGTTCCATCCTTTTTTTTTTATCAATTTTTACAAACTAAAAATCACTAATTAGTAAAAACTACATTTTAATCTTTTCACAACGAAGTGGAAAACGCAGAAAACAAATAATCCTGTCGGCAACGATCATACCATGCTGAATACACCGGTTCTCGTCCGATCACCGAAGTTAAGCAGCATCGGGCCTGGTTAGTACTTGGATGGGTGACCGCCTGGGAAAACCAGGTATCGTTGGCACTTTCTTTTTCACGATTTTTCGATACGTAGGTAATTTTTTTTTCAATAAATTTATTTTTACGAGCTACATTACATTCAACTCACATAAATGGATGAAATAATAATATTTAAAGCAACAATGAGAAATATTAATAATGTTCCATAAATGGAAAAATACTTGAGAAAATTACACTCGAGTATACGCGAGTGTCAGTGAACGATGAAGTGTTATAATAACACAAAGTTATTATTATTATTTTTTTTAACCATAAAGTTTTGTGATTTCTTTAATTTATCCTTGGAACGATTACCTATTTTGATTTCATTTAATAAACTCATCATTATTATTTAATGCTTCCATAATTATAAAATATCGTGTAGGAAGTTGGCAATATAATTATGTGGTAGCATACTACCTTGTCTTATTCCCAATGAGTCAACCCCATATCGCCCCCAGAGTTGCTTACATGAAACATCATGGGAATAGTATGGAAAATCCGTATAGTACAGCTGATAAACTCGAATTGTTATTAAAAAAATGTTTAATTTAGGTATTCTGAAAGTTCGGTAATTTTCAAAATTCGTACAATTTTTGTTAATTTATTGTAAAAGCCAAATCTCAGCGTTCATTTTATAATTTTTAATAATGAGCTAATTTATAAAATACACGTTTCAATCTCATCGCAACAATGAAACACGTAGAATACGCAAAAAACAACGAAAGCTTACGGCAACGATCATACCATGCTGAATACACCGGTTCTCGTCCGATCACCGAAGTTAAGCAGCATCGGGCCTGGTTAGTACTTGGATGGGTGACCGCCTGGGAAAACCAGGTATCGTTGGCACTTTTTTTTCAGATTTTTTTCATCAATTAATTTTTTTTATAATATATTTACTTCGGTGCCTAATTTTACGAGCAATATTTCATTCAAATAAATTATAAAATGAAAGTAACAATGAAAAATACTACTTGATTGTCAATGATATTTTTTAGATCTAAACTTTCAGGAATTGTGCTTACGTTTCTAATAATTAATTCTATGTACAAATGACGCATATGTCGTATGGTGAAAAAATTACGCTTAAATAATTTCATTTTAATTAAACCTTACTATTAGAAATGAAGGAAATTCAAAAAATTAAATATGAAAAAAAAATACATATTGTCAAGTACAAACAGATGTACCTTATGTCCATGCGATATGCGTTCGACCAGCACATAAATCATGGTAACGTGATAAGACTTAAATTATAGTTTTGAATCAGAAATAATATTTGTAGCAGTTTCAATGAATTCAATGATTGATACATTCACTTCAACTGTATTAATATTTCTTTAAATTGAAAAATTCATTTCAAATGGCTGGAAAAGAGATATGGTATGTTGCTTGAAGTCAAATCATTTGGTCTCACTACATATAATAGTCCAAAAATAAATAAATAAATAATTAAAAAAAAAATTAAAATTAAATAAATTTATATTTGTAAAAAAATATTTTGTAAAAATTGTTATGTAATTTATTATATCTATATATTCACTTAAAAATGAAATTATAATATTAATTGATCCAAATTCAATATTAAAACCTGATACTAATATTCTGATTCTCTACTAAAAAAATCTTTTATTTTTGCAATACTTTTATTAATTTTTTTATTTAAATTTCAGTATTTGAACGAAAAATTATTCATTTCATTACACAATAATTAATGCTTAAAAAACATCGAAATAAGACTCATGTGTATAATGGATAGTGTAGGAAAGCATTAAAAATCATTTTTCAAAGAACTCAGGATTAAAATTACTTTTTGCATACAAATAAGCCTAATGATCTGTGAAAAACCTATCAGTATGGTAGAAAATTCAACTTCATAGGTGGAAAATTAACACTGCTCCCTAAGATGCTTCTATTGTTTTATCACACCTTGATGCCTATTTCAAAATGACGGGATTTTCTTTGAATTCATGCGCAGTTATTTACGTGTATACCAATTGGTCTCCCTTTACGAAATGTTTTGAATGAGGATTCATTCAAACAGAACTTTTCACGATTTGCAGCACTTTTCACACTCACCAAATTAATTTCACCTGAAATGACCCCGATTTCTACGAGTATGCGACCCTGTTTTGCTCATTCCCGACTCGCATCCTAATACATATAAAATCGTTACCCTTCCGTATTATTTCGATATTAAATGCTGTCACAATATTCAGATTTACAGCATTCTTTCATTAAAATGAGAACCTTGAATTCTCGAGTTCTTCTTTCCATTTCACAAAGAAGTTTGAAAAATAATCTACCCGAAATGTAAAAGGCGCACAATCTTTGCTTGTGATCGGATATTTCTCAGGCTTGAAGATAGGCAACATGTGTAATTACATAGATGAAAATTACAAAGCTACTTCGACCAAGGTACATCGAATATTGATGAATTCTAAATTTCGTTCTTATACATTTTTTCTTTACAACCGTTGGTGGCAAAAAACTAAGAAAACTTCGAATTTCGAAAGCTCGACTTTCAGAGGACGCAACGACTTTAAAAACGACAGGGTGTCAAGCTTCACTTCTTCTATCGCTTCTCTAAATTAAGAGTAAATCCGTCAATTTTTACTCGAGTTTTCGTAGGAAAAGGGAAATTGGGCAAAAAAAAAAGCTATAATGAACGTATAAGTGGATTTTATTTAAAGGTAAAGTGCACTAAAAAAGAAGTCAAAGCATCCTCTAGGATTAGCTCAGCCCCCTCTGAAAGACAGGATAACTGCAGGACTACGAGCCTGTATTCTTAACGTTAACCAATGAAACCATCTGCAATTTAAATACCACATTCGAAGCGATAGTATTGATATAAGTGATTCAGCGAGAGAGTATAATCGAAATATCTGATTAATCGAAGCGTTGTCCGTATTTTTATCAATAGCTGACACAGATGGATGCAACTACGCTTATCAAACACCACTTGAATCGTTCGCTGAGGGTTTAATTTCGATACCATCGTGCTCATCGCTAATTACCTCTGATAATTTCACGCATCCAATTAAACTGTAGAATTACTCAATGATAGGATGCGACGCGACGACGGCGCCGCACTAAAGTCTGCGAAATTTCATAGGCTGCAGACCGTGCGATGCCGGCGATGCCTTTTTATCGCGATTTAAAATCAAGTTCATACGAACACGAAGGCGCAATGCCGCCTCTTACGAATTACATCACACGTATATGGTTATTCGGAGTTCGTAGGGTACGGATATGCTCGTATTTGTTGGCGTTATGTAAGGTTGACAAATGATGAGCTTTTTATACGCGCACGTATCCATTTTAAACTACATAGTCGCGTCTTACTCGTATCATTTTCACATTCATTTCACCACCCCATTCAACGATTATTGTATTCCCATTCGTACACGTATATAAACAACCTTGGCTACTTTTTTCATATGTAAATTACCGTCGAGCCGCGCCGCTTCTATCGTTGTCACTCGCCGGAAAATTATTTACCGGCAAACGTAATTGTTTCTTATTACCGCTCATTACTCACCTACACGCCGTCGCCGCTCTCCTCAACGTCATTATCTTATTATTGCATTAGCATACGCACACACGGGATGATATCTGCGGCGCGTTCGCGTCCCTAGTCGTCGTGCTTGGGAAAAAATGATCCGTAATGATGCAGATTATTTTCAAAGATAGCCGTGTCGGCGACTATGCCTGACATGCTTCTTTGAATCACAATTTTTTCGCCCCTCCTACTCTATTTGTTCAGCTAACTAGCGCGAGCCAGTTTCGGTATTTTATGATGTACCTGTAAGTCCTATCGTCGTATGCTCGGCGCTTTTCAGTCTTTGTTTGACCAATTAAATTACACTGTTGCACAAAAGCCATGGCTGGGTGCTTTTTTAACGGGTGCCATTTTCAAGTAAAAAGTGAAAAATTAATACAAATTTTTCTCGCAAGTATGACTGATCGACTCGAATAATTTTTTGACATATTCTTCATACATAGCTTTATTACCAGTTGTATAAGTCGTATGAAACTCTACTTTTAGGTTTTTTTTGTTCAACTACTTTTAAGTGCAAAATCTCCTCTCACATATGAAAAGTACAGGAGCCCAATTGTGAAACTAACTTCATAACTATATTCAGGTGATTCAATTTATGCGAAAATAACAGCAATATCATCTATTACCAATGCTTATAACATAGGGAGTCGGATACCCCTGTGGTACAGAGAGATCAAGAAATTCTCCATTTCTTGTCCACTATTTCATGTGGATTCAAGCAGCAAATATAGAAAATTTTTCATCAATTGCTTTTGTTTTCATAAAAATATGTTCATTTGTATTTCTATTTCACATTTTGGAAAAAGAAGTAATTTGGAGAGTATAAAGAAAATGTTTTCGTAAACTCCTGTTCTGTTTTAGGACTTGACAATTATTTTCATTAAAAAAATACAAAGTCGAGAAAATTAATTTTGGCGAGAAAATAAGAAGAGAGAAAGAAAAAGAGAGATAGAGAGAGGTGTTCATTTTCCAGAATGCTTCTCATGTAAAACGCACTCTGGTTTTTGTAGCAATATGTTGAAAAATTTTCGATTTGGAGAATGCTTTTTTGTCTAGGTTACACAGATATGAAATTATTTTCAGATTCAGGAGCACTGTATCGAAGTCAAGGACGTACCGAAAGGGGGGAGGGGGGAGCTTTCCCCCTTGGCTTTTGGAAAGTTGGTAAATTTGAAGTTTTAGCGTAAAGTTGGTAAATTTGACCACTTGCGCAGTATTATTACAGCTATTTTTAAATTTTTTGAAGACTAACATTCGGTGACATCGTATTTTTTCGTGGAGCAAAAAAAAAAAAAAGTCAACAGTTGGTAAAATTTCATGGTATTAGTTGGCAATTTTTGGTTTTCTCCCCCCCCCCCCCCCCCGAAGAAGGTCCTCGGTACGCCCTGATCGAAGTTTCAGTGAGTTTTTACATAACTTTACGTGAACTGAAGGAAGCAGCGTTTCCATCTTAATTTCTAGTACTCCCAACTGCTCTAAAGATATTTTCACATTTTCTTCTCAGCATCGATCCTTCCCACGTCTTTTTTTCAAACTTCTCTCTCCGCTTCGAAGCTATCTATTTAAATTGTATCACTCATGGCATCAAACGACAATTTATTTCTGCCAGATTAGCGATCTTGTTCTATTTTCCAATAACAGTCGTCAGGGGCGTAACGAAGACATTCTTCAGGGGGGGGGGGAAGAAAACCAAAAATTGCCAACTAATATCATGAAATTTTCCCAACTGTTGACTTTTTTTTTTTTTTTTTTTTTTTTAGTCTTCAAAAATTTTTAAAATAGCTGTAATAATACTGCTACCCTAAAACTCCAAATTTACCAACTTTCCAAAAGCCAAGGGGGCTACGTCTCTGGTTGTGTGCTATACATGATATAAGTTGGCATCAGTTCGAATTTATTCGCGTTCTTATTTTCCCAAAAGAAATTCCAAGTTCCCAATTTCAACGTTAAACAATTATAAATTTCCCAACTTTTCAAAACACCACCCCCCCTTAGTTACGCCCCTGACAGTCGTATGTCCTCAAACAGATTCATAAGTTTGCTAAAGACCTAAAGCCTTCAATTGATGATTTGTTTTTAAAGTAGTTGGCTCCACAATTATGCAAATAGGTCTTTTAATGGAGTGATGCTTATGACACTCAATGTAACAAAAGTTAAGATTCACTATTTCTCTGAAACTTCTTCAGGACCTAATTTCGCCTTTCGGTTTCACCCTCAACCACGTTAGGCAAATAAATGATAGAATGTGTAGAAACTATTGATTTTTGTTAAAGGAGGGGGAGGGGGTGTTGGATATAAAATTGTTTGGTTGAATGCGTACAGTACACAGGCTGACATTTTTAAGCATTTTTTATATTACGCATTTTTTTCTATATGCAAAGTTTTTTAAAAAATTGGGGGAACTAGATTCATTTTAATTTTTATTGCAAAATTTGAAGTCTTGATTTTTGAAAAAAAAAAAAATGCATCCAGTTCTCAAAAAATAAAGTAAAAAATCATATTGAATTTTTATGACATTCTGCGAAAAATATTAATTTATTTTTTGGAAAACAAAAAATTGAAACATCTAAATTTGGGAAAAATACGATTTTTGCTTTATGCTCCGTTTCTAGAAAAACTATGCGACCAAGGAGGATATTTTTTGATAAAAATTATTCAGGAGTACCTGGTTAATGATTTAATGGGGGAATTTGTAAAATTTTAGTTTGGTGGTGGTTTTTATGGAATTGACTGAAGTAACATGACAAAAATTATGAGAAAGTTGAACAGTTGTTGAGATGAAATAGGAATTTTGCGAAATCCTTGCATTAAATCATTGACCAGGCACTCCAGAATAAGAATTTTCCAAACAGATCCTCGAGGGTTGCATAGTTTTTCTAGAAACGGGGTATAAAGCAAAAATCGTATTTTTCCCACAATTTTGATGTTTCAGTTTTTTGTTTTCCAAAACACCCATTGATACTTTTCGCAGAATGACATCGTAAAAATTCAATATGATTTTTTATTTAATTTTTTGAGAACTGCATGCATTTTTTTTCTTCAAAAATCAAGACTTCAAATTTTTTACAATAAAAATTAAAATGAATCTAGTTTCCCCAATTTAAAAAAAAATTTTACATATAAAAAAAAATGCGTAATATAAAAAAGTGTTAAACATGTCCGCCTGTGTACTGTGCATTTAACCAAAAAATTTTATATCCTACCCCCCCTCTTTATAATTTAACACACGCATTGAAGTTTCCCTTTTTTAATGTCATAACAGCTGAGTTATAATGGATGCTATTGGGCTCCATTAACCAAAAAAAAAAAAAAAAAAAAACATAAAAACGTAAGCAACCATGCCACATTACTGGAGCAGAGTTTTTAATTGGGGCTGCTTCAGGTTCGCAAATAATGTTGCTAATGCATTCAGGTCTATAGGCCACATCCGATACCAAGTCTGAAAACCCCTATTCTATCGCTTCCAAAAACACATGAGAATTAAAATTTGGAACCAATGCGGTATTTCTTGCCATTCAATAATCAGATGAACGCATGCTTAATTGTTAAAATATAGCAACTTGAAGCTTCTCAAATTATCCAAAAATTTTTACGATTTGCCATTTTGGATTTATTTCGACCTATATTTAAAAGGTCGTATTCTGGTCATCAAGTAACCCTACATACAAAGTTTGACTTTTTTAGGTCGATTTGGTGAGAAGATATGGAAAATTCATGAAATTTATTATAATAATCACCCCCCTAAACGCTGTTTTTCGCTTCAGCTCCCTCCAAATTCACTTAGGAAGCTAAAATCCGAATAGGTTAGTCATTTTGGCTCATTTCATCACATGACACCATAACAAAACAAAATTTCTTCCATGCACCTCAACACATTTTGAGGACAATAAACCCCTTTCTTCCCTCCAATATTCATCTGTAAAGGTGAATTTGGGATATAATATGCTTCTTATCCTCAATAATTATACGAGTTCATATAAGCTGCATATTAAATTTAAGGCTACCTCAACCTCACTCAAATTTTTAAATCCGCCATTTTGGATCCATTTTAATCCAAATTCAAAAGATTATATTCTGACCATCAACTAACTCTACACACAAAGTATGAACCTTCTAAATAGATTTGGTGGGAAGATATGGGAGATTCAAAAAATTCCATAACTCAAAGCTCACTTTATTCCCTAACTCCCTTCCCAAAGCACTTAGAAAGCTGAAATTAGGATATGTTGGTGTCCGTAACTCACTCTTTTATGGGAAATCAAAAACCAAAAATTTTAAGCTTTTTGCCTCTCCTCAAAGCTTTTCAAAATTTGAATGATACGCCATTTTGAGGTATATCTAAAAAACAAAAAAGTACTTTTTTTGCATTTTTAAGAAGAATCTCTCACCAAATTTTAAGCGAATTTCATGAATATCCATCAACGCTACACGTGAAGGGAAAATATGTATAGTATATGTACCAAAAAGTTTGACGTCTGAACCGTAAAGATGTGAAGACAACAACCTTCCGCGATCACTCCTTCCCAAATCAGGCACCTAAGTTGTAATAGCTATCGTCTTTATCAATAACTCAGCTAAAAATGTGGATTATGATGATTTTGTTGGCCAGCGTAAATGGTGTAACCTGTCTTTATACTAACTTACCTAACTTGCACCTTCAACTACACTTCTGTGAATAAAATTACCTAATTTGTTCAAAGAAATTCCCATTTCATTTACAGAGATTTCTCGATTTTTACCATTTCATTATATTTAACTGTATTATTATTTCAAAAGAAAAAAATTCCAGCAACTCAGCATTTAGTTTGCCAGTTGCACACTAGAGTAAATCTTGTATTTAAAGCAAAAAGCAGCACAAGCGTTGAAGCAAAAAACTCGTACACATATGTACGTAGTTTCATTCGTCGTCGCTGACTTAAGCGGGACGAGCCAAAACGAATCTCTATACTTCAAACAAATTTGAAAAGCGGACCGCTACATATACGCAAAACCTGTTCCATCTTGTCAACGAATTTTTCTCATACACCTCGATGAATAGGAAGAAGGCGACGAAGAATACAAATTCCGAAAATAAAAAAGCCAACGTCTTAATTCGCGGAAAAGCATGGTCCGCATTCGCAAAAAATTCTCGTCGGTGAACCCTTTTTTTCGCCTATGTATAGGTGATAATTCCCATAACAGCGTATTTAAAACACCCCCGCCGAGAATAACAAACACATAGGTAACCGACGAAAGGAAATTTCCCGCTGTTTTCGGAACATTATTTCGCTTATAAGAATCGCCATTCTGAACAAGTACGTAGAAGTGTTCCACAAGATCGTACTCTCTTAACGATAATTAATCACTTAATAACCCTCATCGTATTCACCATGGAGGTTTCTTCGCTTCCTATTACGGCGAAGAAAGTTCCAGCATGGATGAAAGTTTCACCCGCGCCCCAGGTACTTATTGGCCGGATCTTCGGTGATAGGGGAAACGAGATATGGAGGTAGAATTACACGATCGTTGAATTTATTCCTTAATAAAGTGCAAGAGAAAAAAATACTCTAATTAAGAAGGACAGCTGGCGTTAAAAGAGACGGCGCGACGATGCTGTAGCATGCAGGCTTATGTTCCGTTAAATCAGCAATTTGATCCTTACATGTACCATCGTAGATCGTACCTTCGCAGTCACATGGCTAGCGAAGCAACGCCGATTCACGATTTTCGAGCTGCAGCAGTCGCGACTCGCGAGTTCCTCGAATGACCGTCGTCGATTGTCGTCGTTTTGTCACATGACAAAGTCACAACGTTGCGACGGCATTCCGTACTACGACCACGATCTCGTACTCGATCGCCGAGTAAATACTGCGCATCTAGGCTCTTCAACGCAGACAGAGGAGACGACAGCTCAACCGTCCGATGATCGTCGTCATTCCTAATTACTCTCGACGTTATATACCAAAAAACCACGGCGTTTGGTCCGCGCCGTGCCGGCCTCTCAGATGCGCTAATTAAACCAGTCGACCGGTCTACTAACTCGTGCTCATGACGGATAACTACTTCGATAGTACATACAATGTCTTGGGTGGCCATTGCCCCATGATCATCCACTACTAATATCGAACGCCATTCAAAATGGTAATTATCTAGAAATAATCTGATAAGAAAATTTTCGACTCCGCGGCGCGCCGTCTTAAATAACCCAGTTAATTTTCCGACTACCACGACGCCATCGTTATACAAAAAAAAAAAAAACGATTAAAAATACATCACTACGTTGGCGCTGGATAACTCCGAAACACATGCCATTCGCGTGGATAGCGGATACTAAAAATGGAAAATAAAATTTTACCTTATTCCATTTTCACAATCACCCATTCGAAAGCTGATAGGCGCACGCCACCGTAAATCCGACTAATTAAAAAAAAACGTACCTAAAACAAAAAGCGAAAAAATACGTATTAATAGCTATTAAAATGCATCTTAAAAAAGCAGTCGTCCTCGCACGTGCGCTTTTTAATTAAATACTATAATCAGCGTAATTTATGCCGCATAAAATCACCGATCGATGCGCTCTTTATGTCCTAATTGACCGACCAATTCGATTCATCCGATCGGTAATTTTGTAATAAACGCCGCCGCTCCGTCCTTTAAATGAGATAGCCGGTGTGTAAAACTCGAGTGTACCGGTTTTACATTTTCAACCGCTTTCTTACAAGCACATCAATAGCCATACAAGCGTCTACATAAAGTATATGAGATGTACATGTGTATACCGATCTTTGAAACTCAATAAAAGCGGTAAAAAAAAGAAATCCGACATAAAAGCGAGTAAACGATAGTAATGAGGTTTTTTTGACCAAACATGAAGGGGTTCCTAATAATATGGAAAAAATCAAACATCTAAGAATTGAACACCAGGGTGAATCGATTTTTTTTCTTATTCAAAAATTGATTACTCATAGGTGAAAAAAGTTTTCAAGGTACCTCAATAGCGTGCTCAAAAAAATGCCACCCCATAAGTGTATTTGGTCTCTAACACAACAAAAAAGTTATGGGTTTTAAAAAGATTTTTAAATTTTACTATAAAATACAAAGAAATTTCTCCTCAAGTAATTCCCGTAATACATTGCACGCATGTATCGAACACCATCACAAACGCATCAAATTCCCTACTTCCGTAGAAAAACATTATGATTAAATGTTGGTAACACTGTTTTACAGCGTAAAGTAATGGGCAAAAAAAGAAATGAAAAATGAACTTTGCTTTTGTTCAATGGCTTTTGTTCATCGCTCTTCGTCCCAAAACAGTGTTACCAACCAGTGTTGTAGGAACAAACCAAAGATCGAGAACGAAGAACAACAAGAACGGAGAATTTTCATTGTTCCTCAGGAACAGGACCAAGAACGAAAACATAAAAGTGATATATCTGAAGAACAAAGAACAGAACGAGAACAGAATACTTTCAAACTGAAAGATCAAAGAACAAAATGAGAACCAATTAATGAGCAATGTTGAGGTACAAAAACAAGAACAAGAACGATGTAATTTTTTGTTGTTCTTTGTTCTTTTGAAAGTTCATGATTTATTATAAAATTAATAGATATCATGAGGGGAAAGAGAAAATAAGAAACTTATACTTAAAAGCGGGCAAGTGCTACATGTACCCATATAAGTAATTTTTTTTTCAATTATTAGCTTCAATTAATTGATTTTCAATTTCAACAACAATATTAACTGTAAACACGTTATAAAAAAAAGAAAGAAAGAAAGAAAGAACAAAAGAAAAAGTTGAAGAACGAGAACCGAACGAAGAACGAACAAGAATGAGACCATAAAGGATTCAAAGAACAAAGAACAGAACGCGAACAACATTGTAAAGAATTAAAAGAACGAAGAACGAACAAGAATGAGATCATAAAGGATTCAAAGAACCAAGAACAGAACGAGAATAACATCGTAAAGAATTAAAAGAACGAAGAACGGAACAAGAACAGTTGAAACATTGAGAATAAGAACGAGTCAGGAACAGGATCAAATAACTAGGTCTTTCCAGGAACGAGAACAGGAACAAGAACAGACCTATGTTCGTTCCTACAACACTGTTACCAACATCTAATCACAACCTTTTTTTTTCTTCACCAAAGTAGGGAATTTGACGCTTTTGTGATCGGAGTTCGATGGGTCGCACAGTATAAGTAACCATACTAATAAAAAACAAATTTAAAATCGCTCAATATCAAACGATGTCCTGGACAACTCGAAACACAAAGCTTTCAAAATATTCAAACGAACAAAAATTTTCTTTTTTTAGGTTTCATTAGAGTACCATTAGGATTCTCATATGAAATTCAAAACACAAATCAATAATGTGATATCGAGGGAAATTTCCCATATCGTGGGATTTTTTAAGTGAAAAGGGAAAGCGAGGGGAAAAGGGAGATTGTGGGAAATTTTGTCCATTAAAGGAAAAATTTGGGAAATATTGTATTTAGAGAGGGAAAAATGTTGGAAATTTTTTTATTGAGCAGAAACACTGGAGAATTTGGATTTTACATCATTTTTTTTCATGAATTAACTTGTCCATTGGGAGTGGCTGTAGGAATTGTTAAAAATAGTATTACATTTAAAAAAATACATTGGCTCTTATGGGAGCATTTTCATTTTTTACGTTATACGTTAAAACAAAGGGATTTTTTGAAATTTTAGTAATGTAATTATGTACAGAGATTTTTATGCTCTTTCCAACGATGTATTTTTGATGACTGTAGCACATAAACTCACAAAAATATTCATTTTTTATGAAATCATAATTTATATTTGAACGAAGAAAAAATGATTTTTCAACACTAAATTGGAAATTAAGTTCAACATCATGGTGTTTAGGTAGACATTACTGCAGAGAATAATCAAGTTATCAAGAAAAACTGCTTTTAAAATGTGAACGGTTGATTTTTATCGTAAGTGCAATTTTTTAAAATCGAATATTTTCGCAAATATAAACGCTACAGCTGTCAAAAATATAGTGTTGGAAAGAGCATAAAATTATCCATAAATAATTATATAACTAAAATTTCAAAAAAACCCTTTGTTTTTGTGTAAAACGTGAAAAATGAAAATGCTCCCATAAGATTAAGAGCCGATGTATTTTTTTTTAATGTTATCTTATTTTCAATTTTAGACTTGGAGAGGGAAAAAAGTGAAGTTTCTGATTTTCTGTGGGGAATTGAGGGAAATTGCAGGTTGAAATATGGGAAAAACTGTGATTTGAATATTCCATCACTGATACAAGTATTCAAAAATTTCCGAACCCATGAATCATCAAACATAAATAAAATTGCTTCGATTAAATGTGGTATGATGAATTATCAATGTCCGAAGTTTATTAACTCGGTTGAACCTGAATCTGAATTTCCTACCGAATTATTAAATATTTCGAAAACTGAATCTTTTCACTCTCACCAGAACTTTCTTTAGTTTCATAATAAAGTTTTCAAGTAATATATATATATATTTTTTTTTTTAAGAAAATTTAAAAGAATAAAAATGTTTCTTCAATTTTAAAAAAAATTTCTAGTGTTTATCTTCATCTCGCACACTTTCCAATAACAGTATTATTCTAACTGGCCCAAATTTTTCTTTAATTCGCGTCCAAACATAATTTTCACCTCTTTAAAATTCATATGGTAAGTATGAATCGTGATGGAAAAATGTACATAATATTCTTCGTTTCTTCGTTCTAAGGCACTGCAAGATAATTAATAAAACAAGACCAATTATAACCGCTTTTTTATAATTTTTTTTTTCAAGAAGTGAAGGGGAAATTTTGCTTCCTCAAATTCAATTTTTAGACTTCTAGAAAAGAAGTCGAAGTAATAAAAATTTTAATCTTTCAAAAAATTAAAATTTTTTCATCATTCAATGCTATACTTTATAGTCTACGGACAGAAAAAATTTTAGCCGCAATTTTTTAAAATTGAAGAAATCTAAAAAGTTTTTAATTTTTTTTTTTTTTAGAGCACATATCTCACTTATTTTCATAAATGAACGACAAATGGGTAATTTGCTAGTGATATGCAAACTATGGGCTCAATTTAAATTATTTTGGACTCAAGAGGAAAAATATGTCGACTTTTACCTCACAAAACATCACATTTTTGCTTCAAAATGCCTTCATATTGGTGCTTTTGAAAAAATATAATAACGATTTAGATTTTCTAAATTTAAAAAAAATCGCAGGCTGAAATTTTATCAGTCTTTTGACAACATATAAACACGTTTTTTTGAAAAATAAAAAAATTTTAAAACTTCAATTTCATTTTTTATGGTGGTGGTGGAGGGGTTAAAAATTGGGTAAAGAAGTGGAAATTTTTATGAAATCTTTTTGAGGTCATTTAGCAAGTATTACCACCTCGACTTCACTATTTGAAAAAAAGCAAAATTCGCTCCAACCTAGTGTGTAACAATCATAAGGCTATTATACTATATTCGACTTATCACCCACTTTCATATACCTTTCTCTCTCATTCAGTATTTGATATCTTAAATTTCGGCCAAAATGGATCTAAGATGGAGGGTCGTAAAAATTTGAGCATAATTTGAGAAGCATGATTATTGTATGGCAAGCAATACTACAATTGTTTCAAATGTAACTTCTTAAGTGGTTTTGGAAGAGATAGGGCAGAGGTTTTTAGACTTGGCATTCGGTGTGTCCTGTACACATGAAAGGGTTAGAAATGTTATTTGCAAACCTGAACAAGTCCTAATTAAAAACTCAGCTCCAGAAATGCGGCAGGTCTGCTTATTTTTTTTTTTTTAAACATTTCAATAAATTTTTTTTGATAAAATTATTTTTTAGAAATATTCAGAACTACGAATGAGAAAAAAATCATTCTTCGATTTATTTTTTCATCTGGGAGGTATTGTTTAAGCTCACATCAACCTATAGTGATATTCTGGAAGGAAAGAGGTAGATAACACGCACCATGAACAGGAGTACACTAGCATAAAAAGCGCCGCTATCAATAGAAAACTTCTGATACGTACGCGTACTCACTCACCAGATTCACCACTATCGGTAGTATCCCTTTTCTGTGGCGACTAGCGACTTCTTTAATTCAATTCAAAGCATACCATTACATCGATCGTATTGCAAAATGCGCATAGACTGTACGAGTTAAAAGAAGTACGCGTTACGGTGGCGATGGACGACGATTGAAAAAAAAGAAAGAAAAATGCCATTGCTACAAATTTCGTGACTCGATAGATCGGATAGAAGTCCGCGAGACATTCGTCAAAGCGATTGACACAATATCTTTTATACGGTCGCTTCGCCGTGAACAGAAGCAGTGGTCATTGCGCTCTTGACAAAGGAGATGCCGATGCCGCGTACGTCCAAATGTCTCAAGGCGGAAACAGTTAGATGTAAACTAATTTCACGCCCAAATAAACGATGTAGTATACGGCGCAGTGTCGCCTAGTACGTTATACTGTGTATTAAAATGAATTTCCATTACGTGTTTGCATCGTGAAGGGATCTAAGAGACGAAGGTACATTACAGCGGGTCGATTTTGTTTCATTACGAACCATCGAGATAGCCTGAAAAATTCGAGATGGATTTCAACTCTTCGAGAATGAAGCAATAAGAGACGCAGATATCGACATATTTGGTGTCATCCGCTAATTACCATTTCGATATTACTATTACCTTCCATTCATAAGCACTGGGATGCGAAATATCGATTAGACGTTTCGGCGATATGATAAATTTCTGAAACGTATCGCAACGTATAGAGTGTCGGCGGACACCGTTATGGAAAATTGACTTATAACGTACGGCACGTCAAATTAATGACGGTAAGACGAACCAGAAACAAAAAACACCGCTTAAACTCATCATGAGTCGTCATTTTGTTTACACCTTACATAGTATTAGCGTTTAGGACGGACAGACGGACAACTCATTACCGTCGCGTATACGTTATAGAAATGCGAAACGAGTTCGTTCGTTATTTGTTGGTCGAGAGAAGAAAGGCCAAAGAGATGAACCTACACAACTCCATTGTTCAAATATTTCGCTCGCGCTACCCGTAGCCCGCTCAAATTACGCAGATGACCGACGATTGCGCTACCGAAAAGTTTCAGAAGTCGATTCGATATTTAATTCAACCGAACGCCTCGTTTCTTCAACTCGAAAAATGCTGATTCAGATGATACTAACGTGGCTAGATTGATAGAAAAATTAACACCGGGAGATAATGGGGATGAAGAATCCCCTGGATATTTAGTATTATCTTCCCCCACCAGCATTTTTAAATCTCTACAATTTATTCGAGTGAAAATAAATTTTCAACAGTTAAAACGAAGTTATCATTCCTTGGGAATTTCTGAGGTCAAAAATGACATATCTAGTCTCTTAAGTAGTGGAGACTTCAAATCAGACACATGCGCTGCGTATAAGTTTTTTGGTACTTTTACATAATAGACAAAAAAAAAAAAAAAAAAAAAAAAATTAAAAAACATAAAAACCTAAGCAGCCATGTCGCATTACTGGAGCTGAGTTTATAATTGAGGCTTGTTCAGGTTTGCAAATAAAATTCTCAAACCGTTCATGTTTAAAGGCCACACTCAATAATAAGCCTGAGCTGCTCATCAATTAACCCTAAATATGACGTACGACCTTTCCAAGTAGATCTGGTGTGGAAATATGAAAGAATGATGAAATTTCTTGTATCAATTTACCCCCCCCCCCCCCGGTAGTTTTTCACTCTAAAGGAGTCCAAATTTACTTGGAAAGCAAAAATTGAAATAGATTAGTCACTTGCGGTCATTTCATCATATGTCACAAAAATTAAAAATCTTCAAACTTCTATGTACCACACCACATTTTGAGGTCGATAATTTCTCCTTCTCCTCCACAATATCATCTGTGAAGTTGAATTTGAGATATAGTATGCTTCTTATCTCCAATAATTATGATTTCATATAAATTGAATTTTTTTTTTTAGTTTGAGGCTCTTCAAGTCTCACTCAAATTTTGATAATCCGCCATTTTGGATCCATTTTAACCCAAATTCGAGAGGTAGTATTCTGGTTACTAATTAACCTCACACACAAAGTTTGATCTTTCTAGATTGATTTGGTGAGGAGATACGGGATATTCAAGCAATTTCATGACTCACTCCCTTTCAAATGCACTTGAGAAGCTGAAATTTTGATATATTGGTGTCCGTAATTTACTCCTTTATGAGAAGTCAAAAACAAAAAATGTTGAGCTTTTTGCTTCCTCTCTAGCTCCCTCAAAATTTGAGCAATCCGTAATTTTGAGACGTATTGAAAAAAGTACCTTTTTGCATATTTTCAAGAAGAATCGCTAAATTTTGAGCGAATTCAAAAAAATATACTTGCCAAAAAGATGAACATTTGCCAGATGATAACAAATGGTCTGAAACGCAAAGATTTGAAAACCTTACCCTTCCTCGAGACTTCTTCCAAAATCACGTAGGCTGTAATAGCTATCGTTTTTATTAAAAACTTGGCTTAAAAAAAAGTTGAGTCGCCACTTATTTAGAAATTTTGGAGGTCTTGCACTCTTTTAGTTTATTTATTTATTTTTTTTTTTGAAGAGCTACTGTCAACTTTTATATACTTCCAAAAGTGAATAGTAACGAATGGGTAAGTTACTGGTCACATAAATGGCATAGATTTGATTTGAGGTATTCAGAACTCATCCGATAAAATATGCCCATTTTTACTTCACAGAGATTCTAAAATTAAGTTATTTTGAGGTGAAACATCTACATGGTGTTATTTCAAAGCAAAGCTGAGTGATAACTTTTATGACCTTATAAGGTATACAATTAGACACAATTTGTGTTCTCCACTATAAAGAGCTTAAATCGAGTTAATTCCTAGCACACGACCTACAATTAATATTGATAATTAATTTTTGAAAATATGCAAAATATAACGCTTTTCAACCATCTCCTCCCCTCTCCCCAAAACACGCTCGACAAATATCTAAAAAAAATTTGCATGTAAAAATGTTTTCAATTTTCAGATAACAAATAATTATGACTTTTACCAGAAAAAAAAATTAAAATTGTCCAAAAAATCAATTTTTTGAAAACTTCGGCTTCATTTTGGCAAGTCTGAAAATTTTTCCAACCCTACTATATTTCTCTCGCTTTTCATTTTTCGAAAATACCCACAATTTAGTTTCCCTGTAATCAGGATGTTTCGTAATCATTGTTAATTTCTTCATCGCACTGAATGAGTGATACAAGCTTTCACTGTTTCACTTCTCACGAAATTCATTTTCTCCATTCAAATAATCACACGAGTAACTTCAAGTCACTAGAAAAGAGCCTCATGAGTCACTCACAATTTACCGATGTCCCAGTGGCTCAATCCGGTCCTGATCGGGATATTTAAAAAATGCCTATTTTTCATATCGTTCGAAATTCTTCCAAAAACATTTGAAATTCGAGCCTTCTCGATGCGAGATTTTCGATCAGTGGTCTCAGGTCAACATAACGAGAGACATTCAATTAGTATCTACACATATTTTAAATACTTCGCTTCATATGGAATTCATCCCCTCAATTCAAGTTATCGTAATAATTATTAAATTGCTAGAAAAAGATTGCAGGGGCTCACTCCACCAGCTCAATATGCTCTTTGATATTACTGCGTTTTTCGTGTCCAATGTCGATTTCAAAAAGGATAAACTCGTTAATTAGGTCGGTCGGCGACACATTCCAAATAATGAAAACAAAATCGCCGTAAACATCGGACGTAGGTACAATAAGGCGTATACACATGGAGGCGTATTAGGATAAATATTTTTCGCTAACAATGGTTCATTAGCACATGTTAAAGAGGAGAAAAGAAGAGAGTGAAAAAAAAAAACGTGATAAGGCAATATGCCATCGCAGGAGGTGATTGACTAGTTAGATCGTAGATTTGGTGAAGCTACGGGCCATATACAGGATATAGCCTATTTACCGGTGTACATACGAGTACAGTACATAGTACATGAATGTACTATATACTCCATATTGATGAGTAAAATTCGACGACATGATTTTTCACAGCTCGCCACTATAGGTACGTATCACTATATCCATTCGAATGGCCGTGAACGATTCAATTAATCACCCGATTGGCCACACAAGGCCAGCGTATGACACTACCACAAGATAGACGATGATCTCAGACGATTTAACGTACCGAAATATGCGTCGAAATGGCATGTTTTTCAACCCCTCTCGATTTAAACATTTCATTAGTCGCGCTACCCTGTACCGGAATGCTTAAAAAAAATACTGACACGCTACTGTGCGCTCGTCTACAGCCAAAAAAAAAACCGATTCGTAATGCAATACGCGCCATATGCCGAGGTAAATTTTTCATATCGTCTCATAAACGATGACACGGCCAAAATACGCCCGTCTGTTAAAACAAACAACCATATTCCTCGTCAAATCATTTTAAACGCTTCTAAATGAAGTGCGATAATTTACAAATGCGTTTTTTCCTGCCAACATTCGGGGCGTCTCCGCTACACCCAGACGAGCTATTATTTTCGTATTTCCGTGAAAAAACCACAAACCACGAATACGCGAAGAATGTGCGATGTGGACAAACCTCGGGATCGCAGTTGTTTTCCAACAATTCAGCTGTTTACGCCGGTAATTATAACGAGCGTTTAAGCTGGCTCGTCAGTACGTTTCAAATGTCATTTTTTTTTGATCGCGTATTTTATCAAACGCTCTTGCCGCCCTGTACCATTACCACTGCAACTCGAACAGCGAGTACGGGTCGTGCTTTCGCAGGTGAAAATTTCCCTATCCGTTGTGGCTCCCCGCGACGAATTTCAAAATATTAATGATCGGAAATTCAACCATAACGTGGACGGAGAAATTTAAACACGTCAAACATCATCCGCCGATAAGCGTGTAAAAAAAAGCGTCGATCGCACGCCGTGATTATATGCACGCAACTTGCATTTTCTATACAAACCTTATCACGTATATCGTGTATTTAGAAAAATCTCTACAGTCTTCGGCTCTCTATAAGGTATACGTGTTATTCATTCGCTCTTTTTCTAATCCAAACCGTAAATATAATATCGGAATAAGTATCAAGTAGTCGGCATTTTAATTCAGCAGCTCGTTAAATATTCACATTCAGCCTGCTCGTTTACGTAGGTCCTGAAAATGTCAGCGTAATATGTTTGATGGGTATAAAATTGAAGGGTATGGATACACGATATACCGGCAATCAATGTCCTGCATGAAGATTACGTATTCACAAGTACGCAAGATTATTTGGGATTTTTTTTTTTTAAATTGCATCTCATAAATTCTTGGCACGAATATTTCTGATGATTGAACCAATGACCATGGAATACATTGGGTCCTTTTAAAAAAAATTGCGATTTCATTTTAACATAATTTCTCACCACTCGATGATCATGAAAATTTTAACAACATAATTATCCATCTCGAGGTAAAACTTTTTCAAAGTGATTTCGAGTTTAATATTTAGAAAAAGATACCCAGGGGGGTACGTAAGGGGGTGGGGGTGGGGAAGCTTCCCTCTAGGTGTTTTGAAAAGTTAGGACATTTATAATTGTCGAACGCTAAAATTGGAAACTTGACTTTTTTGTAAAAGTCAATATTTTATATTCTTTTGGGAAAATAAGAACTCGAATAAATTCGAATTGATGCCAACTTATATCATGTACAGTGCACAACAGACTATTCGCGATAACTGAAAAAATTTCCAACTTCGCGAATCACGACGAACGGGTGCAGTGCAGTTGTATGTATTAAATTATGCTTAGGTTCCATTCTCCAGGTGCATGGATACATGGACAGACAGGCTGACAGATTACAACATGTAAATTAATAGTATTGGGAATAAACGATAATTTGTGTAATCGATTAATCGAATTTCGATTATTCTAATATTCCATTAATCGGGTCTAGATCATTGAAATAATCGATTTTTTTATATTGTTTATACCCTGTAGTTACAACGTTTACGGAACACGAGTGAATAGGAAAAAATAAAAATTTACACAAATTCAAATTTTTTCAATCTCTTGAAATTTTTCCTAGAAAATTTCTGGCAATCCAAAAATGTTTTATAACATTTTTATATCTATTTTAAATTTTTTTATCCATTTATCAGCATTAGAAATTTTTTGCATCCAACATTTCTTCAGATGCTTTTTCAATTTTACACTTCATCTAATTTTTTTCAACCTAGAAATTTTTTCTTCAATTTTTTCCCAGCTTTGAAACTTATTCTTCTCCTCAATAAAATTATTGAAAATAAAAATATTGATGTTTTTGGGATGGGGAGGGCTGCCTTTGGGTTGGGGGTGATGCAGGCACTGGAAGGGAGGGATTGGGACTTAATTTAAGTTTAGAATTAAGATTGTAATTTTGGTTAAATTTCTTTTCTTTTTTTTTTATTATTGCATGTATCTGCAAAGTGCCCCCTCGTAATTGGCCTATAAGGCTGTGAAGGGGGCACTCAAATATGTATAAAAAAAAAAAAAAAAAAAAAAAAATTGTGGCGTTAAAAAATGTTTCCAAAGTTCAAATGAATATTGACAAGCATTCAAAGAAACAAAACTGTAAAGATTTTTGGTTGAAGAAATACTGAGAAAAATTTTTGGCTCGAAATGAATTTTGAGAAAAAATTAAATAGAAAAAATTTGAGTTCAAAAAATCTTGGAAATTTAAAAAAATTGGGAGAAAATTTGGAGTTGGAAAAAATACTCAGAATTTGAAAAATCCCAAATTTTATTTTTTTTTATTCTATGTTCGATCATAATAAAACGAAAAAAAAACATTTATTTGAATTAATTACAAAAATAAAATAATTTATTCAAATAAATTACAAAAACAAAATCATTTATTCCAAAATGATAGTATTTATACCAAGTCTCAATTTTTATTTAAAAAACAAGCGTATTTAAGGTATGTGATGAGAGACGATTTCATCGTATTATAGAAATGACTTCACAAAATTATTATTTTTTAAGAAATATTGAAGTGTTATTAAAAAAAAAAAAAACTGAAAATTGACCGATTAATCGATTACCTATCTAATAAAATAATCGAGTACTTTTACTAATTGATTAATCGATTCTTCCAATTATTTTTACCGACTAATCGATTATTAATCGTCCAACACTATAACTTAAAATTAAAGCCATTACCACTGCTTACTAAGCCAATAATCCACCGATTTTTTTCTGTGCATTGCATACCTGCTATATGTCTGTACTTTTTATTAACTTTAGTTGAATTTTAAAAAATGAATAAAGGAGGGAAAGGAAAAAGATACAAAGTGCAGTGTTGTTTGTGTGATGAAATTTTTAACGACGACTACAAAAAGAACATGAAAAAACTGCGCATGACGGCGCTCATTTGTATTGTACCTAATTATTTAGTAATTTACATCATTTCTCAAATTTAAAAAAAGAAAAGAAAAGTTGTAAATTTTGTCAAAAAAGCTGGGAATTTCATTACAAAAAGTTGAGATTTTTTCAAAACACCTCCCCCCCTCCCCCTGAAAAATGACTTAGTTACGTTCCTGGATACCTCTAGGTTTTAGGTGACTCCTTATACTCTTACTTTCACCTGAAAAAGAAATTTTAAATTTTTACTCTCAAGAACTGTGACTTACGCCATTTACTTAAAAAGAAGGAAGAGTTATTGAAGGAAGTCATTTTCAAAAGTGCCTTAATATACTCACTCTTCTTAAAATAAATGAGTTGAAAATATTTTTTTATTGATTCACATAATTTTTTATTCATTATTATCACTATTGATATTTTTGCGAAAACCTCATATGGTATATCTTTAATTTTGTCAAACGTTGATGGGTGGAGATACATGAGGTCAGTTTAGAGTCCGTGTATCACATAAGAATTATCCATATGCATGATTCCGCGAAACCAATGTAGCATTGAAGACATTTATTGTGAAATTTGGGGAGAATTCTTCATAATTACACCTCAGTTTATTCGTGAGCTCCTTCGCATGATTCTCACCTCACTTCATTCTACTCGGTCCAAAATGTTATTAACAAATTGAAGAATTTTTTTGCATTCCGAATGATGCAGTTGAAATGCTTTGAAATTTTTTCAAAGACCTTTTTATTATTCGTTACCCTTGCAGAATATTTGTACTCATAATTTACACAAATGGTTGGAAATACAAGCGATGAATACCTGTAGCAGTGCATTACATTCAATGAGAAATGAAAGTTTTTATTTCCTTCACGTCCTATGAAATAATTTTTCTCAGTTCAAATTATAGTGATAAGGGACTTCAGGGGGCTCAAGGTGAAAAGAAACATCCAGAATTTCGCGGTGCTTCGTCAGCTCAATTCGGTCATGGCACTCTACACTGGAATCGGACATCATGTGCATCATCGTATCATCACATACCTACAATATACGTAGCACGTACTTCACATAGCATACGAATTGCTGTTGCAGTAAAGAAATAGCACTAGGAATACGCGGCGCGGCGGTTCATTTATCATCGCGCTTGTTCCATTAATTTTGGTTACCGCTTGAACCGAAACTAATATATTACGACTGTTACGGCGTGATAAATCCTTAACAATTTAACCGGACACCGTAATAGTTGTCATCGCAGTACACATTTAATCATGTATCCAATTTAGCGCGTATCGTCGGTCAGATGACAATACGCGTCATACGCGCCAGATTAATTCGTACACAGAAGCGCGCTGTGAACACCTAAGTCGGTGCGCGCACTGCACCGAAATCAACCAGTTCTGTCGCAAAAGCTGAACCACGACCAGCGTAGTCTACTATTGATATTCGTATCACAATTTGGAAACTTTTAACGAGGGTAATAGGTGTGACGAAATGGAACGGATGAACCGTTCACCGGTTAGAAGTATGGCCACGTGCGTCAAGGACGAGATTCGACGACGTTTCCCACAGTTCGACGGCGGCCGCGTCATTCGAACGTACATTTCAGCAGCCGCGCGTACAGTACACCAAATCCCAAATCCCATGGTTCAGCACCAACGTAATGCCGGCCTCTACCTTATACCAGTAGAAAGAACACGGGAACAAGAATACGTGATTCGTACCCAATGGGAACCTGCGACGTGATTGCTGGCTCGCCGATGATGGTATGTCTATACCTCTATACGCGTTCATCGCTACCATACTCCGCGTCACAATGTATGACCACCGCCAACCTGTACGCATATGCGCACGTAAATACACCAACCATTAATGTAAACAAACCGTGAATATCAATTTCTGCAGCGCCCCTTCGCCTCTAAATTCGCACCGCTTAGGCCTACGCCGCCGTCTTCGTCCATTTATTCCCAGTACCACCGATACAGAGACCGTTCCATTAATTCGACGCGACCAACACAGGAAACGTATCAGACAGCGTCGCATAATAAGTACGTTTTTCAGCCATGCTCGATGGAAAACAAATTTCCATTCAATTTCAACAACTTTCAACGAAACCGCATTTGCCTTTCATTGCTATAGTCCAGAAAATCTAGACCGCATACGGGTCGTTTATAGGAAATATTTACAATATCATTTTATTCTCATAAATTTGCAGAGACTAGGTGTTGAGTGTAGCACACACAGAGGAATGGAACTCTTAAAGACATTGTTTTTTCCCTATATCTCCTCAGAATTTGGTCATAGGGCAGAAATAACTCAGAGCAATTTTATTCCATACTAAATCTGCTACAACTTTTATATACATTTTTTTTGGTTACAACCCGTAGGTGGCAAGTTAGAGGTGTTTGAAATTCGCCAATTTCGAGACTCCATTACAATTGATTGAATTATGCTATGTTGCATTATGTTATGCGAATGAAAAATGTATACAATTACTTGTGATTATATAGAGTATTTATAATGGCTGGTCTATATTCTAATTGCTCATACGTCACGCCTGTAACAACTAATCAGCAAGTTAGAATGCGGTAAATCTACCTCGACTAACTCGTAAAATAAAAACACAAATCAGCTGATGATTCAAATCACAAACGAATTTTAGTCGTTCACTGAAAACTGAACGATATTATTTAGGAAGGTAGAAATGAAACTACCTACATTTTATCACATTCTAGAGTTATGATTGGTCATTACGCGCGTAACATATGACCAATTAGAACATAGACCAGTCATTATAAATACTCTATACCAACCAATGGAGGTTTCAGCCCATTCCCCTCACGAATACTTTATACATAATTAGGCCTATGACACACGAGCAGTATTTTACTTTTATTGCAAAAGTTTTTTACTGCAAATAGGGCAATGTAGGAAAATGGCGGAGGCTTCCAAATCTTATCTCGCTGGTGATGATTGTTATCAATCACTATCAAACTGCTGAACTAGAATTTGAAAATATTTTTAGCTGAGTTTTTATTAAAAACGATAGCTATTACAGCCTACCTGAGTTGGAAAGGGAAGGTCGAGGGAGGGTGGGGTCTTCAAATCTTTGCGTTTCAGACCATTTGTAATCATCTGGCAAATGTCCAACTTTTGGTTATGTATATTTTTTCCCCACGCGTAACGCCGGCGAGTATTCATAAAATTCGCTCAAAATTTGGTGAGGAACTCTTCTTGAAAATGCGCAAAACAACTTTTTTTTGTTTTTTCGATAAATTGCAAAATGGCGGATCACTCAAATTTTGAGGGGGGCTGGAGAAGAGGCAAATAGCTCAAATTTTTCGTTTTTGATCTCATATGAAAGAGTGAGTCACGGACACCAACATATCTAAATTTCAGCTTCCTAAGTGCATTTTGAGGAGAGTTAGCAAAAACCTGTTTTTGAGAAATTTCGTTTTTTGTGTCACTCGCTTTGCGCAGGGGAGTGTGGATAAAATTCGCTAAAAATTCGGCGAAGAACTCTTCTTGAAAATATGCAAAAATAGTTTTTTTGTTTTTTCGATAAATTTCAAAATGGCGGATCACTCAAATTTTGAGGGGCTGGAGAAGGGGCAAATAGCTCAAATTTTTCGTTTTTGATTTCATATGAAAGAGTGAGTCACGGATACTAACATATCCAAATTTCAGCTTCCTAAGTGCATATTGAGAGGAGTTAGATCAAAAAACGGCTTTTTGAGGAAGTTTTGAGTCATGAAATTTCTTGAATCTTCCATATCTCCCCACCAAATCAAGTTAAAGAGGTCAAATTTTGTGTGTGAGGTTAGTTGGTGACCACAATATGACCTCTTGAATTTGGATCAAAATGGATCAAAATGGCGGATTATCAAAATTTTGAGTAGAGCTTGAGGAGCCTCAAGTTGGTAAAAATGTAATTAATATGAATTCATATGGTTATTGGGATAAGTTGTATACTATATCCCGAATTCACTTCCATACATGATGTTGGAGGGGGAAGGCGGGGTTATCAACCTAAAATAGTGGTGGGGTACAGGAGGGGTCGAAAATTTTTTATTGCTGTGTCATATGATAAAATGAGCCCAAGTGACAAACGTATTTTGATTTTAGCTTCCTCAGTGATTTTGGAGGGGAGTTAGAGCAAAAAACGGCTTTTGGAGGGGAAATTGCTGCAGGAAATTTCATGAATCTTCCATATCTCATCACCAAATCGGCCTAGAATGGTCAAACTTTGTGTGTAGGATTAGTTTGTGACCAGAATATAACCTCTTAAATTTGAGTCAAAATGGATCCAAAATGGCGGATTATCAAGATTTGAAGATAATTTGAGCACCCTCAAATAGTTATAATTTGAGAAATATGTGTTCACATGATTATTTCATGGCAAGAAATACTACATTTGTGCCAAATTCAACTTCTTAAGTGTTTTTAGAAAGGATAGGTAGGGGTTTTCGGACTTGGTATTGGGTGTGGCCTGTAGTCATGAACGGTTAAGCAAGGTTATTAGTAAATCAAAACAAGCTCCAATTAAAAATTTAGCTCCAATTAAAAACTTAGCTCCAGTAATGCGGTATTGCTGCTTAGTTTTTAATTTTTTTCGTTTGTACTAAATAATTGGTTTTTATTTATTGTATTTTTTATTATGTATTGCTGTTGTGTCCGTGGTTGTGTAGCTAATACGAAAAATAATGCGGAACTTTGGTTTCATCGGTTTCCTAAAGTAAATAATAGATTTGGTGAAGAATTGCAATTATTACTTGGTAAACGTCAGGTGGCATGGTTTTGCGCTTTGAAAATTAAAAATACCTCCTTGAAATCACTTAATAACTACCGAATATGTTCACAACATTTTGTAACAGATAAACATCATAAAATTCTAGAGAATTTGATGACTGAAAATGTTAAAAATCAGTTCTGACTTTCGATATGTTTACTTCTAGTCAGTAATTAATTTCAATGTTATAAGTATCACATTCAATTTTACTCATTTTTAAAACGTAATGCGAAAAAATATCAGTTTGTGTACAGACCAGCTGCATAAAAACTAAGTTCGCGCGAAACAGAGCTAATTGTTCACAGAAGGGTAGTGGGAAAAGCCCACCACCTTCAAATTGATCCAAATCATATCTACACGAACTAAAACAATTCAAATAAAATAAATTTTTAAAAGAAAATCGCATCAGCGCATTAAAGGTTTAAGATGTATTGATAACATTTCACCATCAGCGAGATAAGATTCAGAAGCCTCCGCCATTTTCCTACATTGCCCTATTCTTCAACTGATAACACGAGCAGTATTTTTTATCATACTGCGCAGTATCGAACAATTTTTGGAGAAGAGCTTACACGATGGACGCGAACAACGCTTTATTTTTCAATTTAATGTGTCACTAAAATTTGAAGTTAAAAAAACTTGAAAAAAGAAAAAAGATTAGAAAATTTTGGATAAATATTATCCATGAAAATGGGATATGATTTTCGTTGGTAGCATTTTTCTCAAAAGTAACGCGACCAAATGATTTGAAATTACAATATATTATTTTAAAGATTTTGTTTGATGATGCTTAGCATTTATTTTTCCAATTTTTTCATTTCTTCATTATAGAATCAACTTTTTCGCATTTTCCTACTTATTTTCCAAAGCTCTGCCTCAACATCTTTCGTATTTAGCGCGCAAATTTGAAGAATAAAAGCGCAATATTTTATTGCTAGTGTGTCCTCTCGATACACTATGATAAGGTATCTAATACTGGCGGCTTACTGCTGCAGTATCAAAGTCTGCAGTAAGTTTCGATGCTGCAAATTTTTGTCGCGCTTACGTGTGACCGTTCCCATTTGTGTTGATGCATCTCATATTGCAGCAGTAATTTACTGCTGCAATAAACAGTAAAATACTGCTCGTGTGTCGTAGGCCTTATGTAGTATATTAAACGCATTTTACTCACTTGAAAATATTGACACTTATGTAGACATGTATTTGAAGGTGAGGAGGGGGGGTTGAAACTCTTATAGGGTCATATATACATTGGTAGGTAATCACAAATCGTCGTATATGCATTTCTTATTCGGACGTATAATGTCACACAGCATAATTGAACCAACTGTAACGGAGCCCCTGAAATATACCAAATTTCGAACATCCCTAACTCCTCATCTACGCATCGTAGCAAAAAAAAATTACGAATGTAAAATGGGGAATAGCCAACATTTGAGGCAAACATGAAAATTCTTAGCAATAGAAGCGATTAATAAAGAAGCAGCAATTATAATTGATCATGTAAAAGTTCTAGGAAATTTAATGTAGAACAAAATTGTACCGATTTTTGCCCTAAGATCAAACTTTGAAGAGACGTAATGAAGAAACTGTTTTTAGGGGTTTTAACGCTTTCTGTGGGGCAAACTCACTACACCTTCAGAATGGGGACTTTTAGCATGTTGCTAACCGAGCTAATCTCTGCGCATACTAATGACAATATTTTTTGTAGGAATTTTTCCCATAAGGAAGTCTAAATTACTAGAATATTGATGCAGAGATTATGTTGTCCTAGTAAATACCTTCGTCTTTCACCCAGGTACCTACTACCTAGTGCCCGAGAATACATCACCATTCAGAAAAATGCACGTATAATAAACGGATTCACTGTTAACAGCCTCCAGCGCTTGGAACATAATACCGGTATTTTAACCGACAAAAAATATAGTAATATGTTTTTATTTGAAGTTATTTGCTTTTTCGTTCAATATTGTTCGTTTTCTAGTTTACGTCCAATTTGTCTTCATAATATTTGCTTTCCAAAGAAATGTCAACAAAAAATAGTTTCAACGTTTACTCTTTCCTTTCTCAGGTATACGTGCCAAATTTTAGTTTATTCACAAATTTGTCTCCCGGCAAAAAAAAAATTACGAAGTTGAAGTATCCGTAATTCGTAATCTGTATGCTGCATACGTGATTCACATACAAAATTCTCATAGATATTTAAATCTCCAATCACCTATTTTCCAATGGCTTGTATTCAAACTTCGAGTTCAAAATGCCTACACCATTACACAGCGAAGTAATCACTGAAATGTTAAGAATTACGTTTTTTTTTTTTTTTTTGACAACCAAGTATTACAAATGATATCCCCATCAGGCCAGAGTTGATGGCAGGTTTTAGGCATTTTAAAGCAGTCTATGTGGGCTTAATTTGTTCAATTTTAGAGAGAGAGCCGAGAAAGGAGCACATTGCAACTGAGCTCGCATTTCTGAGAGAGGCCCTGAGACGCAGAGAGGCCAGAGAGCCAAATTTTATCCATGACTCATAGTGGCTCTCTATGTGTCCTGATTTTATCATATGAAACTACAATCTAAAATTTTCGAACCCTCGTTTACTCATCGCATTTTGAGGAGAATAACGCCAACTCCTAAATTGTCCCGATAGTAATTATACGACATCACGCTTATTAAATTTGAGCTTATTTTAGACTCCTCATGCCTTCCAGCCTTCCTAAAATTTTGACCATTCACCATTTTGGATCCATTTTGAGCCAAATTCAAGAGATCATATTTTACTTCACAAAGCTTGAGCTTTTTAACTCATTCTGGTGAGAATATATATATGGAAAATTAAGAACCTATCACTCGAAATCTCGTTAAAAGACGATTTTTTGCTTGAACTACCCTCCAAATTCGACAATTCACATATATCATGCTCGACGAACTGAGCCCATGAATAAACGTTTCGAGGTATTTGCCGCTTCCCAGCTTCCCTCCAACTTCGAATGAGTTGCCATTTTGAGATTTGTAATCATCTGGCAAATATCCAACTTTTTGGTACATATATTTTATTAGTCCCTACCCCCCCCCCCGCGTAGCACCGGCGAATATACATGAAAATCGGTTAACATTTGGTGAGAGACTTTTCTTAATAATGCGAAAAAAGGTACTTTTTTGTTTAGTCGATACACCTCAAAATGGCGGACCACTCAAATTTTAAAAAGAGGTGGAGAAGAAGCAGATGGTTTAAATTTTTTGTTTTTGATCCCACATAAAATAGTGTGTCGCGGAAATCAACATATTCAAATTTCAGCTTTCTAAATGCATTTGGAGGGGAGTTAGAGCAAAAATAGCTTTTTGAGGAAGTTTCAAGTCGCGAATTTTCTTTAATTTTCCATAATTACATCCTCACCAAATCAACCTGGAAAGGTCAAATTTCGTATGTAGGTTTAGTTAGTGACCAGGATACGATCTTTTGAATATGGTAGCGGTTTTCTGACATGGCATTGGGTGTAGGTTGACATAAAGGGGTTAGCAACGTTATTTGCAAACCTGAACAAACTCCATTTAAAAAAACTCATCTCAACTAATGCTGTTTGGTTGCTTACTTATTTTATTTTATTTTTTATGCAATACCAAATAAATTAAAAATAATAAAAATTTAAAAATTAGAATATTATTCAATTATAATGTGAAAAAAAAAGGAAAGTAGCCCCACAACGAAAACCACCAACATACTCAATTCAGCTAAAAACTACTACATCTCCGACTCCAGTACTAAGATTTGCTACAATAAAAAGGAGGGGAAAACAGAAACGGAAACCCATATCCAAAAAAAAGCAACATTAAAACAAGCATACAATCAAATTGGCGATTAGCTTCGTTAAGCGCGTGACGCTGTTAAGCGATTCGCTTCGGCAACTTTTTCTTGTCTTCAGACTAGTACCGTTAACGGTGTCTCTCTGATTTATTTTTCCCCTTCGTATACGCTGGCTGCAATCCTTCTTAAACGACTTTTACACGCACGTACAGAATATTTGAAAAAAAAAAAATGGAAAAAAATGAAAACATCCTATAGCTCCAAAATCTTAGCCTGAGCGATACCAATGATGAAGCGGCATTTTATTGTTCTTCGGTTAATCGAATTATTTCGTCGATTAGATGGCACTTTTCAAATTATTTCTCCCTCTCGACCCTTAAAATATGAATGACCCATTTACTCGACTAACGTAAGATCGTGTATCCTTACAACTTTCGTTCTATGTAGATTTAATTATTGTAAAAACGACAGAAAACTGTAGCAGTGCGTGCCTAATCCGCGACACCGCCAGACACGTTTTTCATTACACAACTTTAACGATATCGGCGTGGCCATTAAAATATTCGCAGTTCTTAGCCGAACGCTTCAAAATCGTGAAAAAAGTACTAACGTATTCGAAATCGAGAATGAAATATCCTTAAAAGAAGTCAACGCAGATAGTTTTGATAAGAAACCATCAGCGCTGCTCATGACTGTCAAAGATACCATCGTTTGAAGTTTTTTCCCCTTTCATCTTTCCTCTCTCTTGCTGGTAAATACTACATAGTTGTAGGTAACGTCTAACCGATTAAGCGAAATGGAGTAAACCAATATCTGACTCCAAAGGGTGTAGTTTATGTGGCCACCTTGTCCTATACCTATTACCTTCGAATCACCAACAGTGGGTAGCCAGCTAGCCACTACTCACTTCACATGCTCACATCATTGTTCTAGTAAGCTAAAAATCGCCTCGTTCTCGAACGATTCGCATCTAATAACGTATGGTACACTTTTCCGATAATTTTCTCAACCATAGCGTGTTAATTTGCTTGCGTGCTAGACATTTGCCCGACCAGATACCATCGGTTTACGAAGAACAAACGAAAAAAAAAATCAAACACAAACCAATCTAGAGAGAAAGAGAGGCGAAACGTTGTTCGGAGTTTAGCTTTTCCTGGCTTCTGTTTTTTTTTTTCATTTACTTATTCGTTTATCTATTCTACGATGTAACACAATGAGCACGACTTCGCTGAAAATTTGTGTAATCTGGATTCGCCAACGTAAAGGTACGAGACCTGATTCTTTTTTCATTGAAATGAAAGTTTATCGAGAAAAATGGTAATTTACGATGTCATTTTTATTACACGTACGTACACATATCGACTTCCCGTTTCGTATCGATGAGTTATAATTAATGGTAAAATTACGTACAGGTACAGTGCTCTTTAATACGACTGACCGAGCATACAAGTATTCGTACTTTTTGCGTAATTCTCGAATACCACTGAGGTATCGTTACGAAATTTAATCGTTGATTTTTTTTTTTAAGAATGTATTTCTACACGAGAGCGCAATCGCTATCGATCAAACCATCAAACTTCGAAACGAGTTCATTACGAAATGCTCCTTCGGGGATACGCTACGTAAGCGAAGGAAGAAACATGACAATGTCCAGATTCCCATTGAGGAGCAGCCTGAAATTACCACCCTTCACATCTCTTTCTCAGAACAATTTATACGCCAGAACATGAAAATACAGAATGCTTCCATATTCTAATAAATTCCTGGCTCATAAGGAAACGCTTTTCAGGATCTGAGCACCTTCTTTCCTCTCATCAATACGAGCACAATTTTTTTTTTACATTTCAAGAGTGTGCTCACTGATGCAAAATTTTTTCCTTTCTATTTCTTTTAGAATTTGAATCTAATTTTAGAGAAGAAGCCATTCCTCTTTTTGAAAAAAAGGACATTTTTTAACAGAAAAAATTAATGTGGAGGAGAATAGAGAATGAGTTGAGTACGATAGAGGCAATGTGATTCATTGACAGTGAACAACTCTTAAAAGTCTATAAAAATGTGTAACTAGTACCAAGAAAAAAAAAAAAAGATAATAAGGAGATTCAATCTTCTAAACTACTCCCTTACTTACGCCAATGAATAAGACTGAAGAGAGTTTAAAAATGAAAATGTCATTTCAAACATAATTAACCTTTCAAATTTGTTTGAACTGAATGAGTGAACATAAAAAACAAAAACGAAAACATTAAAACTAAGAAGAGGAGGAAGGGGGAAGGTTTGAATCGTCAAAACCTTTCTTATTAGAAATTAAGATGGTTGCTGACACACAAGTTCATTTCAATAAGATTTCTATCCATGCGAATAAAAGGGAAATGCTTGAAGGTAATACAAATCGAATATCAATCAAATAGAAGAAATATCATCAAAATAACATCAAAAAAATTAAAATTCTATCCTTCGAAGTTAAATACAAATTTTATTTGAATTTTATCGTTTGCTCGCTTACTATTATTTTCTAAATTTTTTTTTCTTACAGTAACATCAATTATCAAAACTATAACACCACAGTTTTAACTATAAATTTTCTTTAATAGTTTTTGTTTTTTATAATAATTCGAGAATTTCATCAACAATAATATTTTTTTTGCAATGGGCTCGCTTGAGTACATACAATGTCATCATAGCTGGTTTGGGGAGAGTCAAGTGTTTAACCCCCTTCCCCCAAGGGCTTCTTTTTTTTAGGTGTTTAAATCAACTTTTTGGTAATTAAAAAATGGAACTGAAACCTTTGGCCCCCAAGCAGCGATCCTACGGCCGGCACTGAATGTCATCACTTAGAACATAAATATAAAATGATATCAAATGGTGCTTTATGGACAAATACGTTCCTCTGTGAAGCAGAATGCCTCATCTATTAATCAAGATTTTAAGTTCTCTAATGGGCTTAGATTATTTATTATGAAATGTGACCCCGACATAATCAATATTAATTTTGAAGAATTTGAGTCTTTCTGCATCTAGAGTTAAGTTATTTGCCTGTTTAATGTCATGTGAATTGGTTAAGGTGGTCGTCCAAATGCTCCTCGAGTGGACAAAAACACAGAGGTTATACTGTGGGACCCATTGAAATCCATACAAGCAAAGCACGAAATTCTCTTTTACAACATGAAATGTGTTATAAGCTGCAGCAATCAAGTTTAAAATTTTAATTTATATGATTACTTTGATTTTTTTATATTGAAAAACAAATTTCGATGATTTGTTCATAATCAAGTAAACGATGAAACTAATTTCTTATTTTCAAGTTTACGAGTTTTGCAACACTGTTTAGTTCTTTCAGTTTTCTTGGCCGAATTATTTTTTTATTTTATTTTTGTCATTCGTGTTTAATGGAAGTTGGCGTTATTATTGTATTTTATTTACTACATTTTTCAGCGTAGGGAATTTTGCGTTTTCCATGTATGAACTTGAGTGAGTAGCATGGTGTGTGTAGAAGAAAGAAGAATTAGGAAACATTAATTTGTAAACAAGTCTTTTAAAATTTCTCTATTAAATACATTATTACGTATTCGGACAATTTTTTTTATATGCAAAATAAAGACACGAGTTAGCAAACCTAACTCAGCATCCTAAAGTGCGTTAGCATAGTTATAGCTCTAGATATAAAAAGTCCATGATAGGCTAATTTCAATGCTTGTAAATACACCTTCTCTCTCAGTTGAAGGAATAAAAAATTTAGTGATTCTAATTTATTGGGTATTATCAGTGTAAGTTGCCCCACTTTTAATATTACACCTACGTACGTCGTACGTAATTCCAAGGTATTTAGTGCGGTCTTCTAATTTCATAGGAGAAGTAGGGGTACCCAGTTAAAAGTGAATAAGGTTAGTTCATGAGCTTGAATTCAGTTCGTAAGTTGATTTAAAACAATTTTTTTTTTTTTAAGGCTAATAGCAAGCGGGAATCATCTGTAATGGCTTATGGCTTTTTCTTTTAGTTGTAGGAAGTGAACTTACTTCATTTCGATTTTTAGCTCATTCATTTATTATTTTTTAGAACTCTCAAATTAATTTTTCAACGGTATTTTTTTAGCTGAGTTTTTAATGAAAACGATAGCTATTACAGCCTACCTGATTTAGGAAGGGAAGGTCGGGGAGGGTGGGGTCTTCAAATCTTTGCGTTTCAGACCATTTGTAATCATCTGGCAAATGTCCAACTTTTTGGTATATATATATATATTTTTTCCCCCACGCGTAGCGCCGGCGAGTATTCATAAAATTCGCTCAAAATTTGGTGAGGAACTCTTCTTGAAAATGCGCAGAAGTGCTTTTTTTGTTTTTTCGAAAAATTTCAAAATGGCGGATCACTCAAATTTTGAGGGGAGCTGGAGAAGAGGCAAACAGCTCAAATTTTTCGTTTTTGATCTCATATGAAAGAGTGAGTCACGGACACCAACATATTTAAATTTCAGCTTCCTAAGTGCATTTTGAGGAGAGTTAAAGCAAAAACCTGTTTTTGAGGAAATTCGTTTTTTGTGTCACTCGCCTTGCGCAGGCGGGTGTGGATAAAATTCGCTCAAAATTCGGTGAGGAACTCTTCTTGAAAATACGCAAAAATATTTTTTGTTTTTTGATAAATTTCAAAATGGCGGATCACTCAAATTTTGAGGGGGCTGGAGAAGGGGCAAATAGCTCAAATTTTTCGTTTTTGATTTCATATGAAAGAGTGAGTCACGGATACTAACATATCCAAATTTCAGCTTCCTAAGTGCATATTGAGAGGAGTTAGATCAAAAAACGGCTTTTTGAGGAAGTTTTGGGTCATGAAATTTCTTGAATCTTCCATATCTCCCCACCAAATCAAGTTAAAGAGCTCAAATTTTGTGTGTGAGGTTAGTTGGTGACCACAATATGACCTCTTGAATTTGGATCAAAATGGATCAAAATGGCGGATTATCAAAATTTTGAGTAGAGCTTGAGGAGCCTCAAGTTGGTGAAAATGTAATTAATATGAATTCATATGGTTATGGGGATAAGTTGTATAATATATCCCGAATTCACTTCCATACATGATGTTGGAGGGGCGAAGGCGGGGTTATCAACCGGAGGGGCTACAGGAGGGGTCGAAAATTTTTTATTGCTGTGTCATATGATAAAATGAGCCCAAGTGACAAACGCATTTTGATTTTAGCTCCCTCAGTGATTTTGGAGGGGAGTTAGAGCAAAAAACTGCTTTTGGAAGGGAAATTGCTGCAGGAAATTTCATGAATCTTCCATATCTCATCACCAAATCGGCCTAGAATGGTCAAACTTTGTGTGTAGAATTAGTTTGTGACTAGAATATAACCTCTTCAGTTTGAGTCAAAATGGATCTGAAATGGTGGATCATCAAGATTTGAAGATAATTTGAGGATCCTCAAAAGTTTTAATTAAAGAACTATGTGTACATATGATTATTTCATGGCAAGACATACAACGTTTGTTTCGAATTCAACTTCTCAAGTGATTTTGGAAGGATAGGGTAGGGGTTTTCAGACTTTGTATTAGGTGTGGCCTGTATAGTCATGAAGGGTGAAACAAGGTTATTACCAAATTAAAACAAGCTCCAGCTAAAAACTCAGCTCCAGTAATGCGGCATGGCTGCTTACGTTTTTTTTTTTTTAACGTATAAAAATAAATTATTATGAAAAAAAAAAATTACAAGAACACTTACAAATTCCATGCAATAAATTCAGCATGAACAAGATGACCTATCGTCAAAACATTTTCGCAACGAAAAAAATTTCAAAAACATCCTTCTTGCACCGAAAAAAAAAACAGAATAATTTATACACATCTCTAAAAACACAAAATACCTACTCCGAGTAACCTGGCGCCAAAAATGGCGAAACTGCCTCCAGAAATATATTTTTGGAAATCCAAGCGCGCCAAAATATGCGAAAAATGCGACAAAACGAGAAAATTCTCTCGCCTAGATATACTTGGAAGAAACAAGGTCTCATCTTTAAGCCTATATTTTCGGCGACCAACTTATCGCATCGGAATGCCCGACATCGTATTAAAATCAGCCATAAATCCATCAGCGTCGTTTGCGTCCATATCGTGTACCCCATGCAGTGAAAGTTGTGCGCCGCATTTTCGAGAATTCGAGATGCCGGTCTTCCGATGGCGCCGTCAACGAAAAATGTCCGCAGGGACGAAAGAATTCTACGTTTAAAAGGAAAATCGAGTCGGTCGCAGAAAAATCGACTATTCGAGGCAAAATCGACGCTTATGCCGATGCGTCGAGCAGACAACGAGCAGACATGTAGAGTCGGGCTGCGACCGCATTTGAAACAATGGCATGATTCCAGAATGTATTAAGGAAATGTGGATACAATTCGTTGATGATTCGTCCCTGGAAACACCCCGAAGCGAATGACATTACCGCGTATTGTAATACCGGAAATAATTTCTCGCTCGTCTTTATTTAAAGCTCGCCTAGACATGGAAATTCTTTCATCGATGCATATAAAAAGCGATAATAATAAATCTCGAACGCGTGTGACGAGCCGTCCATGCGATTTTTTCGAATATGGTGAAAATTTCAACGACCGAAAACCCAAGCATCGTTATTAAACGAAAATATACGTACGTAGTACATACGATCGTGCATAGATGTGCAGCGCGGACATATGTCACTCGACGTTGAAGATCTTTTTAAAAATGAAAAACAAAAAACTATAATTATGCGGTTTAAAGCTGCTCGTTAATAAGTATCCGGGTAATTTAACTAAGTAATTTTCGTACAATCAACACCGATTTTTTTGCTTTTGTTTTTTTTTTCTCTCTTTGGTTTCTCCCCAAACCATAGGCACGTACTCAATAGGTACATTTGAACAATGTATTCGAAGCATGTGTCGAAACGTTAAATGGTAGGTAGTAGGTATCTTGATTAATTGTATGCGTGTGGTTTTCCTCTTCTAACGTACATATGTCTATCGCGACGACCGCAATACGTATCCGTAAAAAAGCGTACGTCGTTTGATTCGTTAACCGTTGGTCGTTTCGATGAGTCTGCCAAACAGTAGCGTTTTATAATATCGTCGCACGTACAATGTAGCGCCATATTTCACCTAAACGCTGCACCGCACGTTGGACGTGTTCACACGCAAATTAAAAATATATGGCAATCGTTCAAATTATCAATTGACCAATTAATGTGCCAATTTACGCCTTCACATCCCCCATATCGATGCGCTCACACGGTGCTCGAATAGGTTTACAGCGCAGTTTTTCACCTCCACGGAGTCATGAATTGAAACTCCCCAGCTACGTCTGATTTCGCAATTCGAATTGACTGAATTTTTCATCGGTCCAATTTCTTTATTTATAGCGAAGCTCGAATCGAATTAGATTGCTTAATACGAATGAAGAATGTTCGGCATTTTTATTTTCACGTATTTATTTGAATACTGAAAAAATTCTTGGAAACTAGAAAAATTTAAGACACTACACCGCATGTCGAAATGTCTCGTAATGCGAGTTATTAAACATAGATATTTTCTAGTCACCAAAAAATACTTTTTCGATGATGTCATTGATACCGTTAGTTTAATTACGACGTCCTAGTTTCTTGAAAATTCCATCACTTGATACTAATTTCGAATAGAATTTCTGTTCCAATGTCCAATCTAATTAAAAATTGAAAAAAGATGATTTTCTAGAATTTAGGTAAGCTTTCATGTTATCGTGAAAAGTACGTATTTTTTAATATTATCGAATATGCGTATTTATGCAACAAAATGCTACAATTTTTATAATTATTTCATAACAAAATCAGCAATAGGATCATTCCATGAATTAATTCGACCGAAAAATACAAGTTTTGACCTCATAATCTTCATTTCGTTTATGTGTTGGTTTTGTCCCATAGATAAGGAAACCATCATTAGTTTCCCCGCACCCCTCAGAGGCAAGGAGATCTTTCAGTTTTTACAAAATATGTTCAACTTTGACTCTCGTAGACGACGAATAAATTAATCTAAAGACAGCGCCGGGTTTAGGATTGCTGGTTGGGAGAGTAAGTGGGAAAGGTAGTAAATTATTTAAAATTACCAAAGAGTTGATATGTACCAAAAATATGCTGGGGTTATTTCCGCTCCTTACATTTTTAATTTAAAAAAAAAAAAACACCTAAAAAAAGCTCTTAGGAAGTTAAACACCCAACTACCCCTCCCCTCAAAACAGGCTATGCCTAAACATAAACGGTTTCCCCAGTTCAATAGTCCATCTAAAGGAGAGACTAAAGAATTCATAAATTCTTCAAAACTTTAAAGTATTCAGCGTACCCAAATACATAGGAACGTTATGTCACATATCCATACTGTATTTTTTCAATTTTTTTCATAATTTTGTTACCATCTTGAAAATACTGCGTTTACAAACACGTCAAGTTATTTTATTTTCATTGGTACCTCAATACTTCTTCCAAGTAGTGAAAGTTGAATTTTGTGGACCAACAGTTCAACTTCACACTTCTGAAGATTTTGTGAGTTCGTTAGAATCTCATCTACAAGGGCCAAAAAGTTCGACATGTTTAGCAAAAACTAAACGAGGTTCCTCTACTTGCCCCTGAGGGGTGCGGAGGGAACTGAAGGTGGTGTAGTACTTCGCACACCAGTTTATCTGCGAGAAGCAGTTGGGAACCGAAGCACTACATCACGTCGGGGTCACCACTGTTACCTTTAGCGTTTATGTTTGATGAGAAAAGATAACGCGGTAATGTGAGACAATTACGTTTATTGATAATTGTCGTGGAGTATGGAGTCCAGCGGGCATCCGCGGCGTCCGACACTCTAAACTAAGCGCTTATTAATAGAAATAAAAACGTATGCGCTGTGTGTGTGTTGACTACCGAATGACCATAACCTTATGTAGTACTTCGCACACCAGTTTATCTGCGAGAAGCAGTTGGGAACCGAAACACTACAGTGGTTTTATTACACAAGGTAAGGGTGTCGTATATGGACCCGCTCTTAATATGGACCCCGGTCATATCTCGTCTAGTATGACTGCCACCAGGCGGAAAAAAATATAAGTTATTTTCCTCGAGACACAGACTAACTACATGTAGAAACTTCCATCATACAAGCCCAAAAAATAAAATTGGAGCAAAAACTTTGAGTATTAATATATTTTATGAGACATTTTATGGGGATCCGTAATAGGGTCTCAAAAAAAAATTTCCCAAAAGTACAACTTTTCCAAAAAATTCGCCAAAAATCGTAGGGGTTTTGTCTTCTTTAATTCCACCTAGGGGAAATGGTACTCAACTCTTCGGGCTACAATTTAAGCCCATTCCTGCCTGTTTTGGGGTTCATGGGTCTCCTCCAGAGCCCAAAAAGTTGAAGGGGTTCATATTCGGCATCCTTATGGGGCAAAATTATTTTTGTAAAAAAAAAATGAGCGAAATCGAAAACTATGATGTAAAATGCTTCATTAAATTAACATAGAATGACCCAATAATGAAAACAACTATTCGGTTATAATTTTTTTTTTTGACAAAAGACATCAAAATTGAAAACAGCTAGATCGAATAAATTCAATAATTTGAAGAAAATCTATAAAAATTAATGTTGCCCTGAAAAATCACACGATACTTACACTGAATTGAATAGTGAAATAATGAACGATGAAATACAAGGCCGAAGAGAGCAATAATTGACTCTGCAACAACAATAATTTTCGAGCTTCTTTTAATTAAAAATTAGTTTTTTTTTATCTAAAATTTCTACCACTGAACTCTCTTAAGAACCCGGACCGGCTAAAAGATGTTCTACTAAGCCTCTCTTTCTCCTCAACTCTGTTACATCCACAGACAACGATTATGAAAGATACGTACATGACCTGAGTACTGCACCATAAAAATTTCCGCTCTCAATGTTAATATCCAACCTAAACACATACGTTTTCAAAACATGTCCCCTCCTCCAACTAAAATACATGCGCGAAGTGTCATTTCTGGAAATTAATCGAAAACAGGTTAGGTGCATTTAACATCGCTGACAAAAAATACGGTGAGTTTCAGCGGTAAATGTAGATACTGGCCCGCATTAGGTGCTTTTCGATTCCCTTCCCTTCTCCCTCCTCTGTCAAAATACTCGGACCTCTAAATCGCGAACAAATTTTAACAAGTAAAACTGTTGTAATGCAGGCGTCCGAGTGTGCGTTTCCTTCAAAATTTGGATGCTCACGAGAGTAATTCTAATTTAATTACTTTGTACCACAAAATTGTTCAATCAAACAAGTAAATACGAGTACGAAAATATTAAACAATTTCGAAATCATTTTGGAGTTTTCAATTCCCATTGAAAGGTAAAGTGGGAAACAACTTGAAAATCAATTGCATTTACGACAAATAAAATTAAAATCACAACTTGAAATGAGGAATATAGAAATTTTGCACTAAGGGCTGCAAAAATCAATCATTTTTTTTATAGACACTTCTGAAATACAAAATAAGTACGTAATTATTACATTTTGAAAAAAATATATACCCATATACGTTAATAAAAGTAAAAAAAAAAAAAATAGTGCATAATTATATCTCGGTATATGTTCGATTGCTCGCTCCATTTAAGAATAATGGAGAAAATTCGAAGAAGATGAAAAAATGCATTAAAAAAAAACACAATTAGACTTCCATTTTTTTCATAATTTTCTGGATAATAGCCTCATACAGGCAGCAACCTATGTAAAACTACCTAATCTAGTAACTAGTGAATATAAATGACGAAAATTCATAAAATAGGTATAATTAGGTGTCTTGAATTAAAATTGGAATAAAAAAAAATTAATTTAATTTCAAATGAATAATTTTTTTCCAAGTTGAATTAAAAAAAAAAACGTAAGTAGCCATGCCGCATTACTGGAGCTGAGTTTTTAACTGAGGCTTGTTTTGATTTAGTAATAACCTTGCTTAACCATTCATGACTACAGGCCACACCCAATACCAAGTCTGAAAACCCCTACCCTATCCTTTCTAAAAACACTTAAGAAGTTGAATTTGGTCCAAATGTAGTATTTCTTGCCATGAAATAATCATGCGAACACATATTTCTCAAATTATAACTATTTGAGGGTCCTCAAATTATCGTCAAATCATGATAATCCGCCATTTTGGATGCATTTTGACTCAAATTTAAGTGGTTATATTCTGGTCACAAACTAATCCTACACACAAAGTTTGACCATTCTAGGCCGATTTGGTGATGAGATATGGAAGATTCATGAAATTTCCTGCAGCAATTTCCCCTCCAAAAGCCGTTTTTTGCTCTAACTCCCCTCCAAAATCACTGAGGAAGCTAAAATCAAAATACGTTTGTCACTTGGGCTCATTTTATCATATGACACAGCAATAAAAAATTTTCGACCCCTCCTGTACCCCCACCACTATTTTAGGTTGGTAACCCCGCCTTCCCCCTCCAACATCATGTATGGAAGTGAATTCGGGATATAGTATACAACTTATCCCCAATAACCATATGAATTCATATTAATTACATTTTTACCAACTTGAGGCTCCTCAAGCTCTACTCAAAATTTTGATAATCCGCCATTTTGAATCCATTTTGATCCAAATTCAAGAGGTCATATTGTGGTCACCAACTAACCTCACACACAAAATTTGACCTCTTTAACTTGATTTGGTGGGGAGATATGGAAGATTCAAGAAATTTCATGACTCAAAACTTCCTCAAAAAGCCGTTTTTTGATCTAACTCCTCTCAATATGCACTCAAGAAGCTGAAATTTGGATATGTTAGTATCCGTGACTCACTCTTTCATATGAAATCAAAAACGAAAAATTTGAGCTATTTGCCTCTTCTCCAGCCTCCCTCAAAATTTGAGTGATCCGCCATTTTGAAATTTTTCGAAAAAACAAAAAAAACACTTCTGCGCATTTTCAAGAAGAGTCCTCACCAAATTTTGAGCGAATTTTATGAATACTCGCCGGCGCTACGCGTGGGGGGAAAAATATATATATAGTGATCTATGGTCAAAGTGGCATCACTTTGCACATTCCTCAGAAGTGCATCTAATGTCACGTTAACGACACCACAATGGCGAACGGAATGTATAATTTCATAGGTTTTCTTGGAAACAAATTTTTAAAATGATGTCACTTTACCTGTAAACATCAAAAAAATGAGGCTACTACGACCGTAGACCGAAAAAAATTTTTGTATGAAAAATAGAATATTAGTAGTAAAGTGCCATCACCCAAATAACCACACCAGTGACGTCATGACACATACCTGAATCGATGAGCAATGTGATGGCAAAGTGGCATCAAAAAAAAGATGCCACTTTGTAAAAAAGATGCCACTTTACCTGTAGACGACGAAAAAAGATTCCACTTTATCCATAGATAAATCTATATATACATATATATACCAAAAAGTTGGACATTTGCCAAATGATTACAAATGGTCTGCAACGCAAAGATTTGAAGACCCCACCCTCCCCCGACCTTCCCTTCCCAAATCAGGTAGGCTGTAATAGCTATCGTTTTGTTAAAAACTCAGCTAAAAAAAATGGAAAATTAGAAAATTGGAAAAAATATAATTCATAAAAAAAATTATCTAATCCTTAAAAAGTTATGTGAAAATAAAAGAAAATACCTTCAAAATTTCATCAATTTCAGAAATATTCGCGAATCTCATTATTACAGTTCGAATCGCAGGAAAAAACAACGGAATTCGTCTATCTATTATCGTTCGGGTTTTAAAATGCGACTATAGAGAGGAAAACCCTTCAACAGCTTCCTATTAGGAAACGGATTTTTGATATGTTGTATCCATGATGATGGACTAAAATGATAATTTAAAATAAAAATACGCTACAAAAATTCTATAATGATAACGCAAAAAAACCTATTTTATTCGACATCCGGTTGATTATTCGACTTTTACTCCTGCCTACATACACGGAATTTATACAGATAGGTATGGTGCGAAAAAAAAATTGAAAATACTTCCCATAATCAATCAATGAGTACCTACCGAAATCACATAAATTGCTTCACGAAGCGTTTAGACAACTAAGAGAGATAGGAGCAATACATACGTATCTAGTACACTCATAAAATGTTTCGACTTCAATTCAAATACGATGCCGCAATTGGCGATTCATTTGAGTATATACGTGTAGGCTTTACAAGTATATCGCATATACAATGCTCGTAAAGAATTTAACGAAAACGAAAAATCGTGTTAAATTATAATCTGGGCTGAGGGTGAGCGAACCAGTCGACTACATTTTTCGCCCAGAATGATGCTTTGTATATTTTATAACGTACTCGCACTCGTATATACTCGTATTTGAAGAAGCAACTGGTTTATTGTTCGCCGTAATTTCCTTTTACATATAAAATTCCAAGTGCTAATGATGTTATCACTGTAGTTGCAAAACCTCCACCTCGCCTCGTTCGGTACAATGTGTAATAAAATCATATAAATACTACACGCTACCTTTTTCTCGGCTGCTTCTTCAAGTCGTGCGTATCGTAAAGTCTAACTTTTTTTTACTTTTAATTTGTTTTAATGTTAATGAACTTTTTACATTACCAGCTCGTGCATACTTAGGCTCGATGTACCCCTCTTTTTGTGCTATCTACGTACCTAAATGTACCCGTGTACTAGTATATTGCAACTGCGAGGCTCGTGTCGCGAATACTATTTACCTTGTTTCGAATTGTACGCGAACATCGAGCAAAAAAATGAATAAAAAATTGTTAAATTGTTTCACAAAGTGCGACGACCTCGGGAAAAAATTTTCGATTGCAATGAAGAAGAAAATTCCCTCTCGTATCGTAGACGAACGCTATAATACTCGTATTATATGGGAAATGCAGCGTATCGGTGGCGGAGATTTATAGTTATTTGAGGCTCGTATAACCGGCTTGTCAAATAAATTGTATTTTTTGCTCATTTTATTTCATCTTTTAACATCCAATATTGTAATTACAGAATGCCATCGTATGGCCGTATCGATGACTCATACCTATAGAGTGTACAGACTGTTGATGAAGGAGGATACAAGATAAAAAATTGGCTCGCCGTTTGCCTTAAAATATGGCACGATTTGGCCTTGAAAAAAATTGCATATTTCATACGTCGAACGGCAATTAAAATTTTTCGTAGATTAAAAATAAAAAATTATACATGAAAAATAAAAGTGAAAACACGCCGAGAAAGAAACACCTATTATATCAACTCACATCTACCCAAGCGATACTCGTATGGAAATGAGTACGCGTAACAGCCTAAGCCAATCTTTCAACGACTAGAATCGTATCGTCGCTGCAGCTCGTTCGAGTATTCGTGATATACGTGTAATTACGTTCGTGAATGAAATTTTCGTGACATTTAGGTTACACTTTATAATGTACGGTGTAGCGATACGACGACTCGACGCGAAGCGTTCGTACCTAATACCACTAGATGCCAACCAAATTCGTACGGTGAAGTTCCGATCGTATGTATTGTGTGCACTAGATTGCGATTTTTTTTTTCAATTAACCGCCGCTTCGTTTCCATAAGAGGTGCTGTCGGACGACTGTCACGAATGGAAAACGACATTTGGCGCATTCTCGGCTCACGTCGCGAGAATACGATATTTTCTTCGGTCGGAGATGCCGAGAACGCCATTTCAGCGTGGTATTTCTGGACAAAGGCTTTTAAAATGATTGCCAGCTAGGAATATAATTTAAATATCGATTAATATATTCATTACCCAAATCATTTTACACTAAATTTCCTACAAAAAAGTGATACTGTTTTTTTTTTTTAATATACCTTGTCCTTCAATGCTGTAAAATATAGGTGGAATCTTGCGTTCCTTTGAGGTATTACTCATGTAAATAAAAAATTCATTCTTGAATTTCTTTTTTTTTAAATAGTAATAAAATTACACATCTACAGACGTTTGGCTAGAGGACTTTTTAAATACCGAAAATTAATCACGTATTACCTGAATGCAGATGAATTTGGAAAAAATCCTACTTAGTCTACAGCCCATCTCGAAAAAGTGCTTTAGAAACCGGATTTGGCGGGATTTTTTGAGGACCAAAAAATTTAGCTGGCGATAGGTAGATATAGGTTGGGCATTAGGAAATATGATAATTTTAGCGATGGTCACGGTCATAATGGGTGGCTGGGACCTAAAAACCCTCTTTTTTTGACCGGCAAGGAGACCAAAAAAACTCAACGGGGTTAGAAAGGGGGTGTCCACTGAACATAAATATGAGTTCAAATCTACTGGCTGCGGTCACAACTGCATTTTATTGCAGTTTTTATGCAATTTTCGCCATTTTTCACACTTAAATTGCTCTATGAGTATAATTATGCCCGGAGACCGAAAAATCGCTCACACATTGGTAAAGGAACGCATTTCGAATCTACCGAACCCTCGTTCTTAAAAATTTGTGGTCACAATACCTAGTAATTGCATATTGAAGTTGCGCATATATGTAAATTCAGCTAAAAATGCATTTCTTCAACTTTTTCAAAAAGTAACCTTGCGACCTATCAAAGTGGGTTAAAATTTCGCGTAGAATTCAAAAATCATAAGGAAAACCATTTTTGACCTTATCTGAGAAAATTTAGGGCGAAAATACAATTTTGGGACACATTAATTAGAATACTAATAATAGTACAGGTAGGGTTTTGCTTGCTAAGTTGCCTATCAAGCTGAAATTTGGTATATACGTCTGGTATAGCATACTTAACAAAGTACTAAAAGTTCATGCGAATCTGGTGTGTGCGACCCCTGATATGGTGGATTTTAGCCCCCAAAATCAGTTTTTCGCTTATAATTTCTTACCTTTTGGTTTAATCGCGAAAATAGCTCAGTAATATTTTATTCTACATTCAATTCTCTACGAAATGATCTATAGAACATATTTCTATGATGAATAGTGGGAGAGTAGTGGCTTCCTGAAGAACGATGGTGTGGTGGAATACTTCAGATACCAGTCATTTTTTCAATTGAAGGCGCAATATGTGTCATTATATTTGAGTAAGTGCCAAGAAAATATTTTTCCATCGTTTTTGGCTGTTTGGGTTCTTAAAAGACAATGATACTCGTATGATAAAGCTAACGAAATAAAAGCCTCCTTTTTAACAAAATGGATTTCAGTATACATTTCGAGGAAAAACATAAAAAAAATTATTCACAATCGGGATGTTGCACATTTTTTGGAAAAAATTTTAAAAAATTAGAAATCGAATAAAAAAACCGCCCTTCATTTGATCCCATAAGAACTTGATAAAGAAAATATATCCGCGATTAATTAGCAAAACATAATGTTGAAGAAGTTGTTGATTCTTGAATTTGTTTCACTCTTCATACAATGAAAAACGTAAAAAACAATAATCATTTTAAATTCCTATTACAGACCTTTATGTTATTGTGTGAAGCTGCTCCTCCACAGTGAAAAAAAATCAAAATTCAACTTCTTCAACATTATTTTTTGCTCATTAATCGCAGATATATCGTTTTGCGTATTTCTACTCCTGGCACCTTTTTCTTTGGTTTTAGCTCACGTATAAAAATACTTAGAATTAATCTTATTACGGCATTGAAAAACCCTTAATGAGTATTACATTTCGTTCGCTGAAAACATTTTTGTAGCGTTTTTATTTTTTTAAATAATTCAGTCCAAAAATAGAAAAATGCGCAATTTTGCGTTTTTTCATCAAACTTTGCATTATTATATCTATGGAATTGAAAAAGCTATAATGGTGCTTGCACTGAAGAAAATTTAGTGCATTTCATACCATTTGTAATGGCATATCAACTATTTTTACCCGACCCCTCCTTCTTTCCACATTTTGCAAAAACTGATCCACATCAACTTAACGAAGCCGTATGTTGCTTCAAATTCGTTACAATGAAAAAAATTATGATACCATCGCAAAGCTCATAGTTTACTCTATAAAGAACGTCCTTATCGCTTATAACGTAAATAGCGCTGTTTAGGCGCAATAAACGTGAAAAAACCTTTCGTCATGTTCATCTCCAAAAGAGTAATGCGCGGTTCCAAGGTTATGACGTCATAACGGGTGCTTCAGCGGAAACCTTAAGTTTTAGCGCATGCCCTAAAATGTAAAGTTTGGAATTCTTTTCTCAAGTTCTATGTGATCAAATGGGCTTAAATTTCTTCCAAAAAATGTGCAACATCCCGATTGTGAATAATTTTTTTTATGTTTTTCCTCGAAATGTATACTGAAATCCATTTTGTTAAAAAGGAGGCTTTTATTTCGTTAGCTTTATCATACGAGTATCATTGTCTTTTAAGAACCCAAACAGCCAAAAACGATGGAAAAATATTTTCTTGGCACTTACTCAAATATAATGACACATATTGCGCCTTCAATTGAAAAAATGACTGGTATCTGAAGTATTCCACCACACCATCGTTCTTCAGGAAGCCACTACTCTCCCACTATTCATCATAGAAATATGTTCTATAGATCATTTCGTAGAGAATTGAATGTAGAATAAAATATTACTGAGCTATTTTCGCGATTAAACCAAAAGGTAAGAAATTATAAGCGAAAAACTGATTTTGGGGCTAAAATCCACCATATCAGGGGTCGCACACACCAGATTCGCATGAACTTTTAGTACTTTGTTAAGTATGCTATACCAGACGTATATACCAAATTTCAGCTTGATAGGCAACTTAGCAAGCAAAACCCTACCTGTACTATTATTAGTATTCTAATTAATGTGTCCCAAAATTGTATTTTCGCCCTAAATTTTCTCAGATAAGGTCAAAAATGGTTTTCCTTATGATTTTTGAATTCTACGCGAAATTTTAACCCACTTTGATAGGTCGCAAGGTTACTTTTTGAAAAAGTTGAAGAAATGCATTTTTAGCTGAATTTACATATATGCGCAACTTCAATATGCAATTACTAGGTATTGTGACCACAAATTTTTAAGAACGAGGGTTCGGTAGATTCGAAATGCGTTCCTTTACTAATATGTGAGCGATTTTTTCGGTCTCCGGGCATAATTATACTCACAGAGCAATTTAAGTGTGAAAAATGGCGAAAATTGCATAAAAACTGCAATAAAATGCAGTTGTGACCGCAGCCAGTAGATTTGAACTCATATTTATGTTGGGTGGACACTCCCCTTTCTAACCCCGTTGAGTTTTTTTGGTCTCCTTGCCGGTCAAAAAAAGAGGGTTTTTAGGTCCCAGCCACCCATTGTGACCGTGACCATCGCTAAAATTTACTTATATATATATATATATATATATGACATTAAATGTCAGAATGGATCTTATATATCCTTGGTACGTTCTGAAACGGTGCACTGGTTATGGACTTGCTTTATCCCAAATTTAAAGCTAGTTATATATTAATTAGTATTATAATTATGATAATTTTAATTAGAACATATAATTGTCAAAAATAATATTAAAGTAAGATATATTTGTATTAGGGTTCATTTAAGATAAAAAAATAATAAAACTAAAAATCAACGATGTTAAATTATTACATAAAAATTTTAATAATCCATGTGGATGAAGTATTGAATTTAATAGCATAGGATTCTAAATTTCAAAATTTTAGTTAATGTTATCTAAGTCTACGACAGTAAAATGAATATTTCTGTTCTTATTTCTTTCCTCCGCGAGGACGGTTTTACTCTTTAAATTTGGAATTATTATCGCATAGGTGAACGTAATATCATTTACAAGAGACACTCCAACCACTCAAGCCGCTGGTAGCATCATCTTCTCGATGTTTCAGCTATACGCGATGGTTAAGAGGTTGACAGGTGCGTTTACAACGTTTTGCGGAAATTAAGGTGGTACGCGGCGATAATTTGAATAAATATTTCGGCAATTAGGCTCGACACGTCTGCCAAAAGGTTGCTACCTATTGCGGCGGCTGTGGCGCTACACCGTATACCACATACTCGACGTCGACGACGCATATAATATTCAAATTACTAAACCGTTTTCAGCCGTTTCATGCTCGGTACAATGAAACAATAGGACGCCCGCTATTGTTTTGTCGTTGCTACTTAATGTTTTCAAATATTAAGTTGGAAGAACGAAAAGCGTAAAAAAGACGAGCGCAGTGGCGGCAGCGAGAGAAGCGGGAGGAAAAAGAGTAAAATAAAAATAAATACGTAACTGCTGCAAGTTTTTCCGTTTATTGTTTGTATTAAATACAAATTATTCACAGCACGTTCCCCGTTTTACAGTACACGATTTTAATTATCGGTTCATAAAGTTAACTTCTTGCGTCTACGCGTAGATAGAGAAACATCTTTCTTTTGTTATTGTTATTCAAGTCTTGCGTCGGAGCACTTATTATTTTTTTTCGTCCGTTTCGAGTTTCAAATATACGCGTAAGCGTAGGTTCTTCGAGCTTCAGCATTTCTATATCCGCGACCAAATCCAGGTACCGCAGACGACCGCCTCGAAAAACCCCAACGAAAACGTCATCGAGCACATCGTAAGGTGTAAGTGGGTCGATTTTCGTGCCAAAAGTCCTAACGTTTCGCGGTCAGACCAAAAACGCGGTCGTTTCGTTCATCGCGGAATATTATAAATTCGTAAATACGAAATACTGCTACAGGGCCCATCATTATAGGGAAAAGATCGCACAGCTAACGTTGACGGACAGCTACGCACAACAAGTGGAAGTGTAAAATCATTCAGCCTAATAAGGCTGCGGCCGCGTTCTATCGGTAATTGCCGATGAATTATACGCCAGTCGGTGTCCGACAACCGGTTGCCAGGCCCCAAGAACAATAATTCATATACATATAGTCATACACATCGCATCACCAGCTCATCGCGTCTCCATAACTCAACTACATTGTATTCGTGCTTCGGACACTGGTCCTTAGCGCTCAGTCGAGGACTCGCTAATACCACTACGTTTGAAAAGTAAAAGAAAAAAGGGTGAAATATCGCCATTCTTTTCCACGTAAGCACGGCTCGGCGTCGAACAGCATTTCCAATTTCGCCAGAAATTCTTCACGGTAGGTAACTCCCTAACGGATTCCACACCCTTGCAGTTTTCTTCGCCTATCTCCGTAGCACCTTTTGTATGATTAATGAAACGCGAAATAGACCACGCTCCGCGGAGACGACTCCGTTGCAATCCTTTCTTCACATTTTTTTACTTACTCGTGTTTATTTATTCTTAAATACCACGTCGACTTGGGATTAAAGGTATTTCAGGTTTTCCATAAAACCTTTTCCAAACGTTTTAACGTAGACAATGAAAAGCGATACTCGGCGCGGCGCATTATCCACGCTTATTTGCATCTGTGAGATATTCATTCGAATGATTCGAGTCGTATAACGAGTATACGCTTCCTTTCAAAGAGATAGAGATGTGGTGTACTCGAGTTTGTAACCTACGCAGTCAAAGCCGCAAATATTTTGGTTTTTTGGCGAAAAAATTACAGCATCAAAAGTTGTCAGACAGAGCTACGTGTTTAATTACGAAACTCGCAAACTCGAAGTCACGCCTCGGAAAAGTTAACACATAAATGAAGGGTTGCCTGAAGCCTGAAGGGGACTTCTGCGACCATATTGACATCGATGGTCTCATGCACAAATTGAATAAGCCATAAAAAACTAAATATTACTCAATTTATTCATATTTAAAGAAAAATGAACAGGTGCAAGGACGTCAAATACTTCAGACAACAACGAGAGCGTCAAAATTTATACAATGCAAAAAAACACATTTTTCTCCCATTCTCAGGGGCGAAACTAAGGGATGTATTGGGGGTCAGAACACCCCTTCCTTCAATATTTTCGCCAACGAAAAATTCGGTAGATTTGTTAATTTTTGTCGGTAATTTCAACATCCAAGTTCCGAAAAATAAGATAAAAATACACAAAAATGATTAAGATATTCGGAGTTTTGGACTCGTTCGTCGTTGCCGACTTAATAATTTTGCTGGCAACGCAATGCCGAATTATCACTAATTTATCAAGCAGGATACATTTCATTTTTTCTAATTTTTCCAGACTCAGCTTCTTGAAATATCGTTCGGTATCTTCTTTGTAATCACGTCGTTGAGGGCATAGGAGGATAAGAATGGTGAATCTGGCCCGGAGCCCAATTTCGATGGAATTTGTGTGGTAGCTAGATAAATACCCTTTAGAAACTTCCACTGCCAAAGTTTCAGACCTCCGCTTTCTCGTTATTGAGAAATTAATTTTTAATTGAAAAACCAATTCAAATTTTCCTTTTACGCAGTTGCGGGCCCGTAGCCAACCGACATGGTCAGGGGGGCTAATAAAATTCTATGAGGGGCAAATTATTTTTAATTTTTTTTAATTTTTTTAGTGTTACGAGAATGATACAAAAAGATAGCAAAATGAGCCAATTTATTATTAAGTATAGATACATATTTTATACAATACAACGCATCTAGTCAATCACAGATTATTACGTAAACAACCAGACAAGAAACGATACAGCACCCTAGAGACGAGACAATAGCCTAAAGTAAGGGGTGGCGGGTAGGTATCGTATCTACACGCAGGATTTTTATGAAATGTTATTTCTTGACTCGTGTTCGGATGTTTGGATGATTGTTTTTTTTTGTACTAGAAAATTTTAAATTCAAAATTCAATTAATTTAATTTTACATGATCGGAAAATGACTACTTTCCGCCCCGTTTTCGCGTTGGAAAATGCCATTTTAATGCTTGACTTTGTAATGATGCAACACGTGTGGAAAGTAGCCACTTTCCGCCCGGGGCAGAAAGTCTTTCGATTTTTTTGGCAAAAGGCAGTTTGAAGCAGCATCCGCCTGTTCAATAATATATTCTGGCATACCTTCATCGTTGTTCACTGCACTCATTATTAGTTTAATTAATGCAAAATCGAAATCACATTTATTTGTAAAACGTTGAACACTTTAATTACGTATTTAAAATAAAACAAACTGTAAATCTCATAATATTGTAACAAATTAACGCAAATCGAAATCACATTTTAAAACCAACAATTTGTATTATTCTTGGGTTGCCCATCTCGAAACGTAAAAACAGCGTAACAATTGATATAATCGCAAAATGCGTAATTTTTTAACATTATATTTTAATTAAATGCCATAATTGTGGGATTTTTTTCATTTATTTTCCGATCATGTAAAATTAAAATAGTATACTATTATTATTATTATTTTTTTTATTTATTTATTTACGGAGTACTGTCATTGGACATTTGCTCCTATCCATGATGATGCGATTTTAACGTGATCCGTTAGGAACCGCCACTGCGGTCGCTAACATCGCGAAGAAATTTCGTAAGACGAAATTCTTTTCAGCCTACGCTCAATAGGCTCGTCTAATAGTTGAATCGCCTCTACGTTGCCATGATCGTGAAGCCTTTTTTCGTATGAGGTGGCAAAACGGTGGGCTATTTCGAAGATTGGCTCGATTTTAAGGTCGTCCTGTATGGCCGCATTAGTGACGAACCATGGTTCACCAACGATAGTCCGGAGAACTTTATTTTGAAAACGCTGAATAATTCCATAATTGGTACGCGCAGTGCAGCCTCAAAGCTGAATGCCATACGTCCACACAGGGCGAAGAACTGAGATGTATAGAAGCCTTTTATTCGAAATTGAAAGTCTGCTTTTCCTGGAAAACAGCCAGTACATCTGACGGAATTTGTTATTTAATTCTTCGCGCTTTTTAAGGAGGTGAGGCTTCCACGTAAGTCTTTTATCGAGGTGCATACCTAGGTATCTGGCATGGTCTTGCACCTGTATAGGAGTACCATCTAAGTAAATGGGACAGTGGTTATGCCGCCTAAGAGCGAAGTCCACTCTTATGGATTTAGAATTGTTGAGCTGGATCTTCCAGCGAGTAGTCCAAACAGATAATTCGTTAATCGCCTGCTGCAGGTTTTCTACCGCGGTATCGTAGTTAGCATGAGACGATAGAAGAGCTGTATCATCAGCAAAAGTTGCCGTAACGATATTTTGTGAGGTAGGGATGTCTGAAGTATATAGTAAGTATAGGTGCGGGCCAAGAACACTACCCTGAGGCACGCCGGCCTTGATGGGCTTTAGTGAAGACACAGCCTCTCCATAGTGGATTTGGAACTGTCTGTCCTTTAAGTAAGACTCCAGGATTTGGATGAATTGAGCCGGGAGGTGACGACTGACTTTATGCAGTAAGCCATCGATCCACACACGATCAAAAGCTTGACCAACATCAAGGAATACCGCAGGACAGTAGCACTTAGCCTCAAAGGCCTGGTTGACCGTTTTGGCTACTCTATGTATTTGCTAGATAGTTGAGTGCTTGCTCCGGAAGCCAAACTGGTGATCTGGAACCACGCGATTTTCATTGGTTATTTTGCTCAGCCTTTTGAGAAACATTTTCTCAAATAACTTCGATACTGTAGGCAATAGTGAAATCGGACGATATGATGTAGGTTCTTCTAAAGGTTTGCCAGGTTTCGGTATTAGTATGATCTTGGCTATTTTTCACTCCTGTGGTATGTGACCCAGCCTAAGTACCGCGTTAAATAAATAAGTTAGCATCAGTATGGCCCTACGAGGAAGTTCTTTCAGCATCTTACCAGTAATTAAATCGAATCTAGTTTATAGCTAAAAATTTTGCTAGGGGGCGAAACAGTTTGCTAGGGAGGGCATTGCCCACTTTGCCACAACCTGGCTACGGGCCCGTGTAGCTGACTAATTTTATTGAAAATTTAGTATGTTGTACTGTTTCATAGGGGTTCTCGTGGAAAACATTAGCAACCCCCAAAACGATTTTACCCCCACTAAAAACCGTTATTTAACTTTATCCAATTTTTTTTTACCATGATAATGCTTTGGCACAATTATGAAATCGCTATTTTTAGATGTCCCCTTCACCCCCCAACCACGTGGAATTTTTTCAGATTCTTCACTCGGGTACGCCATGTTGAAAAATGGTTAAAATTGATAATGGTTCCAAAAAAATATCGTTAAATGTGAGAAAATCAACTTTATTCAAGAAAGCTTAAATATCGTAAACGTCCATATTTTCGCAATTTTCCAGGCATTTACTTCATTCCCAAATTTAGAGGGTGAGGGTAACTCTGAGGTAGGTGAAGATGAAACAAAAAAAGTTTTTTTCTCTCCATAAAGCACATTAATGTAATACACAAATTAAATCACTTAAGCCTGTAGGCAAAATTTCCTTCCTCTTTACTCCTATTTTGGAGGCTAAGTAGAAAATTTGGCCTAAGAACTATCTTCGCATTCATTAAAACTGGAATTTTAAATTTGAGCGAGAACTACGGGATAGATGAAATGCGATTCGCGTACAAAGGTAAAATTTAAAAATGTCGATTTCGTATATACGTATGACAAATAAATAAGTCGACCAAGGAAATTCGCGGAAAACGACGCCCATTCAAACTTCCACCATTATAGACTAGTATCACAGTCTAGCTTGACGTGATTTGATTTCAACGAGCGAATTACAGTTCAATCTATCCAAAGTAACGGACATCTAAATCGCGTTAATTCCACCAATTAAAACGAAAATACCGCTATACGTTTGCCGGCTAGCAAAAAAATCGCGTACTTAATAGCGTCGTCGAGAAATAAAAAATGCTAATTTCCACGTCAACTTTTTTTCACTTTATTCGAGTCTTAATTAAAACTAAAATAGGAGGGGAGAATGGACGCGCGTTCAACGTCTAAAACTCTTAATACGCATCATTAAAACGTACACGGATAAACATTTCATCCGGAGTGTGTCTAATCCCGCGCCTTCTCCATCGTCGCGTTTAGAAAGTAACCATGCGTAATGATTGGATGATACATATCGCTTCTGACCAATCGGCTTGTCTTTCAATAAACCTCCTTGTATACCTATTATGCTTTGTAATTAGACCCATAATATATATGTGCATTTTTCTTCGTTCCTAATGTATCATTTCGCGTCGAAAGCTTACGCTTAGGTAGGGGATTTATTGGATGCTTTTCAACGTTTGTATCTGACGAATTATTTACTTATGCGAGCGAATGATTACGTTTCGTATAATTTTCATTTTGCCATAGGAAGAGTTCACGTTATCTTTTGTCTTTAGTTTTCGAAAAAAAATGGTACTTATAGGTGTATACGATCAATTTTTGTATTAATTGCGAAAGTATACCTTCGTAGGTCTACCTACAAATGAACGTACGAATCATCATAAGTATACGAGTGTACGACATAAATCATGAAAAACTCGACACCGCATTAGCTCAACATCTCATTCAAAATATAATTATACTCTCGATTTCGATAACATGATTAAACGTAAAGTACTTGAAATATTACATATTAAGAAAGAAACCAACTAAAGTGTAAATCACAAAGGCAACGTTAGTAATCTATCCAGAAACTGTACAATGTAATTACTTACTAGTATTTACGTTAAAGTCACACTTTATTTCCTCACATTTGCAATCATTAATCAATCATCTAAAGATGCGTCGATGTTCTGTCGCAAAATATCGTGCAATTTATATATATTTTTTTTAGCTGAGTTTTTAATAAAAACGATAGCAATTACAGCCTACCTCATTTGGGAAGGGAAGGTCGGGGGAGGTCTTCAAATCTTTGCGTTTCAGACCATTTGTATTCATCTGGCAAATATCCAACTTTTTGGTATATATATAATATATGTATATTTTTTTCCCCCACGCGTAGCGCCGGCGGGTGTGGATAAAATTCGCTCAAAATTCGGTGAGGAACTCTTTTTGAAAACACGCAAAAATAGTTTTTTTGTTTTTCCGATAAATTTCAAAATGGCGGATCACTCAAATTTTGAGGGGGGCTGGAGAAGAGGCAAATAGCTCAAATTTTTCGTTTTTGATCTCATATGAAAGAGTGAGTCACGGATACTAACATATCCAAATTTCAACTTCCCAAGTGCATATTGAGAGGAGTTAGACCAAAAAACGGCTTTTTGAGGAAGTTTTGAGTCATGAAATTTCTTGAATCTTCCATATCTCCCCACCAAATCAAGTTAAAGAGCTCAAATTTTGTGTGTGATGTTAGTTGGTGACCACAGTATGACCTCTTGAATTTGGATCAAAATGGATCCAAAATGGCGGATTATCAAAATTTTGAGTAGAGCTTGAGGAGCCTCAAGTTGGTGAAAATGTAATTAATATGAATTCATATGGGAAGGAGAAAATCACACGAGCGTCTAGATAGCCATATATGAAAATTTCAGCTCGAAAAATTCGCGCCCTAGCCGGGGTTCGAACCCCGGACCTTTTGATAGGGGTATACTGATAATTTTTTATCATCATTTTGTAAATGACTTATTTCAAAAATATGCTGTTGCCCCCCCCCCCCCTATTACTGAATCCTCTTTTGAGCGTTCTTTTCCGAAAAATATCAAAATCTGGAAATACGTAATATAATTCATTTTTGTATCTTAGATTAAAAAGGACACTTTAAAGCAGAACTTTATCCCAACCAAATTTTTTGCAGCATTTTAAATTCATTTTCAGGGTTCTCTGATTACATCACATGTGATGCTAGTTGGGTATAAAAATGCTTTTGAAAAGGAATAATAGTGGTTTTGAAACTATGCTTTATTCCCAATTTCCTTCCCAGCTATCCTACACATGGTTCCAAAATAAGACAAAGTCGAAAAAAATGATTATCGAATTTTTCCATACCAACGTAAATATTCACACGGTCGAACCATTCTTGGATTAAATATTCTTTATAATTACATCTTCAACTGGAATTGAAGGGCGATGGATGAAAATTGAAAAAAAATAAAATTTTGAAATTTTGAAAAATAAAAAAAGCCTTACCTCCCTCAAAATGGGCCGACCATCGAAAAAATTCCCTTCACGGAATGGCTAGATCATAATTCATAACTAATAATTTTAGTCAATTAAAAAAAATTTGTACATTACAGCAGAACCTTTAATTTTGATACCACCCGCATTCTTACAGGGGTGTTATCGAAAACTGGTGCTGGGAACTCATCAAGAGCATCATATACAACTTTTGATCAATAAAGTTTCCAAGTAAGTGGGACCAAAAACCAGCAAAATTTACACTCTTCATTTACAGGCTGAAATTTCTCATGCCTCATTTCGAAATTATTTCATAACTTTTAATGACGTGAACACGACACTTTCCGAAGAAAAAAAAACGAAAAATGGCCCATTCTGGCACATATATACTACGAATACAACATAGTAGGTGATTTTTTCGACTTTTACTACCGACTAGCTCATTCCTCTGTCTTTTTTATATCGCGAAATTCCCGCGAGTAAAAGGAAAATTTTATTTATGGACGTATTTTTCTTATCTTCTTACAGTCGTTCTTTCTTCATTGTATTTTTATAGAGGCGATGAAAAGGTACCGTGAATGGGGGTAGCATGCGAGGTGATTTATAATTCATGGAATATTCTATTAGTGAAACGAAACGCTGCGAAGGGCTGATTTACTTTCATTTTTTTCGTCCGCATCTATCGGTACGTGTACCTTTTACGATAATATTCCGGAGCCTCGATGCGAGTAAAGTGCTCGCGTTTTTTTGGGGCGAAAATTGAGCTGCTTCGAAGGGTCTCGCTTACGAGGCCCCAAACGACTCATACGTACTCGCATTCGTAAATACAGGCGACGAAATAAAAATACTATAATACGAAATACGTATCTTAGAGGGCTCTCAGAAGCTTACGTATAGGGCATAATTGAACGCGACAACGTCTCAGAAACATCTTCGGCATCATTCCAAATGCTCGTAGCATAATACCGAGTTCGAGTAAACAAAAAAGGTCGGCGCGTGTAATATTTTTTTTTTTCGCTAAAATAAACACAAATCAATTAACTCTATTTGAACTAATTTTCTTCACAATGTATAACCCATACGTGCTATCATCTCGCAGACGAGTTAAAAAAAAAGGGATGACATCTCACATACGAGTGATCTCCTTTTTTTCTTCGAAAATAGGAAACGATAAGTGACATCGTTATCCCGTTAACAGACCAAAAAAATGACTTTCTAACGGGTATTCGCAAAAGACTGTCACGAGAAAAGGGAATATAAATGCGGAAACCTACAACGAAGTTTTTTTCATTGCTCAAAAAAAAATCATAACGGTAACCCTTAAGGCTCCAACCATCGACCATTAATTAAACGTCGAGTTTTCGACTTTTCGTCTCTTTGACACATCGTCAACGGATCCTCATCCGATGTCCAGCATCCACGCGTACTCGGAATAACCTGAACACCGATACAATGGTACGCGCATACAGAAGGGTTAGTCAGCCGTTTTATTCGTCGACAATACGCCGATTCTTGAAATTTCGAACCCCGCTCGTACGCTCCAACGTAGTGACCGCTCGAGCTGGCGCATTGGGTGGCGCGTAGTGACGAGTTTTAAAATGAAAACGCGGACGCGAAGGAAAAAGAATAGAAGAAAAACAACGAGTTGAAGGTTAAAAATATGATCTTACGTAACAAAAGTAATCTCCGAGAGTCAAGTGACAGAGTAATAGATGTGACGGATGACGCGCACCTGCCCGCCTTACAGCGCACAGGTTGATTGAACTTAAGAGACAAATTCATCTGAAAAGTTTCATTGTCGAGTATTATTTAGAAAGAGAGAAAATCGATTCGAAGAATAATTGGACATCGAATACAGAGCGCTGGGCACCGTGTAAAAAGAATGCGTATCTAATATGTTTCTCTTCTTCTTCGATTCACGCTTCGATATATTTCTGATTTGTTTGTCTGCCAACGTCTGCGCTCTGCGATGTTATTCCTTCTGGAATTGAAGCGTTAATACAATGCGCCTCGGTCTGCATCATCAAACGCGTTCGGGATTAGTTAAAAACACGTACTAACCGTCTTTTGTATACGGTATGGTGTTCCTTTCATCGGCAGCTCTTCTTCTCATTATTGATGTGTGTGGAAGTTGGACGCGGTATTACTCTACGACAAATTAGCGATACTACTTGTATACTGTGCAGTGTGCAGTGCATGGTCTACTATCATCCATCGTTTAGTAAGTACAGGGCGCAGACTCCCATCGTTATTTTGCTCCACTGTGGCTAAATTCCTCTTGTATCTGTTGATACGGTTAATGGTTATAACTACTTAAGCTGTCCTTATAGCCTTTGAGATATAAGATAGCAATCACTTACGAGTGACTCAATGGTCTTAACAATGAATTCACTCATATTAAGAACGCATAAAGCAACCCAAGGATGAGATTAAGAATTGGAGTAGATACTTCCTCATGGAATAGCATACTCGTTTCTCGGCCATTTTTTTTTACAGTTGTAAGCTCCCAAAAAAGATCATTACAAATACGAATGCATAAAGTTCATTGGTAAACTTGAACTTGACTTGTTCACCAATAATCTAATCTAATGGTATTATTCTATCATAGTATCATTACTACCCATCGAAGGAAACCATTTTATTTTATGCAACGCAAATCAGACAGATTCAATAAAGGAATCACAACTTTCAAAAGAATGAAGAACAACAAAAAATTACATCGTTTTCATTCTAGTTCTTGTTCCTCAACACTGCATTTTGGTTGGTTCTCGTTTCATTCTTCGATCTTTCAGTTTGAATATATTTTGTTTTCATTCTGCTCTTCGTTCTATAAACATACCAGTTACATGTTTTCGTTCTGGGTCCTGTTCCTCAAGAACAATGAAAATTCTCAATTCTTGTGTTTGCTCCTACAACACTGCTGAAAATAATGATCATCATTTTCAGTAAACCACTCAGCAAAAATTATAAGTTCTAGTTCCGGTTCAGTTCTAGCAAGTCCAAATTCTCAAACTAAACGAATGAACTTCAAGTCACTTGGCACATGCCTAAATCCTAGATACATTACAACACCATCTGACAAGTTGATACTAATTCCCATAAATATTTATAACATTTTATGAAAAAAGCTAACCTAGCAATATTATACCGTAGCTGTACCTCAGCCAAAATTTTCTTTATTCAAATTCAAATTTATTTTGTGGAAAAATTTTATAATAATAATATGTACATAATGACCCTCCACCAGAGCGCGTAGCGCGTGCAGTGGGGGGGGGGATTATTATCATTATAGCCAATGGAGACAAAACAAAACAAAACAAACTAAGTAAAGCAATGCCAGAAATGATGGTAATAGAGACAGTAAAATAGATATGGAGAATACGTGCATATAAATAAATAAATAAATAAAGCAAATTATTAAAATTGCAAGCGCGGTTACAGGCAGTTACAATATGAGCAGCAGAACGCATAATAGAAAAAAAAAGAAGAGAAGAGACGACATAACAAATAGAACAAAAAATAATAATAAATAAATAAATAAAGAGAACATAGATAGAAAGGGGGAGAGCGGAGCATGTAAGCAGGAAGCAGGGTCGCTATCCCGGGGGCCCAAAACCACTGTTTTTAAGGGAGTCCCTCAGGCGGTGTCTAAGTCTCTTGAGCCTGCATTCACCCCTCAGATCGCGACTCAGGTTATTAAAAAGAACTGCGCCACTATAATGGAACTGGTTCCTAGAGTGCGCTTTACTCCAGCTAGGCAGGGCGAGCAGAAATGACGAGGAGCTACGAGTTACACGCTGTGCACGCTCACAAGCATGAGGTAATAAACATTTGGCAAGAACGCACGACTCAAGGAAAATAAGCTGTTCGTAGCTGAACGAGTCTGAGGCCAGGAAGGCAAGCCCAGAGGGCGTATAATAATAATTTCAATTTCAATTTATTTCAATTTATTCAATAATAATGTGGTACAGCTAGTTCTAGCTAACATATTGACCTCTACCAGAGCACAAAGCACGTGAGGCAGGGGGATTATTATCATTATTATGACAAAATTAAACAAAAACAAAATCAGAATCGAGTAAATAAATAAATAAACAAATAAAACAAGCAAATAAATGAACAAATGAATAAACCAATACATGCAATATGATAAACAAAATTTAAAAAAAAAATTAAATAAATAAGCGCATAAATTATAGAAATAAAGAAGACAGGTGGACAGAGATGCGGGGAGAGAGGATACGAGAATGCTAACGAGGTAGCCCAAACCCCGTATTTTTGAGTGAGTCCCTCAGTTTGCGTCTCAGTTTCTTGGGATTACACTCAGCCATGAGCCCCTGACTTAGGCTATTAAAAATTACAGCCCCCGTATAATGGAGCTGGCTCCTTGAATGGGCCTTCCTCCATCTTGGGAGGGGAAGAATTGAGGAAGAGGACCCACGGGTAACACGCAGCGTTCCACCACTATCTGACGCAAGCACTACCCTTGCAAAAAGACACTAATAATAATAATAATAATAATAATAATAATAAACTGAAAATATTAGATTACAAATAAATAAAAATAAATAATTGATCAGAGAATTTAAAAAAAATTATTATAGACACAATTCATAATTGGTAAAGAAACAAGATTTTCAAGAGAATCTACTGTTTCAGAATACCTCTGAATAGAAATGGTTGGAAATTTAAAGTGGTAAGTTACCGATAATTTACCAGTAAGTTACCACAGGATGAATTTCTTGAATTCTCCAAGTAATTTAAAAACTGGTTTTTGTATCTATTTAGCGAAATGTTAGATCATAGATAAATTTTTTTCAACAAAATCTAGTTATTTACACATAAATATGAAACTTGGTAGTTTTTACACCTTTAAATTACTTTAATTACCAGTAACTTACCGTTAACTTACCCGGCAGTTACCAAAAAATAAATTACCGGTTATTAACTATCTCTACCTCTGAAGTATATTAGAGTCGGAAAGAATCGAATTTCACAAGCGTCTACAAGATCATTTGGAAGAAAGGGACGAATTCTAATGGTTACCGTAGAGTGGAAACTAGTCTTGCTTTAAAGCGCTATGGAGTCTAAGCAAGATATTGGAAATTACTTGTTAGAAAGTACAAGAAATGAATCCATTTTTTGAATTCTATTGCTCTTATTACTTAAGATAAATGTGAGAAATTCAGACAATTAAGATATAGGAACTGACATCAAATTAACAGCAAAATCTGACAAATCATTCAATTACAACAGAATTGTGAGTCAAACATTGTGGAGGACTACAATAGAGTTTCATCAAGAAAAAAAGATAAATTCAAACTTCTGAAGACTTTATTTACAAGAAACCTGTCGCAGTTTCATTCCTGGAAGCTTTCTTAATCGTGTACGCTTTCAAGTAGTGGTTTTTCAATTGTCATTCCACATCTGAGGGTCTTCTTTTGGAAGCTGTATTAGTGATGACCCGAAGTCTGTGTCAAAAAAGGTTTTTTGCGCACTTTTAGAGATTCACTAATCGCCTGAGAGCTACCTTCATATTGCTTCTAGGCTATCAGGGGCCTCCGTTTGTCTTCTTCACTTCTCCCTTTAAGCTACCCTGAGGCAGTGAAACGTACAAGGCTACTTCACACCACTGGAAGTTCCTCTATTCTATAAGGCTAAATCTACTCCTGGAACGCAATTTAGTATTTATTTTGGTCTAGTTCAACCATGTTCAAGTTTTGGCACTCATCTTCTCGAGGGCACTGAAGCACCATCTCTACATAAGGACGTCGAGGTTACCAATTACACCCGCACATTAGTTTTTGCGACACGCAAAGGTTGTCAGCACTTTTAATGCTACGCGTTGGTAGGCAGCACCACCTAGCAGCACTCTACATCGACACAAGGTCATCACAATTCACATTCCGTTGGTCCTCATGTGATTTAGTACCTAACCAAGGGCTCGTTGGACAGAATATCCCTCCATTTTGCTACTTCCTTCTATGTAAACGCAGTAACTCCTTCTATGGTTCTATGTCTTCACTTGACATCTATCATTGTTTTAGGTTCTTCACGCGTTCAATTTCTTGTGGCGCTTAAATATTATTTTTTCGAGAAAAAAAAATGCTGAAGAGTGATGCAAGTATTCAAGCCAACCCAAAAAACGCTGCCCTCTAACAAAGATCCTATTCAGGACGTTGCAGTCGTACAGGAAGAATTTTAATCGTCGGTATTTATTTTAAAAACAATACCGTAACATTTTGAACCGCTGTCTACGGCGAGTACGAAGCGCAAAGCGCTGCAAACCGGTTATCCGCGAATCGACAGCGCTACGTTACGTTTGATTTTTCATGAAAGAGAAGTTCGTCGATGATTCTTTAAAAATCTAGTTTGTAACATATTTTTAATAAGGAACGTCTAAGTTGTGTATCCTATTTATGCGCAATGAATGTGCAGAATAATCTTATTTTCAAGGGCCAATTACCGCGGTTTGTTGAAGCGGAGGTCATGATTGCCGCCGGCTCAAAACCGTATGGGCATCTTCGCTGCAAATTATTCGTTGCATATTTTTCCCATACCATTTTTACCTCGTGTCTTCTTCTTCTTTCTATCTCATTCCACTTCTCTTTCCCTTCCATTCGCTGGTTCGTCTTAGTACACATAGTTTAATGGTCGAGTACTTGTAGGTTTAGGCGCTTGGATATTTCAAAATGTAATTTTTCGGTTCCTCGACGTTTCTAAGTAAAGGTACGGATGGCTGAATCAAACTGGTATTTTGGACTAATTTAATCTTCAAATTTGCATAATTACGAAGAAGTTTATATATGATATATTTTTTCGAAATTCATCGCAGATCTTTATTCATTGTTTGAGGCTTTATTAAACTCTAGCTCTTTGGTTCTGGGTTACGATTGGTGATACAATTATGGTATTTCTTATAATGATTGTAGCATAAATGTAATTTTGTCGTAAAGGTGCATAATATTTTCTACCGAACGAAGTGTGATGTTTTTTGTAGTTTTCTAGAATCAGATGTAATGGTGACAATGAATTAATAGTTTTTGGAAAAATTAAACTACGAATAATGATGAGAAAAGTGAAAAACGTTGATTACCTTATTAAATAAATCATATCTGCATTGTCATTATAATATGAAGCATGAATATTTTTGCATCGTTAGAAAGCCTATTTAATTATTTGAAAATAAGTTCAAACAAACTTTCCTCTAAATACCACAGTTTTCTCATGACAATGAAAAAATTAAACCTTTCTCATTGATTTAATCCCTATGTTAAATCTCCCCCATATGCATCTTCATACGATGTTCCTTTATCGAAATTGCTTTATTATAGAAATATTAATATTTATAGTAATCACTTTACTTATTTTAAATAAAAATATAGAAAAAATTTTTATTTATTTAATTTTTAATTCACTATTATCGGAGTCAAAGTGGAATCAGAGTCATGTTTTAAAATTCACTCTGAAGTCAGTTGGAGTCAAGAGTCAGGTATTTAGGTTGACTCTGAAGTTAAAGGTTGGAGTCGGAGTCAAGTATCTAGACTGACTCCAGAGTCAAAGTGGAATCAGAGTCATATTTTAAAAGTGACTCTGGAGTCAGCTGGAGTCAAGAGTCAGGTATTCAGGTTGACCCTGGAGTTAAAGGTTGGAGTCAGTGTCAACTATCTAGACTGACTCTGGAGTCAGAGTCATGTTTTAAAATTGACTCCGGAGTCAGTTGGAGTCAAGAGTCAGGTATTCAGATTGACTCCAGAGTCAAGACTTGGAGTCGGAGTGATGCTTTCAGTTGACCTCGGAGTCAGTTTGGAGTCGGAGTCAAAATTTTGGGTAACTCCGGGTCCTTGTTGACAAGTAAAATTTAAAGTCTATACTAAAGCGCTTCCTATTACTGATCTCCCAAAGCATAAAAGGGAGACTATTGTAGGTAATTGGAGCTACATATGATTCCTGTAACCTTTTTTCTCTGTGATTAGAACTTGACGCGCTTGGGTACAGTGGCAACAGCACTACCCACATCACCTCTTTTTATTCTTGGCTGGAGATGGACACCAAGTTGTTTTTCTCTCCTCTGCACCTAGCAACAAGCACTGTGCGTGGATTGATCTTCCACAGCCAAAAATTTCGATTCATTACGCTATTCTATACAATAATAATGATAATTAAAGTGAAATTGAATTAAATAACAAATGATCTATAGTTCTATATACAGCTGCACCGTGTAGAATGCTTTTTCAGTTACCCATTTTTCACCTCGTTTTTAAATTTTACAAAAGCTGCTATTACTTTAATATTTTGGGGAAAGTATTGGAAAATCTTCGTCCTCATTGTGTGAATAACTCTTTGATGTAATTTTGTCGCAGATTGATACTGAAACGATTTTTGCATGTAGTGTTATAATGTTGACTTTTTTCCCTCAAGCAGCTTAGAGCCTTTCAGAAGTCAGCTGCGATACTATTCCACCAAACACATGACAATGCAAAATGCAAATGAAGATGCAAAAAGGTCATCTCGGTGGCTAGATCAATGGTAAACGTGCCGCGCTACGTAATTACTCGTACGTACTCGCTAACGATATGTACATAACGACGTACGCGCGCGTTGGGTCTTCGCACGCTCGTGCAAATATTTCCAAATCACCTCTTTTTGTCTAGTCGCGTCGCGTCTTTGCCCATAATCTGTATCGTAATAAAGAGACCACGAAAAGAAGGAGCGGCGCTGTACACTGTAAAGCCGAGCTTACGCTTATCGCATTTCACATCTTCATGATGTATCTAACTATCTATCGTAGGTATATACCTTTACCTACCTAATTATTATAGGACGATTATTATTGCGCGGCATCGTAGTTGTTATTCTTTTCTAAGAAACCCACGCGACCGCATGATCTGCGTTCGTAATACGGTCTCGATTTATATCAATTTGTCGTACCTAACAAAGAAGATATTGTAATTTTATTTGAAAAATTGTCTCGCCATCGTAGCCCATTCCGAGCACGTAGCGATCGAAATATATAGATTTCGTGCCAATGACACACGACTTACCCTTGAAAAATTCGAATTCGCCACCGCCTGATTGGCCGCGTCGTGTGTCCGCGTGTACCGTGCAACCCTGTTTCGAGTTCTTCGTGTGGCGATGATTTAAAATCCGCAATTATGATCGAATCGCAGGAATGTTTAGGAAATTTCATTCTTCGCCGGTCGTGCACAAATTCTTCGCCTCTCTGCGCGCCTCCTTCGCCAGATACCGAGTATACGGACGACGTGAACGTTGGATGTTCGTACTATATGCGTATCCATAGACTCTTCTCCGGCTCAAAGCGACGTGTACCTTTTTTATTCAGCGTTGTGTTATGCGTGGAATGTTCATGTTCTACTGCATTGCACGTCTGGTCATCACCTCTCTTCCGTTCCCGTTCGTTTTCTATGTACTCGTATTATTCATATATACTACACACAGTATATAATCTTTGTCTTGATTGCCGATGTAAAAGTATTTATCTTGTAAATACGCGTTCGTCTTGTTCGACTGTTGAAAAAGTAATTAAAAGTCATTTTATCAATATCAAGATAAAGAGCGGCGCGTATACTGACACATAAATCATGCTCGGTGTAGGAGTTCTCTTTCTCCTTGTCTCTCTTTCTCGCCCGTAGACGACCCTCGATGTGGCGCGAATTCTTTTAACGTTCTAGGTGATATTTATTACGTAATCGATTGTATCGATTGTATATTAGTACAAGTGGGAGAATGCCTACAATGTTTTCATTATCGCGGTTGTTTCTCTCGAGTACCACCGTATTATACAGCACTCGAATGAAGATCGCTTCCACGTTTCATCGGGCGTATTGTTTTCCGAGTAGTTGCGGATAACTCGAAAACAATTAAATCCTCGTACGCCCGAGTCTCCGTCAGTAACTACTCAATTAAGCGTAATTAAACGAAGAAAAGCGCAAAAAAAAGGGTTCGCATCCACGTTACATCCGTAAACGGGCGTTAATCGCGTAATCGAGGGCAATATTTTGACTCGTTCGACGTACGAAAATTAGGCACCTAATCGCACGCGTCCGACGATAAATCAGCGTAACCGAGTGCCGAGCTGTAACCGAGAACCATCGGAAGTGTCTGAATTGAAAAGATCGCGTCTTAAATCTAGATACGTATCCACTTATCAGGCGAAGGGGATTTTTTCGGTACACTATTTAAAGCACTCTAAACTTCCGGCCTCTCAGGCACGGGTTTCCGGCCATCGTATTGTTTCGGGTTTCTTTCTTAATTCATTCGCTACGAATTTAACGCACTTACACGCTCGCCGCGCTATTATCTCAATAAAACCAGCTCAGCGTTTTTATCGAGTCTACTTATCTTTCACGTACTTTTTACCGCGCGCCGCACGCCGATTTCGTCGTCCTAGTCTTCGCAGCCGCGTATCGTTTTATATTCCGAGAGATACTGCGCGCTGTCCTCTGCTTTACGCCATCTCGCCACTCCATTCTTTGTCCTTTTCGTTTGTCACATGTGAAGTAGCGTGTTGCTACGCGTATTGTGGCGTGTAAGCGGAGAACGCATCGAAGGAGAATCGGCGATGGCCTTATCGTCTACTGTCTAGAGCTTTTATTTTCGAGATCAATAATTTTTCAAGTTGGAATACAAATATTTTTAAAATGACACGATTTAATGAAAATTCAAACGATAATAAATCTAATAGAACATGATACTTGACCAGGCAATGGCGCAAGTCTAAATCTAAAATACAAAAAAATGCTTAATAAAATTGGGATATCATCAGAAATATATACATATATTTTTTTTGTAGCAAAAATAAAGAAGAAACGCATGCGTTTATGCAATAATTACATTACTGAAAAGCAATGTTACCGACCTTCAAAAATGTTCAACTTATCATAATTCAATATTTTTAGCTGAGTTTTTAACAAAACGATAGCTATTACAGCCTACCTGAGTTGGGAAGGGAAGGTCAGGGGAGGGCGCGGTCTTCAAATCTTTGCGTTTCAGACCATTTGTAATCATCTGGCAAACGTCCAACTTTTTGGTATATACATATATATTTTTTCCCCCACGCGTAGCGCCGGCGAGTATTCATAAAATTCGCTCAAAATTTGGTGAAGAACTCTTCTTGAAAATGCACAGAAGTACTTTTTTTGTTTTTTCGAAAAATTTCAAAATGGCGGATCACTCAAATTTTGAGGGGGCTGGAGAAGGGCAAATAGCTCAAATTTTTCGTTTTTGATTCATATGAAAGAGTGAGTCACGGATACTAACATATCCAAATTTCAGCTTCCAAGTGCATATTGAGAGGAGTTAGATCAAAAAACGGCTTTTTGAGGAAGTTTTGAGTCATGAAATTTCTTGAATCTTCCATATCTCCCCACCAAATCAAGTTAAAGAGGTCAAATTTTGTGTGTGAGGTTAGTTGGTGACCACAATATGACCTCTTGAATTTGGATCAAAATGGATTCAAAATGGCGGATTATCAAAATTTTGAGTAGAGCTTGAGGAGCCTCAAGTTGGTAAAAATGTAATTAATATGAATTCATATGGTTATTGGGATAAGTTGTATACTATATCCCGAATTCACTTCCATACATGATGTTGGAGGGGGAAGGCGGGGTTATCAACCTAAAATAGTGGTGGGGGTACAGGAGGGGTCGAAATTTTTTATTGCTGGGTCATATGATAAAATGAGCCCAAGTGACAAACGCATTTTGATTTTAGTTTCCTCAGTGATTTTGGAGGGGAGTTAGAGCAAAAAACTGCTTTTGGAGGGGAAATTGCTGCAGGAAATTTCATGAATCTTCCATATCTCATCACCAAATCGGCCTAGAATGGTCAAATTTTGTGCGTAGGATTAGTTTGTGACCAGAATATAACCTCTTAAATTTGAGTCAAAATGGATCCAAAATGGCGGATTATCAAGATTTGAAGATAATTTGAGCGAAATATGTGTTCGCATGATTATTTCATGGCAAGAAATACTACATTTGTGCCAAATTCAACTTCTTAAGTGTTTTTAGAAAGGATAGGGTAGGGGTTTTAAGACTTGGTATTGGGTGTGGCCTGTAGTCATGAACGGTTAAGCAAGGTTATTACTAAATCAAAACAAGCTCCAGTTAAAAACTCAGCTCCAGTAATGCGGCATGGCTGCTTACATTTTTTTTTTTTACCTATATGCATTCATATTTCAAGATGGCATAATAGAATATAAATTTTTAGAAATATTTCTTACAGGTATGACCTTTTTACTGTAAAACAGCCATAAATTTTGCAAAATTTCGAAAAAACTTCATTTTTAGCTCAGTTTTCAACTGAAAAGATAGCTACAGCAGGGAAGGGTAGTAGGGGGAGAGAGGTCTTCAAATCTTTGCGTTTCCGACCATTTGTAATCATCTGGCGAATGTCTAACTTTTTGGTGTGTATTTTTCCTCCACTCGTAGCGCCAGCGGATATTCATGAAAGGGTATACCCGAATAAGGGGTGATTTTGGCCCCGGCCGCTTTTTGGCTCCTATACCCCTCAGGTGCTGTGCCAGAAATAGAAAAAATTTTTCGTCAAGTTTTTGTCCCCTACCCTCCTCCATTCACGCTCCACACCCATTTTATTGTCGTTTTTTCACGAATTTTTTATTTCGTTCAGAACGAAAGAAATATTTTGATCTTTTCCATATAGGTAGGTATCATAGTAGTATATCTGAGATAAAATTTTGAGCAATTTTCGTTCATTCCTTCATGGGGTTTTTGCCATTTGAAATTTTCAACAGTAAAAAATACCGTAATAGCAAAAAACGATCACTTTTTCAAAGTATCCTAAAAACGTGTTTTTTTATGTAGATTTATCTTACGTACTCAGTTTTGAAATTTAGGAATGTCGTGAACCGCCAAATCCGGAAAACGTATCATATAATCGATTTTTCTCACTTTTAATATGCTAATAATTTTATTTTTCATTTTAAAATTAAAAAAAAAAAATTAATAACCACTAATACGAGTAGCGCAACATTCAGCCCCTCCCCTCACTCCCCTTCAGCTAACAGTGTATCGCAATGATTTCGTGTTGAAGAAAATCTACAGTGTTTGTATAATATGTAGTAAACGTTACACACGTCTTCTACCTTTATAGTGTTATATAAGTATTAGGGTGGAAAGAAAAAGAAAAAATGTTTTTTAATTTTGATTAAATTTCAGGAGGTGGTTATACTTGAGTTGAATGTTCCCACGCAAAATTTCAGAACCCGCGGATCATTTGGGAGAAGGATAGGGGTCCTCAAAACAGGGTCATTTTGGAAAAAATATGCTTTTTCCTCTCTATAGCCTCTGGATCGATTCATAACCATAACCACACTAGGCTATTAGAAGGGACCAATTTGAGTTTTTACATCTCACTAGCCCATAAGCAGATGGATTGGAGGCCATCTTGATTGTCCTACCTAGTAATTAAAAACTTGCATTTGAGTGATGCTTGAGGAGACTCAAATTAGTAAAAAATGTAATTAGTATAAACTCATATGATTGTTGTGAATGAAAAGTATACAATATTCCCAATTCACCTTCATATATTTGGAGGGGAAAAGGAGGAGTTATCGACCTGAAAATATGATGAGGTACTCGCAAAGTCGAAAATTTTTTAGTATAGAGTCATATAATAAAATGAACTCAAGTAATCCATTCATTCTGATTTTTGCTTCCCAAGTAAATTTGGAGGGGAGTTGGAATAAAAAATATCTTTTGGAGGAGAAATGACAGCAGGAAATTTCATGAATCTTCTATATTTCCTCACCAAATCAATCTAGAAAGATTAAACTTTGTATGTGGGGTTAGTTGACGACCAGAATAATGACCTCTTCAATTTGGGTCACAATGAATCCAAAATGGTGGATCGTAAAAATTTGAAGATAATTTAAGGTGCCTCAAAAGCGATCTATGACCATTAATCTAAAGCTGAAAACCATTTCAGGTTGCCAGGAATTTTTTTTAAATTTCAACTAACCTACTTTTTGAACTCCTTCCATTTCTTCTTCTATTATGTTTGTAGTGAAAAATTCAAAACACCCTCGACATGAACATTTCGAGAACATTACAGGTGCATACGCAGAGAGCAGAGAATTACTGACTCCGAACCTACACTACGTGCTTTGGTATTATGTAATCTTTCCTTTTCATATATGTAAATTACTATACGACTGATCGGAAGATTCATCTGCTGAGCCCACATGATTTTCGTATAAATACGACAAGGACTCGGCTAACGTGACGCAACGGCGAGAGAACCATCGCAATAATAACGGTACCAAGTACACAATTCCATAATGAATAGGTATACGTATAAGTGCGGTACGCGTCGATATATACGTAGTATACAGGTAAGCATAAGCGCGGTCGTCTAAAGACGGCGATAGAAGGAGAGAGCGAAACCACCTCGTTCTTTTTTCAGTCCCGCATTTTTTTTTTTTTCGACATAAGAGAAAGAACATCCTACAGTATCGTATGAATAATTACCAAGAGCATCGTCGTTGATAGGCTAAGATAAATGCACTGACAGAAGGCAGGTGTATTGTCCGATGTACTTATTAATTGTGTAAACGTGCTTCAAAAGCTTGTTTACAATTAGCGCGAAAATTAGGTCGGTTCGACCAAACGAGCCATCATTTTTCTCGGCATTCATGTCAAATTTGTTGCCATTCAGAGCTGAGCGAACCGACTGCGTAATTCACGAATCTCGTAACCAATTCGCCATTGCTTCGGAGACAACGTTTCAACCAGACCATCGACTAAGCTCGGCAAAACGCTCGAAAAATCCATCAGGGGGTAGCACCGAGCGTCCAGAGTGAACGTACGAGCGGCAACTTCCGCAAATACGTCGCACTAGCCGTCGCGGCGCATTCTTGGCAGCCTCTCAGCAGACGTTGCGTTAGATTAAAAAATTCACCAACAAGCATTGACTCGTTAATCTCGACGATTTAAACGCGAACGCCGCCGCTCGCCTTTCGGCATCATGATACAATGTAAACGAAGAGCAGTCGAAGTAATTGGTCGCGTTTAACGCGTTCACCACGATACACGCTACGTCCAACTGAGAACGGAAGTACCCCAACTCCGACACCCTAATTTCAACGATTCAACGAGGATAAATTTTGTGCGAAATTATATCACCACAGCCCTTCGTAACCAACGTTCCAGCCGCGATTGACCATTGGAGGGTGTTATGATTTTGCAAAATTTTCAAATTGGATGCTATTGATTTCCATTTAAGAAAAAAAAAAAATTAAAATTAACATATTTTCTGGTATCTACTGCATTACAGAATAATAGTAGTTCGCTAACAATAAAAAAATATTCCTACCTCCTAGGAAGTGGATGAGAGTATATTAGTTACAAATTGACATTTTGAGCCAAGTAAAGAGCATAGAGGCGTTTTTCGTATTTTTCGAAATTTTAAACTCCCTTAAAAATACGCTCACAGAGTTCTACATCCAGATTATGAAAATGGGGGCTACATACCCGATATCACTACAAAATAAGTTATATCTGCAATTGAGCATTTTGAACCAATGGCCTGATACAGTCTATTATATCTATCATGTGTGCAACACCAATCTCCTTAAAAAAAGAGGAAGGAATATTTTTCGTAGTCAATAAATTATAATTCCATGACACAGTACTACTCGTAGAAAAGTTGATGCAGATTATCTAATTTCAATTTTCTGAAAAACCATAACTCGCCCCCCACCATTTCTCCTTGACTACACGGTACTGGACACTTTGCAACAAAATTGAGCGACTGAAATGCGGCTCTTAACGTCTGGGTGGTTCCCTTTCTAGTGTCTTCAGTGTACATCACAAAATTTTTTCACATTGAAAAAATCACATCACAACATGATGGACGTTGTAAACGAAAAACTTGTCGTATGTACGATATTTTCTACTTTACAGCTTGCGCCGTTGGATCTCATTAAAATTTCCAACAAACTATCAAACGCTCACATCATCCGCAGTAACTCCTACAATATGGATGTATAGCCGCCGGCCGTCGTCCTAATAGAAAGCGACGCGACGCGGTAACTGACTTTCAAAACGCGCATTTGAATAATGAAATAAGCAACCTTAATACTCGTACACGTTGATGTAGTAGCCATTTATCCGCCAGGCAAACGATGATATTTAAATATGCAACTTTTTTTCGGATTTATTACTAAGTAGTTTGCTAAAATACACGTTTGTCTATCGTCTTCGCAAAACCCACACGTTTGGGTGGGCAGCTCATTCAAGAAGCAACATTCATTTAAATTTTTCACGTATGTCGTCGTTACAAATCACCAACATATCATATTACTACAATGTACGTATGTAGATTTAGGACACAAGAAAGAAGTTGCCCTTTAGGGACTAACAGGTAGAGGGGATGGGAGAAGATAACGATTTTTAAAATGAAATATCACCTGTTTCGCATGCATGTAAGTTCTTTTAAAAAACCCCGAGGAAGCAGCAGAGATGAAAGTAGGTGATGCGACACAAAGCCGTTGAGAGGGTAGGATAAAGGAGGTATTTTAGGCCAGGCTTGTGAGCCTTGTTCAAAAGGAGCAGAAATTCTGATTTATGACTTGGGCAAAAAAGTCAATAAATTGATGAAAAATGTTTAACATATGAAAAAAAAATTAAAAAACTAAAAAATTTTCTAAAATAAAAGAACAAGTTCAAAAATGAAGAAATGTCTAAAAACAATTATTTTGCTCGAAAATTAAGAGGTCTGGGAAAAAAAATTTTCCCAACATTTTTTTTAAACAAAAAAAATCTAAAAATAATTTCTATCCCCATTATCCATGAATTACAGACTGTCAATAATATTCTGACCTTATCGAAACTCTTCCATTTGTTCTCTGAAATTTAGCAACCATCTCAACAATGGTGTAAAAACTTCGATAGTTATTCGTATAAATGTTACCATAAAAGTTATAATAAATTATTAAAAAAAACGTAAGCAGCCATGCCGCATTACTGGAGCTGAGTTTTTAATTGGAGCTTGTTTTGATTTAGTAATAACCTTGCTTAACCGTTCATGACTACAGGCCACACCCAATACCAAGTCTGAAAACCCCTACCCTATCCTTTCCAAAAACACTTAAGAAGTTGAATTTGGCACAAATGTAGTATTTCTTGCCATGAAATAATCATGTGAACACATATTTCTCACATTATAACTATTTGAGGGTCCTCAAATTATCTTCAAATCTTGATAATCCGCCATTTTGGATCCATTTTGACTCAAATTTAAGAGGTTATATTCTGGTCACAAACTAATCCTACACACAAAGTTTGACCATTCTAGGCCGATTTGGTGATGAGATATGGAAGATTCATGAAATTTCCTGCAGCAATTTCCCCTCCAAAAGCCGTTTTTTGCTCTAACTCCCCTCCAAAATCACTGAGGAAGCTAAAATCAAAATACGTTTGTCACTTGGGCTCATTTTATCATATGACACAGCAATAAAAAATTTTCGACCCCTCCTGTACCCCACCACTATTTTAGGTTGATAACCCCGCCTTCCCCCTCCAACATCATGTATGGAAGTGAATTCGGGATATAGTATACAACTTATCCCCAATAACCATATGAATTCATATTAATTACATTTTTACCAACTTGAGGCTCCTCAAGCTCTACTCAAAATTTTGATAATCCGCCATTTTGGATCCATTTTGATCCAAATTCAAGAGGTCATATTGTGGTCACCAACTAACCTCACACACAAAATTTGACCTCTTTAACTTGATTTGGTGGGGAGATATGGAAGATTCAAGAAATTTCATGACTCAAAACTTCCTCAAAAAGCCGTTTTTTGATCTAACTCCTCTCAATATGCACTTAGGAAGCTGAAATTTGGATATGTTAGTATCCGTGACTCACTCTTTCATATGAAATCAAAAACGAAAAATTTGAGCTATTTGCCCCTTCTCCAGCCCTCAAAATTTGAGTGATCCGCCATTTTGAAATTTTCGAAAAAACAAAAAAAGCACTTCTGCGCATTTTCAAGAAGAGTTCCTCACCGAATTTTGAGCGAATTTTATCCACACCCGCCTGCGCAAGGGAGTGACACAAAAAACGAAATTTCCTCAAAAACAGGTTTTGCTCTAACTCTCCTCAAAATGCACTTAGGAGTCTGAAATTTAGTTATGTTGGTATCCGTGACTCACTCTTTCATATGAGATCAAAAACGAAAAATTTGAGCAATTTGCCCCTTCTCCAGCCCCCCTTAAAATTTGAGTGATCCGCCATTTTGAAACTTATCGAAAAAACAAAAAGGTTGTTCTGCCCATTTTCAAGAAAACTCTCCCACCAAATTTTGAGCGAATTTTATGAATACTCACCGGCGTTACGCGTGGGGGAAAAATATAGAGTGATCTATGGTCAAGTGGCATCAGTTTGCACATTCCTCAGAAGTGCATCTAATGTCACATTAACGACACCACAATGGCAAGTGGAATGTATAATTTCATAGGTTTTCTTGGAAATGAATTTTTAAAATGACGCTACTTTATCTGTAAACTTCAAAAAATGAGGCTACTACGACCGTAGACCGAAAAAAAAAAATCGATATACTCGTAAATGGTAAAGTGGCATCACTCAAATAACCACACCAGTGACGTCATGACACATAGCTGAATCGATGAGCAATGTGATGGTAAAGTGGCATCAAAAAAAAAAAATGCCACTTTACCCGTAGACGACGAAAAATGATGCCACTTTATCCATAGATAAATCTATATATATATACACCAAAAAGTTGGACATTTGCCAGATGATTACAAATGGTCTGAAAAGCAAAGATTTGAAGACCCCACCCTCTCCCGACCTTCCCTTCCCAAATCAGGTAGGCTGCAATAGCTGTTGTTTTTTAGTTAAAAATTCAGCTAAAAAGGATGTTTCTCTAATAATTACAAGTGTTGCCTTAAAGGAACAATTATTTAAAAATATAAAGATGCTAAAAATCAGAAAATTAAAAAACTTGATCAAGAAGGTAAAAAAAAAAATGAAAAAGAAGCTTGGTTTAAAAATAAAATTTTTTTGAATATGAAATAGTCCAAAAGTAGTGCCATGAAATAATGAATTAACTTGAAACGGTTCTAAAATGAGGGAGAAATGTACAAAAGTGGAGAAAAGTCCAGGAATGAAAAATTTTTAAACCCTGAAAAGTAATAATGTTCAAATAATAAAATGATGAAAAAAAATATCCAAAAAATAGGAAAAAATTCCTAAAATAAGTAATTAATAAAAAAATTCGATGATCAAAAAAAAAAATTGTTCAAAAATGGAAAAAACATTTGGAAGTGAAAGATGTTCCCAAAAAAAAAAAAAAAAAAAAAAAAAAAAAAACTGAAAATATAGGTGCACCAGGCAAGTGTTTTTTCCAGAGAGAAGGGCTACGATTGAAAAAAATCGATTTATAAAAATTTCAAGATAAGTAACCTAAATTTTTCAGTTACTTTTACGTTTCTGAAGGCTAATGCCAGCAAGAGAGTCCCAACTTGGCTCACGCTTGATTACGCCCCTGATCACGAAACTTCCTGTATGCATCCCAATTTTGAATAAACCTCCATCGGTCTCCGCAGATAATCAAAGTTCTACAAAATTCACAAACATTCGCTTCTATTCACGTTCCATAGAATGACATTGGAATGTTATTTTAGACAAAAAAATGAAACATGAAGAGTATTCACACGAATACACCGATGTACTTATTTGTACTCGTACAGTTACGGAATAATTTCAGTAGCGTAGCATCTATCGGATAGTTTGCGAAAGAGTTTATGGAATCTGTGTACGCAACATGATGCTATCAGTAAGGCTGTACAAAGTGCAACATTTATTGGTTTCAAATAGAGTACGACGATACATCTGTTAAAAGGGAGCTGATGGTATCAGGCGATCGGTCGCGTCAAGCGAGCCTGTTTTACCAACAACGATTAACCTTTGCGTCGACGAAACATACGCCGTCGCCTTACGCGCATACCCCAGTTTTTTCCACGCATATTACCATCGCACAAAAGACGCGAGGGACGTCGTAATTTTCGCTGCGTTGTGATTACGCGCGGATTTTTCGCCGATTAATCGTATTAATAATAGTCGACGAGTTTATAACCCCATTCTACGCGCTAAACGTTTGTTAAATTCCCATAATGAGAAAGAACGCGTTACATATATAGTACTCGCGCATAGACGATGTACGCTGTGCACAAAGATAAAAGCAACTACACCATATACTATACGTGATATGCTTTTAAATGACCGCGTTGACAAATTATCGATTTCTGATCTTTTGCCTTGATAATGACTCACACGGTCAATTCTCGTAGCTCTCGACTCCTTCGGTTGGAGATACGATGCGACTATGTAGGTGAAACGACTTGAATGGGAAATGACGCGGCGGGGTTCTCTTCTTCATTAAACGTAACCATCGTATCGATAAAATTATAAAAAATTCAATTTTACGCCATAAAATTACACATTGAAAAAAAAATAAAAATTAAGTTTTAAACATACCTAGTTATTCTTTGCATTCGTAATATCGATTCAGTTGCTAAATATTTTGTGCTTATGTGTGCTTAGTTTGTAACCGTGGTATTTAAGTCAAAATAGACCCAAAGTGCAGATAACATGAAATGAAGTAAAGTGTATATGACCATCGAAACGTAGACTTCCTTTAAATTTTTCTCAAATATCTCAACAATCAGACAGTACAAATAAAATGGATGAGAGAAATAATAAAACTTGACGAATGTGCATGTTTTCTTTTCAAGAATAGATATCTCAAAAATTTAATGACACTGTAAACAGACATTCGCTGAAGAGTGAAGAATGATAATTAATATAAACTGTTGTATTCACTCTGAATATGTTACTTGTACTATCATGAAAGGGTCTCTCCTGATAACATAGTGAAAACGGCTCTTGACCCAAATTCGGTCACAAGTGGTCCTAAATATTGCCCTCGATGAAAAAACTCCCCAAAAAACTTTTTGACCCCCCAACCCCACCCCTTCCTGAGAAATCGACTCCCATATGTCGAAAATTCAATATTTTTTAACTCTGAATGGGATTGATGAAAAAATTTGAACATTTCACTATTGATAAGCATTATACAAGTACATTTGTGGAAATTTTTTCAAATTTTTCGCTTCATATTTTCTTGAATTTTTTAGGCTTTGAAATTTTCAAAAAGTTGTAAAAATTTTTTTTGAGGGGGTACATGGCTGAATTTTTTTCCATAATTAGCTCGTACTCTAAGGTACAACAAGATAATATCTTTAACCCCCTGAAGGGGGGTGGAAGTTGGTCAAAAAAAATGAAATGGAACATAAAACATTATCATAACACTGTGCTTTATATCAAACATCGCGCTATGGGCCTATGTGCAGTGTAAGTGGGGTGTTTCAAGTGCGTTTTCTCGCAATTCTATCAATTTGGGCGAAATTGCGTAATAATAATTTTTGTTGGAAACCTGATCAGCATAATTTCTCGAATGGACTTTTTCCCCGGATCTAGATTAGAACGCGTGTTATTTGCGAAAAACTAGTTTTGGGGGCACAAATGTAGATTTTGGGGGAAAAGCAATGGCGCAATTTTTTGGGAAAAGTTAGGTGTTGGTTACGGACACTATTGGCTACAAGTTTCTTCAGAAAAACTTCGGCCCCCAACTAGTCTCGATTATAATCGTAATATGACTGGACTATTATAGGTACTACTTTAACTTCACCATTATTATGTCGAATTTTATTTATTCTTATTGTGAAATCCACAATCAGAAGTTTACCACAATAGTCGAAAAGTAACTCGCCTTCATTCCCAATGTTCATTTTCTATATTTTTTTTTCATTTTTTTTTCTTGTTTAGTCCTTACTACAATAATTATTAGTATTAGGAGCCCTATCTCTTCCCCTAATGGGTATACGAAAAAAATTATAAGACCCTTTCTTGTAGAGAATTTAATGAGAAACATTTTATTACTATACTACTTTTTCTCTGAAACGCGTTGTTCGCAAAAAAATGCAAAAAAGTGAATTTAGGAGACGTTCTTGTTACACATTTCATTTTTTTTGACCAACTTCCACCTGAAAATATTATCATGTTGTACCTTAGAGTACGAGCTAATTACGAAAAAAAATTCAGCCATGTACCCCCTCAAAAAAATTTTTTACAATTTTTTGAAAATTTCAAAGCCTAGAAAATTCGAGAAAATATGAATCGAAAAATTTGAAAAAATTTCCACAAATGTACTTATATAATGCCTATCAATAGTGAAATTTTCAAAATTTTTTATCCATTCCATCCAGAGTTAAAAAATATTGAATTTTCGACATATGAGAGTCGATTTCTCAGGAAGGGGTGGGGTAGGGGGTCAAAAATTTTTTTGGGGAGTTTTTTCATCGAGGGCAACATTTAGGACCACTTGTGACTGAATTTGGGTCAAGCGCCGTTTTCACTATCTTATCAGGAGAGACCCTTTGTACAGAGTTATACGAAATAATGCAACATTAGGAACCGTAATGGCTGCCCTGTATACCTATACTCAATAAGGTCCTACTTTCGTGGAGGCTACGAGTGGGACACAATGAGAACTGCACGAGTAAATAATTTGGACATTATTCTTCACTAAAACTTTTTATACGACTAAAACAACGGACAATTATTTCAGACTATCGACTGACATCTACTTTTGACTAAATAAGAACTAGGAAACAATCAACAGCATTTCTTGACTATATAAATCCTTGACAATAAATTGAATGGCAAATCGCTCAACAAGTGATGATTGATTTGCTGAGGTAATTAATTTCACGATGTGAATGATGATAAAAGTTACGGTCGAGAGTCTTAATCAAACATTGACTGACGTAGAATAAGAGTTGAACTAATTTCCTCTACTTCTAAACCCCAAATACGAAGTTTGAGCTTTTTACGCACATTTGTGGAGGACATATGGAAGATTCAAGAAATTTCATCATTCGTCAATAACTCCCTTAAAAAGTCGTTTTTTGCTCAAACCACTTCCCAAATTCAATTAGGAGGCTGAAATTTGGACATATCGGTGTGTTCAGTTTACTCCGAGGTTTAGGTAGTGGTTCCTTATCGCCTCAAAATTTGCGTAAATTAACCATTTTAGAAAACCTTTCTTCAGAGATTCCTATGAATATGTCTACAATCAATTTTAAATGATTTTCGTGCTGGTCTATACTACGCTTTCCTGGAAGCATAATCAATGAAATATATGATACAACACATACATATCGCAATGGACCTTGGCCAGTCTACTTCAAGCAGCCTGAAACGTGAAAATATGACATCCTCCTTCTCCTCCACCTTTCCTTCCTAAATTACGTGAGCTGTAGTAGCTTAAATTTTCATTCAATACTCGACTAAAATCACACGACATATTGGTAAAATTGAAACATGTATTCTCAATTACACAAATAATTAATGATTTTATTTAAATTCTATAAATTTTCAAAATGCGCCTCACGCATTCGTAGAAAACGACGCGAGGCCGTCGATCAAGCAACTCTTACACAGACGTAAGACATAACGCAAGCCCTCCCTAATAAATCGATTAAGACATTCTAACATCCAACCAATCATAAAGAATAACATTCTTAATTACCGCTAAACGTATTACGAAAAGCTCCGCGCGGAACATACGAGCGGTACGAACTGTAAATCAATCAAAATGCCGTACTCTTCGTCATTGCAAGTACGGGGCAATTATTTTCTTCGGTTATTATCCTAAGAGCGAACATAGATCACCTTTCTGGTAATACACTTGCATTACATTATTGCACAGATTGCACAGGCTGCGGCGACCGCCGTCTCCATCCCTTCCTCGACGAGCCTCGGCTTCTTTCCCACTGTTGTATGCATGGCTTCTATAGTTGGTATCATTTCGAGTTGGTTCTCCAGTTTATGCATCATAATTTGATTTATGGCACGCTGCTTTTTCTGAAGTTAAATGTTTACTTCGAACGTGATCAGCATCTCTCATCCTTAACGTTTTTACGTTATTACAGCGTGCAGCATTATCAAATAGGAATACTCCCACGTGGTGCCGCCGCCGGTACAAGAATTTCATATACGCCTCCTAGCGTTGCCCTGCGAGAAAAATTAATAGAAATATGCTTTCGAAGCCTCGAAAATGCACCGTACTTATCGGCCAGTCATCTCCGAGATGAGTCTATTTTATTTTTATTTTTTCTAATTAAAAAATAAAGACGAGCTGATTTACGTTCCAACGCGAGCCAAACATCGCAGCGCTTCATCGCTTCGCACCCGAGTACAGATTATGAAATTTTTTCCCAGCCCGCTTTCTCGTGTAATTACCTCGTGATCGATCGATCGAAATGATTTCGATTGACAAATTGATCTAACCGAGGCTCGAGGTGGCCCTTCGAAAGAACTTGAAATTATAAATCGAATTATCTAATGAAAAGGAGAAATCAAATTTCACATTGGACGCTAACGTTTAGCTTTGGATTTACATTAGCAAACTATAATTACGATAAAGCGCAAGAAGGATTAGTAATCCTGCAATTTTTGAACGATACCAAAACTAACATGGTTTATTATCATCACTTCATTTGATTTTCGACAATAAATTTATTATACGTATAAAGCTAATCGATTGGCTGTCCACTCAATTTTTATAAAGAAAGAGAAACATCAGGAACCTCATAAGAGCGAAGTACTCAACAATGAAAAATCAAACGAATTTCCTCATTTTTTTTCTTTTTTTGGTTACTATCCACAATTTTAAGGCATAGATAAAAATTAAAAAAAAAAAAAATAGACAAATATTTTCACACAAGTGAGGTATGCATTGAATTTTTTTTTTAACATTAAGATTGTCAAATGATTTAAAACCGACATTTCGGAAAAAATATAACCTATTCGAAAACGCTTAATACTCTGAAGTATCCCATCCATCACCGAAAATGATAACGAATGCACATTGCACAGGCGTAAATTAAATTTTAAAAATTTACAAGACGGTAAACATTTCTTAGGGAGCTAAGAATCCATCTCCAAAAGAATTTTTTCGAATGGTCCAAAACTTTTAAGCATTATCTCATTTGGAAACTATGTTTAAAAACCCTGGCAACCAGAATTCCTATTCAATTAGAGGTGCATTTCCCTCGCACCCCCACTCCAAAATTTGCAGATGAAATATTGGTCATATTCCAAGTATTGCCAATAAATATAAATAACGTAATAAATAAAAGTGCTCCTGGATTCGTAATAATTTTTTCATAAATTAATACCATTTCTTCTCCTAGAATTTCAAGTCAAGATTGACTCTATAATTTAATTTTTTTATGTTTAATTTTATTAAATTTAATTTAGTTTTTTTTTTTTTTTTTGAGCTAATATGGTAGGTAAAATGAGGAGAGAATGCTTTCGACACGGTTATTCAGAAAAAGCCCAATAATTCTAAATTTTTTACTATAGAAATAAATGTTCAAAATTGAAAATGTTTAATATCAATATCATTCACGATTAGTTACCTCTTTATGTATTACTTCTGAAGTTTAAAAAGGAAAAAAATACTAAATATCGGCCTAGTCATGAGTGCCAATGTACATGAATTATGGAAGAGGGGAAGGCGAGCAGTAAAGCTTGCTGTTCACAATTCACATTCGTTCCACTTCCCACTCTTTTACAAAATAACAAAAAACACAAATTATTGTAATATTTTAGAAAAAAAATAAAATCCATAAATCCTTGCCTTGTCTTGTTTTATATACCTAAATTCAATAATTCAATTTAATTTATTTTCGATAATTAATCATTCCAGATATAACAAACAATCGAGTAATGATGAAAATCTAAATAATTCTTCTACCAAAAGCTGAGAACGATGAAAATCAAAAAAAAATTTGTTTTCATAGTAATTTACTGATATATTACCCTGATTTATTAATGAATTACGGTAATTTACCTTAAAATTACCATAATTTTTTTCTTATAGAGTATGATTATTTACCTAAAATTACGGTAATTCACCAATAAATTACGGTAATTCGCCAATAAATTACGGTAATTCGCCAATAAATTACGGTAATTCACCAATAAATTACGGTAATTTACCAATAAATTACGGTAATTTACCAATAAATTACGGTAATTTACCAATAAATTACGGTAATTTACCAACAATTTACCGTAATTTACCAATAAATTATGGTAACTTACCAATGAATTGAGGTAATTCACCTATAAATTACGGTAATTAACAAGAAATTATGGTAATTCACCTATAAATTACTGTATTTCCAATTTCTTGATAATTCGACAGAAATTTTTGTAAAAAAAATGATTTTTGATTGTTGAAAATTTCAATGAGATTTTTTAAAACTATTTTTCCAAGCTAATTCACAATTTCAGTTAATCCATCTACTTTCGAACATCGAGATAAAATTTTCCAATCAACGCGTTCGTATTTTATACTAGCAATAGAAAAACTCAAACTTATTTCAGGCTAGATAGCAGGTACTGAAGCTAAAAAATGCGCATAAATAATTCAATCATTAAAAACACACGGGCAAATATTCGAGTTTTGTTTCGAATCAAATATTTTCACCCATTCGCGGTCTAGACGACGTACACCAGACGATCACACGAAGCTGAAAAAATATATATCGAAAAGAATTCAAATCGACTTGGCAACAAAAACGTATTTATTTTAAAACCGGCCGAAAATCGCGTCACTCTATTTCAAAGCAAAATTTTCGGAAATTCGATATTGATTTTTGCAAACACCGAGCGGCGATATTTGTTCAAAAACATTTATCGGTACCTGTTAAGCAGAAACAAGTTAACAACCTCGTGACTACGAGGAGAACGAATACAATCGCCGTTATTGATGTAATATCGCTATATTAATGACGTCACTTGGAATTAAGGCGATCGGAGCGTGGACGTTATCGAAGTATAATTTTCTTCTCACTCGCACATACGACTCGGCGACTACTACGACGGTATGCTTCTGAAGCGAAGCCAAATAAGACGAATCTCGCCTCAGAATATCCGATGCGGAACGCAACTCCCTCGAGTTTTTGTTTTTAATTTACCGGTCGTGTTCTAGAATTAGCCGGAGACGCGTTTAATTCGTGGCGTATACGGTATAAACACACGCGATATTGCGGGGAAAAATTTATATATTCGTCACTATTACGAGGGCAGGGCGGTAAGGCGGCAACCAAACACCTTACAACTGGTACGTCTACGTTGGTTAATTAGCTTCCACTTGAGTATTTAATGAAATCGTAATGTTCCTTAGAGCAACGAATATACGAGTTTCGCGAAGGCCTGTACACGTTCTACTTTTCCGACGAAGGGAAAACGGAGCGAAAAACTCCGCGTTAATGGTACCGGTCTCGATATTTTTGGAAGCCGTTCGCGCACCTATGTTGAGCAAAATGTTGAGGTGTTGCAGCGCGTGGGAAAATTATCGAAATAATGAACTAAATACCGAAAGCGGCTTCGCGCTGATTAAACGCGCGGAGAGAGGTGAAACAAATCATTTATTTAATACAATTGCACTGCTAGGCCGCCCACTGATTCTACTTTCAATCGGAATAATACTAAGATAGTAACTTTTCAATAACCAATTGTTTACGGTCCGCGTCCACGGCGTGGGTATTGAAACAAGATGCGTCCAGATGAGGGACAGACCAACACAACATGTAATTAGTATATGTTACAGCGGTCTAATCGAGAATACTTTGACATCGTCGTAATTGAGTACAACGGGGGACAATGGACAATGATTAAAGATTCTTAATCGTGAATTGTGTTTTTAATCTTCCAGCTTCGCGTTCCCAATTTTGACCAAGTGTCCCTCCGCATGAATTTACACACTTGGAAATCACACTTATAATACACGTATATACTACATAACACATTGAACACCTTTCCGTATCTCCTCGACTAGCTGTACAAATCAGCGATATCTAAATTTACACACGAATACTTCAAACTTACGCATACAACGGTCATGAAAATTATTAACCAAAAAAGTTGAAATTCAATTATTTCTTCATTAAGCAGTTCGCTGTGGACGTTTCAACAGCAAGCAGACACGTTTTACGTCTGGTCACGAATACTCCACAAGGTATCATCTTTTTACTATTCGCATTTTCCATTCTCGTTACCTCGCGCTATAGCGATAATTTAAAATTGATATTTCGATGAATGGGAAGCCAGGCAAGAGTAATCGGCGGCTACAAATAATTGATTGGCATTGAATTCCATCTTAGCATGATTGGTTTTCCAGACATTCCGCTCAACTATAGTCTACACTTCGATGGTAATCAAAACGTCTAGCATCTACGTAATATAGTCGATGTGTTCGATGTTAGGTAATACAATCGTTCCTCAGTTTGACTCACCTTATTACGAAGAATGCGAAGCGCAAGCCTAAGGCTTCGATTTTCACCCAAATATTTGTATAATTTTCACGCGATTAAATCTGCAACATGATTTCACAATTATCTATTATTCCATATCTCATATTTGAAACGTCATATGTGCGAAATTAATATAACTGAGATAATGATACTGCATATAATACACTGAACCCATTGAAGTTCACTAAATACAAGATATTAATCAAGGCCACACTTAGACTTGCGAATCAAACTTGGTCAAGTTGTACTACATGCATATTTTGTCAAGTTTTGAAATCAATACTTCAACTATCATAATACCTAGTCATGTAAACGTTAAATGAATTCATAGTATACCTAGACCTACGTATGTACTATGTATGTACGAATGTAATGTAGCAGTATAACAGCGTATCATTTGGCAGATTCCGCCATTTCATATCGCTATTGTTAGCATAATGGTTTTTGTTCTGCTTCGAGTAACACATTATACTTATTTCTCGTACTTGAAATAAAATTTTCAAGTTCAATGCTGCAGAATCGAGTATTTAATTTCTTTCTCCCACCGGTATACCACTTTACTTACCCAAAATGGTTCAAATGTCTCAAGACTCGAGTACCTGAAGTATATATGTAGGAACATAAATATTTCAAACCACTACTTATTCGATCATGAAACGTAATAAATGGATTAAATTTCTATGTTCACAAACACTTTAACGCGAAACCAAGTCAACAAAGTATTTCAGCTGTCTAATTATTATAGAAAAGCGAAACCTGAATGTAAGTTCACTTCAGTTACAATTTTCAGTTTTTCGCGCTCGTTTTGACATCCACAACGAATAACGATACGAACACAGGGCATTGACACAAGGTAGGAACACCAAAGTTGCAAAGAAGAATCGAAATATCCCTCTACACGACGCACCCTGCCGCATCCCTAGCATAATACGTACCTATCATAGATGACGTCAGACCATCATTGTTGACCATCCAATGCGGTAGCAGTTTCGGTTTTGCAACAGGTGCATTCACACTGATCAAGTGATGAAATATGAAATAATTATCATTTTGAAACATGGCTTCGCTTTTTGATTTATTCATCATGTTGTTCTTCGTTTCGCCATATACGGCGTAATATTATCGTTAATTAACGTCGTTATAATGATAAATCAGTTCATAAATCGATCTATAGAGAAAAGGCGCGTTTACACTGATACTGCGGAAACACATTTTTTTTTTTTAATAAGCGTATGCTTTAAATAATAAGTAGGTGAATATAATATAGTTCGTTTAGTAGTGAAGAAATGAAAACATTAATACTGATGGATTTGCAACGAAGTCTCTACACTAATGATTATATTAAGATTTCAAATCGTTTCTATGCGTCGTGTTGTTTAATTGTTTTAAGAAAAAATGAGCGAGAGAAAACATGGATACCTATCAATTAATCGATCTTACTTATCATATTTTTTTTTAACTAGCAACGAAATGATTCGTAATTTTCAATTTTGAGCTTATTTTCACGTTATTAAGATGTTATTTTTTGAATTTTATCATTAATTTATCATATTAATAATTATAGAAAGCATCGCCCTAATTTTCTATAGCGAATTTGTTCACAACCTTTAAAAGAAATTATGCGTCTTGTAAAATAATAATATATGCACACTTACCTACATTTTTTTCATGCCAAACGTAACACAATAGACTAGGCAAGTTTACACTGACGCAGCTGACATTACATATTTTTTACTTCCTTCACGATTTTTTTGTCGCATTACCGTGTTATCTTCACAAGCACGTCCTTTATACATTTTACCATAATTCTGTTCACATTATATCATCCTCCGTAAAGAAAAAAAAAAACTAGCTCACGAACACTTACTAACGCATTGCAGAGCATTCATTCTTTCCTTTGCATCTTCGTGTATCTACTATCTACCAAGCGTCTTTTACACAGAAACGGATTCCTCGCAATAAATACGCCATACTTTTAAAATAATTAAATGTATTACTGAAAACGAACCAATATAAACAATACGTTATTCTACAAATGTTACAAACTTCATTATACTCGTAATGTACATTTTTTTTTCCTTTACAAACATATACACGTACAAATTTGAGTCTTTAATCTTAATTATTCTAGTTGAGAGAAACATTTTTTCTTTTAAGTACAAAAAATATATTAGTTCATAAAAATAAAGAGACAAAAGCAACAATAAATGGTCGAGCTTGACTACGTTTTTATATGAATTTTCGTCACAAAAGCGCGCTACTGGTGCTTTCACTATCCCAAACAAAAAACAAAAAACTGACCATAGGCCCACACGACGAAGTCAAACTCAACATCATAAATCGGACAACCTACAAATAACAGGAACATTTTTAAACGAAACAAACTTGCTTACTAAAAATTAATCACGTCCAACAAACTCAATGGCAACAACATTTTCTTTACAATAAATTAACAAATATAATAAATATTCATACAAGTACAAAAAAAGAAAAGAAAAAACTTAACATTAAATTAATCAGTCAAAAAAAGAGTTTATGTTCATTCGTCATTTAAGTTTGACTTAGAATTTCGTTTCAATAAAGATCACAATACAAAAATAAATAACAATATCTCAAATCTATACAAATAAATTAATAAGCTTGTGTACATAAACAAAATGAAATAATAAAAAAAAATCATAAAGGGAAAACAATATACTAATATTATGGTATATCATGAGTCACTTTAACTGAGATGTCATGTTTCTCGCAAAAAAAAAAAAAAAATACTGTGACTAGCAAATATGTTCGAGAATTGAAATAAGTAAATTTTTAACGCGTACAGTTTTCTCGAACACGAGATTAAATTCAATTTATTAAAAAATATTCATAAATATGTCAATTATTACGTTGAAAAGAAAAAAAAAACTTGCTTCCTTTTATATTCCTTTTCTTTCGAAACCAAAACAATTATTCCGACGTCAACGAGTTAATTTCCAAAATTACGTCTTATAAACGAATAAAATAATCCATCGATAAAGTCGTCCTTTAGCTTCAGCGACCGCACGATATCCCACAAACGATGAAAATCGACGGCCGACCATAATGACGATGCATATAGGAAACAGAGAGGGAATAAATCGAACATGATAACTTGCGCGAGTTTTAAAGACATCCGAGCTTAAGTATAGTCTTCGATTCATAGTTAAAGATGAACTTGACTGCGAGAAATAGAAATCTTTTGTCAATGCTTGTGGTATAGATTGTGTTTTTTTTTTCTACTATTATTTATCGAGGAACAGGAACCGCTAAACTTCGGTAGCGAACAACGTTTGCGTGAAGTGTTCGTCTATCACATAGACGCCGCCGCTGCCGTTACCGCTACCGCCGACGCCGCCAATCGAACTATTTAGCACGGAACTGTTTAACGTGTTGTTGCTGTGAACACTTTTATCTTTCTCCAGTAACTGCGAACTATGTTGCTTATTTAATGAGCTATCACTGCGAACAAAAAGAAGAATACAAATTACACGTTAAACGCGTTGTAATTATTCGTAGCGTGTATTTACATTTTATAGTACACGTCGTTGATTTTCAACGTACGAAAATCCCCCTCCCTTACACCCGGCCCCTACTCTGACTCGATTTCGCGGCGATTTCTCGTGGAAGCCCTTGTTTTTTTTTTGTTTTTTTTGGCAACGCGACGAAAACTTCCAAGTTCCAGCACGTTTACGTTCACGCTACTTATATGTATACCTATATTGTGAACTTGAAACAACGATTATTCGAATTGGCAAAATATCAATTTGTCGGATATTAGAGAAAATATATGCGTACACAGGAATTTATTACTGTTGCGAAAATTTCATCGGTTTACTTCGTCGATTTTTTTCATTAGGCGATTTCTGTATATCGTGGGAATATTTGAGATCTTCGAAAACATACCTTCGTATCGTCGAGAAATATGTAAGTTATTAGGATTTTTTACTTATGCTTTAGGGAAGAGCAATATTACTTCCATTATTAATAACTTTATTTTTAGCTCGAATGCAAAAATAAAATAATTTAACCCAAAAATTAAATCGTAAGAAATTTTTTTTTCGACATGCTGGGCGTTCAAACTTCAACTACAAAATCAATGGGCAATGATAATACATACTGGGACAGGGACGTACCGAAAGGGGGGGAGGGGAAAGCTCCTCCTTGGCTTTTGGAAAGTTGGTAAATTTGACCACTTGCGCAGTATTATTACAGCTATTTTTACATTTTTTGAAGACTAACAAGGCTGTGACATCGTATTTATTTAACATCTTATTTTCGTGGAGCAAAAAAAAAAAAAAAAGGTCAACAGTTGGTAAAATTTCATGGTATAAGTTGGCAATTTTTGGTTTTCTTCCCCCCCCCCCCGTGAAGAATGTCCTCGGTATGCCCCTGTACTGGGACCAACAAAAAACTTCATGTTCATACATACCCTACACTAAAAATTTAAGTGGCTTTGACGACCTGAACAGAAGATTTTTTTGCATTTCATTACTAACGTATCTCCATCAAGTTTTCAGATTAGAACATACAAACGCATATCATATTCACTTACATTTGTCTCCTCAACGTATACGTACAACTACGAAAATTTTTGTTCGATAGTAATAAAAAAGAAAAATTTACATTTCACACCCTCGAAGGCATCATACCCCTTCAATTCTGACAGTAGACTATACACGTCGATGAAGTTTTAAATTGCTTTCAGAGAATACTAAAATAAAAGAGGATTCTATTATCAATAAATGTCGACGACAAATTTTTAATTTAAACTATTAAGGCTCTGAGTTGAAATATGAATGTAAACTTGCATTCCATAAAAATACATTAATTCGAGTCAGTTTTTTCCTTTCCAATTTTTTATTATTGGGCGTGCTTAAATTTAATTTGATCTTTAAATTCAATTTTTAGATCTATAAGAGTTATTCGATTAATAATTCAAAATTTTAGTTATGAAATTGTTATTATATTATTATTTTTTTTTTATATATTTTTTATTAAGAATATAAATATTATTTTTATTAATTTTTTTATTTATAAAAGAATAGTAATTTTTTTAGATTTGTTATTTGGGAGAGTTAAAATCGAATATATCTAAAATCCAATTTTTAGACATAACTCGACTCTTTTATTAAGTAGTTGAGGAAAAAAAAAACAACTGTTTCGAAGATCGATTATTTTGTCATTTCTCAAATACCTACTTATTTCTGTTTATTTTCTTTGCAAAAGTATCGCTTCAAGGCGTAACAGCGCCTTCAATTTTGAGAGTAGGCTATATGAGTATACAAGGTTTTATGTAACCATAGGTGAGTACGATCACTATTCGTCGTTTTTTCAGCCGAAATGAGGACACCCTGTATGCGTATACCTTTAATTTTTTTCTATCATTTTTTATTTTGAGTAAAAATAAGAAATTATTTAATAAAAATCAACTAAAATAATGAATTGGCTCGAAATAATATTAGCTGAGGTAGAGGGGAGGAAGGGGTGGGGGGGGGTTTGGATCGATAATCGACTTAAACTGTATGGTATTTTCTAATACTGATGAAACCAAAAAAAATATGAATCATAAATAATAATGAAGAAAAGTCAAGTAGTCGAATTCGATTCTTACCTTAAATTAGAATGAGATATATTAATCGACAAGACCGATAATCTGTTATCGAGCGGTGCCGGCGTGCTGGACCTAACAGCGCTGTCGAGATCTTTGCAGGAGACTCTATTACACACGCTCAGCCTGTGAATAGGCGGATCGATGTTGAGCTGTTTCTGAGATCGACTCCTTTGCAGGGTGTAGGCGGGCGCCAAATTCGGATCCGTGGGTACGGCCGCGTACACCTGTTTCGGGTAACATAAATCGCCGTTCTCGGCGTCCACGTTCTTCACGCACTGGCCCCACGTGTTCTTGATCATATGCGCGTCTCCGCGTTTCGTGACGCTGCTGTGCACGCTGTTCTGTTCGTTCTGCATACGCGCCTCCTCGTCGGCCTTCTTACGTTCGCGTTCGCGGCGTCGTTTAATACGGTTGACCACGAGGGCGGCGATCAAGACTAGAATAGGAACGGCCACCGAGAACACGGCGATGATGTACCATCGGCCGCTGATGAATTTCTCCGAACCGTCGTCGGCGTTCGCCACCGACACGTGCCTGGAAATGTCGCCTACGATGGCGGTGCTGACGGCGTTGCTGGTATTCTCGTTCTCGCAGTACGCTCCGCTGTATCCGGAGGCGCATTCGCACTGGAATCCGCTGCCGCGATTGTAGCACGTGCCGCCGTTGCGGCACGGCTCGTTGCTGCACTCGTCCACGTCGACGCTGCAGTCTTTGCCGCTGAAGCCGGGTCTGCACTTGCACTGGTAGTCGTTGACCAAATTCTCGCAGGTGCCGCCGTTCGCGCACGGTTTCGCCAGACAGTAGTTCACCTCCTTTTGGCAGTGCTCGCCCACGTAGCCGGGCACGCAATGGCATCGGTACGCGTTCACCAGGTCCACGCAGCTGCCTCCGTTCTGGCACGGATTGCCGTGACAGTCGTCCACGTTGGTTTGGCAATTTTTGCCCGAGAAGCCGCTCGCGCAGCCGCACTTGTAGCCCGCGTTGTTGGGCGACGCGCTGCAATTTCCGCCGTTCTGGCACGGATTCGGCGCGCAGTGATTCACCAGATTTTGACATTCGGCGCCGCTGTATCCGGCCGCGCACGAGCACCGGTAACCGTGAATGGTGTCGCGACACGTGCCGCCGTGTTTGCACGGTTTCGCTTCGCACGTTTGCACCGCTATTTCGCAATGCGTTCCGTACCATCCTTTCGAGCATTCGCACTGGTAGTTCGTACCGTTTTGCTGCGAGCGAGACAAAAAAAGAAGAAAAAAAAAACCAAAAAATTAATAATCGTATACGCGTTACCACGACCGATAACAACATAACAACGAGAAATACTCACTTTGCAAGCGGCTCCGTTCAAACAAGGCTTGTGCGAGCAATCGCTCAGGTGTACATCGCAATCGGTACCGGTGTAGCCGGGCGGACAGCTACACGTATACGAGCCTTGGCCGGTATTAAAGCAAGTGCCGCCGTTTCTGCACGGCTTATGGTTCGTACAGTAATTCAAATCCTGATTACAAAACAATCCGCCCCAGCCTTCGTCGCACAAGCATTCCCACGGTTTTTGACATGTACCGTGCAAGCATCCCGGGTAACTTTCGCATTCGGTACAGAAACGTCCTCTCCAGCCGAGATGGCATCTGAAACGCAAAAATAAAACCAAATATTTACACACACACGTCGCAACATGTACACCGAACGCTCATTCATCGTCCTACCCGACGAACCGGTTCGCTTCGATTCGATTTGCCCGTTAACTCGTAACTGCCGAACATCGTCTCCCACCTTCCGCAAAACTCGAACAAAACGAAAAGCGAAAAAAAAACCCGGTCCCGAAAAAATGTCGCGATCGTAAAACGAGAAAAAATATTATGAGAAACATTTCCGATTCCACGAGTGTATATGAAAGGCGAAAAATAAATACGATTAAATGAATGAAACGCCGGACACAGTTATGCGCGCTATGCGACCTATCATCGCATCCCATCGCCACGTCGTGCACGCTGCGCAGGGTGTTCGCGCGAGTTTTCCTCGTTCATTCAAAAATCTCGACTCGGCTCGATAATCCATATAAATTATACGCGTATACGTTCCCAAGAAGCAGCAACTCGAATTAGCCCACGTTGGCTCACGCGTAATTCCTACGTAGTCGCTCGTTTCAACGATAGCGAAACTGAAGCGACCAAAAGATACCCATACGAGCGGAAATTATTTCAACGCTGTCCACCTCATCAGATCAATCAATAAATCTCTCGTACGTTACTCGTAATGACACCACATCGATACCCAAGAACGAAGACAATTTTAGGTTCATAATTTGCTCGAACCTTATTAACCCTCTAATGGCACACATAAAAGTAATTTAAATTAGAAAATAAAAATTGTGCCGAGTCACTCAAGAAATTGAAATCTAATATGTTATTGCGCTCGCTGAAATGCAGAATTTCATTACAAAAAAATTGCATAATATCAAAATTGAAGGGGCAGCATACATGGGATAGAATAGAACGATTTTTGAAAATTTCTAGCTCCTTCAATATTGAAGATAGGCAATTTGTTATTCTATGTTTTTTTCTTGCAAATCGTTCGAACTACAACATAGCATGGTTTTATTTTCAATTTTTGCGACCTGAAAAATGTAATGAATAATTTACATAAAAATTCAGAAGTAAATCTGCCCCTTCAAAAATTGATGTATGCAACTAACACAGATTCCCAAATTGAAGAAATTGTGGCAACGTTCAACTATGAAGGGTGCACAGGGATGAGCAGCCGGTTACGCCGGAGCGCAGCGAGTTTGTATTACCGATGGGTGAAATTCACCCATATGTGCCGATTAAGGGTTAATATACGTAATAAGAAGAGAGAAGTTCACATTTTAGAGAGAGCTAAAGCAAATCTTCGGTATTCACATTTTCCATATGTTTTTCCTTCAATTGCGCCGGTATAACCAACGGCTTCGACTTCCGTTTGTCAGTATCCGGAACCGGCTACCATAAGCGGAAAATAAACCAGCAGCCGGATCTCCTACACAGTGCTATTACAAAATATGGGATAGTTTTTAACCTCTTGCGTGGAGCTTGTGGCATCGAATTTTATCCAATTCGGGGAAAGATTTTCCAAGTTGTTTCGGATAGAGGAGAGGGTGATGATTTAAGCCTACCAAAATAAGTGTATAATGCGATACTAAAAAAATTTTGAATTCATAAAAATTTCAAAAATACTCAGAGGCGTACCAAGGACGTTCTTCGGGGGGGGGGGGGAGGAACCAAAAATTTCCAACTAATACCATGAAATTTTACCAACTGTTGACTTTTTTTTTTTTTGCTCCACGAAAATAAGATGTTAAATAAATACGATGTCGCAGTCTTGTTAGTCTTCAAAAAATTTTAAAATGGCTGTAATAATACCGCGCAAGTGGTCAAGTTTACCAACTTTACGCTAAAACTCCAAATTTACCAACTTCCCAAAAGCCAAGGGGGCCCCCCCTCGCCCCTTTCGGTACGTCCCTGAAACATACTTTGTTCGAAACCTAACAAATAATTTTACTCATGACCTACTATAGCGGGTATAGAAGCTAAAATTCAGTCCCTTCTAACTTACCTTACTCTTTCTGGCCTTCTTAAACAACTCAAATTTATCTTGGCGCTTGCCTCTAACCAATGTTGTGTACAAGCCACGGAAGTAAAAAAAAATAGCAGCAATTTTTTTATTTATTTATTAAATTTGAAATTTTGTCTTAATTTATTCGAAAAATTGAACGAAAAATCAGAGTAAGGCCAATCGCTCACCTATACGAGCGCTCTGACCTAGTCTCAACGCTGATAGGTTATTTTAAATTTTCCATGCTATATGGCTGAACCGAATATTGTTTGTTATTTCAGCCACCAATCAGAGATGCGGCTTCTCGATCTTTAGTTTCTTTATTTTTCTCGGCGCAAGATTAATTTTCAGATTTGATTTTTTTTTTTAATTATAACATTTTCAACAATAAATCATATAAAAAAAATTACATAAAAAAATAAATCTCGAAGTTGAATTTATTGTTTTGAATTGGTTCATTTTTTTTTAATTAAAGGATGTTAATATATAGGAAAAATAAATATGAATTATATGGATTCCGAACCTTTCCGTTATACGAGTATTGCATATTCTCTCCCCCTCCCTCCCCCCTTCAATCTCACTTCAAAAAATTATCCGTCCATGGAAGAACTTTAAAATAAGTTTTATAATATTTCGTGCACAATAACAACGAGATATATATTATTTACACATTTATAGCTGTTAAATTAATTCATGTATCGAGTAAATAGGACAAGTTTTACACGAAACGAGTAAAACACTAATCAAAAAATTGATTCACAAAAAGACGTAGATTATTTAATGTATGGGCTTTTTTCTCGGATCATAATAAACTACAATTTCGAAGTAATCGTATTATAAGTAATAACCAATTACAAGTAGCCAAGAATACACAAAATACACACAGAGGAGTTTCCCGTAGAACAAATGTGTTCATTTGGACTCCATACCTGGGTCTACTTTTAGCTAAGAACGTTCCAGAGCAGAGGGGAGCAGAGGGAATGCCAAAATTCTGATATCTTCAAATTTTGCAGATGAAGCATTTTTACGTAGGATCCTCTCTGCCTTATTTCCTTCTACAGGGGCACTCATTACGTATGGAAATTAGCCACGAAACTTCGTTCAAAATAAAAAATAACGAGCAAAAATTTTTTTGAGGAAAAAAAAACAAATGTTTTTCTGATTGTAAAACTCGATGTTAAGAAAAGAAAAAACGTAATTAACAATAATCTTCAATTTTGACCACTGAAAAAGCTACATCATACCAATCGTGTGAATATACGTAGGCTCCTTCGATTTTCCAAAACATACGCAGAACTTACGCAATAGTTGCGCATAAGCGAAACATCATCGAATCATAATGAATATTCAGAGCGTAGAAAATTTCTTCGAAACACCCGGTACACACATCTGAGAAATAAGACGACAAAAAGTGGGAAAAAAAATTTACGAACCATCGTCGCGGAAATCGCGTCACCGCTCCGCGACCCATCGACCATAACACAAAAATTACCGTCAATTAGCGCGAGCTCGTTAATTCGTGGCTGGAACTACCGCGTAGGGTGCCTCCGTCGTCGCAGTTACGTTAAACGACGCAAGAGCGAAATAAATTAATGACGAAAGAAAAAAAAAAATGAAAAAAAGAAACCTCGAAGAACAAAATCAACGCCATCCGCGATTAAATCTATCCTTTTCTGTTTTCACGTAAACTCGCCTCGTAACACAGGTATACTCGTACACGACTAGTTATCGCGTAATGTTTTTCTCTCAAGTGTGAGAACTTCGCACATCGCTCAATTCCGGTTATCTCGTCGCGAAGGGCACGCGAAGATCCCGAGTGTCGCGTAATTAGCGTAAATTATCGTCATCTCGCGTTCGCGCACCATTACAATACACGTCAGCGCTACGAGGGCGATATCGATACCATACACTCGACGCTCCGGATAAGACGTTTAATTTATCGTCCGTTGTCGTCGCCTCGCCAGTCCTACCGTTTAATGGGCTGATTAAAAAGGGTCAAAGGTGCCAAGTGTAAGGATGAGCTGGCCGATGGAGATGTCACAAAAACCCCTCGTCGTCGCCTCCGCCATCTCGGGGAGAATAAACCGCATAGACGGTATACCGGTTACCCCTCTCTCGCCTTTCACGTTGGTGAAATGCTTTCACACTGGACCACCGATGATTTTTTTCATATTTTTTTTTTTTTTTCACGTAACTATTAAGATTCTCTAGCTATGGGAAAATCGGTAATTTTTCGGTAATTCGATGAACAATACACACACGTCGAATGATTTTCGCCGATCGCGATCGTATAAAAAAAAATATCAAAACTGGTTCCGAACGTAATTCTTTTCCGCTTCTCTCGCTCTCGCCTTCTCAAGTATGTCTGTATGTAGTAAGTAATATCAAAGAGATAAATCGTCCAACAACAAGAGGAAGGAAGAGAAAGAAAACTGGTTAAAAAGTAACCCAAATACTAGCTTCACGTTAGTTATTGAAATAATGAATCAGCATGCCTAATGCTTATGTACGCGTATATATGCAAAACATTGAAGGAAATTCGATAAATACGAATATGCCCTTTAGGGTACTTAAATAATTACAGCACTCTATGTACACCAAAAAATGCTCCAGAAAATAACTTTTTCGAATTAATATGCATCTAATAAATACTACACGAAAAATAAACTCACCAAACTCTCAAGTTCAAATATGCAATGCCCACAACTCCAAGTAGGTGGAGGAGGGGGGGGGGGTTGTTAAAGAGTCAAAATTTGGTACCGTAATTATAGTTTAGTAGTCCTGAGGACATTGCTTTTTTTGATGGAGGTGTTCTCAGAAATAGAAATTATGCGATATCCAAAACCTGAATCTTAATCATCGAGGTACCAGCCCCCTCAAAAATGTAAAAATCGTCAAAAATTACAGTAAATCTAAATTCTTAGAAAATTTGTCAAAAATATAATCCTAAATAACGTGGTAAAATTTTGCAACAGTCAAACTCTTGTATAAGACCAAAGGGAGGGTAATATCCCCCCAAAAATTAGTTTTTCGAGTTTATCTCAGTTAATATGACATTTACAGGAAAAATGAAAGGCAATAAAATTACTTTATTTTTAATTCTAAACAAAAAAGGTTCTATTCATTTTTCGCATACAATGCTTCCTAAGATCAAAAAAGTCACGATATTATTTCAACGTGTACATTTTATCAAGTTTTTGCCATTTATTTCGCTCTATATGGCTTTTACGAAAAAAAAGTTTATATAAAAATTATTCTATTTTCAATTTCCTACGAGAAAGGTTCAATCCATTTTTTGTGTTCGATGCATCGGAATGCTAAAAAATGTTACTAATTTATCGCCTATACCATACAGGCGGAGTTCTTATCGATCACATTCGAAGCTGAGGACATGGCAAACGTCAGCCAAGGGCTGCAATCATCGAGCACCTTTTCAAAGCTCACGGTGAACGTAAATCGAGCGCAAGAAAAACGCACTACACTTTTCATTATTTATATATTTCACGACGTAGTTGGTTTTTCGGTCGTCTCAACGTAGGTATCGGTACATTACATACACGCGGTAAGGAAGAGGTATTTACAAAGGCGAGGAAAGGGCGGGTCTGAAGTTAAATATTTGGCATGACACGATGCTCGCATCATCGGTGTATGTACGCTATATAGGTACTATAGTGTGTCTCACACTATAAAGATGCGGAAGGCTTATTGGCCGAAGCAGCGACAAGAGAGAGGAGGCAGCGTCTGGGCAGGTTATAACGTTCTCACGGCAGTCTTACCTACCACGAATAAAATGTGTGTACGTACGCGGTGTTTAGTTACTGCACATACGCTAGCTTTTTCGTCCTCCTATATGTATATAAACTCGTCTCTTGGAATATTCGTTGTTTTTCCGCCGCCCCTTTCCCCCCCACGAACGGGGTTTTAAATTTATTTTTATTTCATTACGGTTTTCTTCCTCTTCCTCGCGCCGCTCGTCGGAATATTCTTCTTCGTTTCTCGGTTGCCGGTTTTATTGCCTTTTCTCCGGGCCGGGTTGCTGCTATACGAAATACCTTATTTATATTTCGGACAATTGATTCATTAATACGTACACACGCGAGAGTCGCACTCTCCCACGTACCGAACGCGTTTCGGTATACGCGAAAATTCCACTCGACCTGGAATATTTGCGGAAATTTTCGGCCATTCTTGAAATTTCGCTCCATTCAACGGTACGACCGCGACTGCAGAATGGAGCGGCCCGACCAAATTAATAACGTCTATGGAATGCCTCGGTTCCGTCATCTCATCGCGGTCGCTTATTAACCAAGAGAACACACCGCCCGTCACCCATGGCCGGTACACGCGCTCGCCGATACGTAGCCGGAGCCCGGAGACGCCGATGGGTCGTCGGGGTCCTCGGGTTAAGGTCAATTTAATCCGTTGTCATTTGGTATTAAATGGCCGGCGTTAAAGGTGGTGATCCGCGCACATCCCGGCTACCGGGCTCCCAACGAGTTAGTGACCTTAATTCGTAATATTAACCGTTGGTAATTTGTACAGCCATATACGCCACTCGTGATAATGGCTTTGGTCGTTCGCCCGCCTAATGTATAGGTATTGTGGCTGCGCTTTTCATGAATGAGAGATCGCTTCGCTCGTAAACGTATGTACGCTTTCCGCGCGCCCGCTCGCGCACGTGCTCCACTTTAATGCCCATTTGTGTATCAACTTTTCCTCTTCTAATTACACACACGTCGCCATCGACCGAGCGAAAAAAAAAAACCCATCGAAAACAAAGAGAGCATTTCCAAGCATCGCGTGCGACCGGACTCGCACGCCGCGAGCTCCACTTTCACCCGATTTCCACGTACAGGGGTTGGCGCTACACGTTGGTCGTTTTTTTTCTTCGGCCCAGCGAGGGCAAAAAACGCCTTTTTCGAATAACGGTACCGTGGTTCGGAGAAAGTCGCGATTACCCTACATTTTTACCTTTTTTTCATTCTTCTTCTTCTTCTTCTTCTTCGTCGTCGCGAGCATTCTCTTCGAAGCGACGTGCACCCTACGTCTCCATGATCGGGTGGTCGTCGTGGCATTTTCCAGCAGCTTCGGCTACCGCGTCTAGCAGGTGTTGCCATTGTCTAACCGCGTCATTTGGAACGATGACTCGAATCGCATCCTCCCTTTGCACGTTTCCTTTAATTGGCTCGTGTATCGACGAGAAAAAAAATTCAACATTTTTTTTTTTTTTTTTGGCAATATTTTCGATAATTTTTTTCCTTTTTGTATTATGATAGAATAATATTCATCGTAATTATCGACATTTCAATTTCATATATAATATACTAATTCGCAATACATTTTTATGGTGTAGCGCACTAAAGGTCAATTCTAATAACGGTTTCAAAAGCTATAGATTTTGAAAACACTTCAGATTCGTAATCGAAATAATGTATTTTTATGGAAATGATTTTCTAATATTAAAATTAATGAAATATTTTTTTTTTTTAAATAAAAATTTTATATAAAAAATTTAATTTCGACTTAAATTTTAAATTTAAATAAAAGATAAAATTATTAAGCTTCTAACTTAAATTATAATATATTATATTTCATCTCATTTATATAGTTTAATTTAAAACAGTTTTATTTTAATTTATTTAATTATTTTTCATAGATTTAATTCTTTAATGATGTTTTTTATAATTGGATTATTGTATAATTTTTATAAAAATCGAAATTTCATTTTAATTAAAAGAAATTATTTTATAATTTTTAATTTATATTTTTTTTTATTTTTTATTTAAATTTGAATGATTTCGAATATACATGCGTACAGCTTTGGTTTACATTTTTGAAATAAGAGGGTAAACAAAAGGAGATTGGAGAAAGCTAGATAAGATTATTATACTTCATCAGGTATATTAAAAAAAAAAAATTATATATAAAATTATTTTATATTAGAAAAATTTTTTTAAATTGGAAATTAAATATATTAATAAAATTATTTAATAAAATAAAAAAAAAATTATAATTCAAATACTATCAATAAAATGTCAATAAATTTTAATTATTTTAATTTTTACTTACTTTACTTTTATCCATTTACGTGCCTTATACTGCAACTGAGGCCAGAGGCACGGATGGATAATTTTTAGATTTCAGAAAGGAGTTTGCTAGATTTTAGAAAATTTAAGAGATTTGTAATTGTGGTTTAGTTATTGCTAAGTAGGGATTGTATGGTAGGTGGAAGGTTAATTTTTAAATTTACATTATTTATTAAATTAAATTTAATAATTTTTCATATTAATATTAATATCAATCCGAGGATTAGTTTTTTAATTCGATGAAAATTTGCAAAAAAAATTCAATAAAAATAATAAATGAAAAAATAAATCTCATCAGAATAGTAAAACGCTTTTAAACTTGACACGTTGATCATCGTACCCTCTCAGGAACTGGCTCCCCGTCTGCCCCTCTCCATAGTCCTGCGCTTGATTACTATTCAGTGTTGTCAGATTTGGCTAATTTTCATAATATTTCAAACATTATATCAATTCGAAATCGAATTATAAATCCACGAATAAATAAAAAAATTAATATAAAGAAAATTAACGATAAATAAAAAATAAAATCAAATAAATTAAAATTGATAAAAAAATATAAAGTAAAAATTATTACATAAATTATATCTAAGCGATTTTTCGTACTTTAAGTGACCTAACATATTCAAATATTATGTTTAAAAATTAAACAAATTTTCGAGTAAATCGATTTTTTTTTTCCTTTTATACTTTCACTCTATTGGAACCAAAAAAAAAAAAAATTTCATTATGTTTCCAAAGAAATGGGAAAAACTTAGCGATTTCGGGCAGTTTGGAGTTCAATTCGATGATTTCGCATGCGAAAAATCTGGCAACACTGTTACTTTTTCTTCTACTTTGATTCAAGTAGTTGTGTTTTTTGCAAATAAAGATGAGTTTTTTTGCGGAGAAATTTTTTCTAGCTAATTTCGGGTTCGATAAATTTTTTATTGCGAATCGTGTTTGAAAAAAAAATCAATTTTTTACGTTACACTCGATTAAAAAATTTATACTTTAATTTTTAATGAATTACATTTCTTATGTACCTAGAGCTAGACCCAAACTTTTCGAAATTTAATTCACCATATACCCTTAATCAATGCTCGTATCTCCTTCGTCTCAAAAAATTTCACTCCTCGAACCTACACATTTCGAAACCAAAACCACCATCGTCATCCCAATTCGCGAATATTTTCGTCGTCTACTGCGGCAAAAAACCCCTTCACATCGGGCAAAAAATGCGGCGAATGTCGCATCGAACCACAGATCGGACGAGGTAAGCGGCGAAACGATGCGAAGCGAAAGAAAAAAAAAACTACGCTACCAAGAATGAAAAAAAAAAAAAAAAGGCGAAGAGACTCGGTTCGGATGAAATATTGAAGTAGACAAAGTATTCGGGATAACAATAGTATAAGTGAGATTCGTTACGGTGCACGGGCACATACATAACGCGCATACACACGAACCAACAATACATACCACGTCCGACACAAAAGAATCACAAAATAAAGAAAAATAATATTAAAAAGGAAATTCAATGCTGAGCTAACCGAAGCCGGTAACGAAGAAAAAAGAAAAAATCGTTGGAAACGAACACGACTGTAACAAGAAAGTTCATGGTATCCAACGACCAATAACACCTATATCGATGCTCCGACGTACATATATACGAGTACTTAATACCCATACTGTATGCATAACTATGCGAGTAAGCATACTTTGTACGCATCGTAACAGCCACACAAGCCTGGTCTTTGGCGAGTGAAAAAAATAAGCCCATAACAGCGAAGACTACGTATACGTTGTACCGCTGTACGTGTTACAGACGACAACGACGACCAGACTCGATGCACACAGCACAGGCACGAAATAGAAATAATCTGGATTTTGAACTTTAACACCGTTCTTCGCCGTTTTCTCCGCTGCGTAAGGCGAACCGACGAAGACACGGCGAAATGAGAATATACGTACGTACCCAGTACCCACGAACTCGTACATCGTACATAGCTGGCTGGTATAAGCGAATCGCGTCGCCTCGGTAAATTATATATCGTGAGAAATCATATATACATATACTTTTATAACCTTCATTAATAAAACACCACGTTTACCCCCTCGTGCTGCCCTCTTCTTCGGCTACTCACGTCGCTGGCGGAACTACGACGACGACAATTTTTTCCTCATACTTTTTTCTTTTTTTTTTTTCGCAACCTAGATCAAGTTCACTCCGCCTTACCCAGCGTCCTAGGTATAGTAGGTACTCGTGGATTACGACGTCGTCGTTTGATTGACGAACACGAACGCACATAAAACGGGCGACCGGTTCTCCGAGGCTTCATCGACGATGAAATCGAAAGCGATTCGAAATTTTCTCCAAAACGCTTCCTCCGTGCTCCCCGCAAACCCTCGGTCGCGTCCGAAAAATTCCCTTCGCTCGGTACGCTCGTTATCGCGACCGACGATTTTACGACTTATTTACTCGAATAATACAAATTAAAAACTATACGAAAATATTTGCTTATTACATAAACGAAACGTCGAGGCGAAAGAGATTAAAATAGGTAAATACTTACAAACATTCTCCGGGCTTGCTGCAATGTCCGTGCGTTTCGTCACAGCCCTCAGCACACACCGCTATAAAAACAGACCCCAAAAAAGTAACCAACATTAATACACACCAATAATGATAAAACATCGTACATCTACATTGTATCATATATGCATAAACATTCACAGGTATACGCCGTGGAAAAAAAAAAATATCACCTCTGTTGAAACAACTGATAACCTTGTTTACCCCAAATACGCCTCGACCGTGATAAGAAAAAAATCCCACAAACACGTTTTCAAACTTCACCCATTCGTTCGTCAACTCTCGCACCCTCGTACGCGGTAATTTCTTTTCAACTCACAATGCCCAAAAATTAGGTCATTAAATGGTTTCCAATTTTGCGCCCTCGCTCAAAGGGTTACTATCGTTATATAATGTTGTTGTCGTCTTCCAACCCAATACACCAATATACGTGTGCAGCGTACACCGTACAGCCAGATGGGAAATTTCGCGACGAGTTTCCATCCTGAGGGGAGGCTCGCATCGACTTCACCAGCTGTGCGACAATGTTCTCGCACCGATAATACCGCTGCAACCACCCTTCGCCTTCGGCCAAACGTTATTCAATCCGAATTACCTAAGGGGTGGTATCGGAGCGGAGTTACGCGATTTTCACGCTGCGTCGCACTCTAGCACATGGATTTGCTCTTTACCTTATTTTTTTTTCTTCAACGTACCACGTGTAGCCTATACGCGTATACGTATAGATGCCTTTGAATCGGCGACTATTTTATTTACTTTGTTTACATTTAAGCCGGATTATCGAGTCGGCGTTTTCGGACGCGATTTTTTTTCTTCGTCCTGTTTTTCTGTTAGGGGTGTTTTGTTCCACAGTACAACTAATACCCAGGTATATTGCGCTTTATCTTCGTGTTTCGAATATCTTAATCGCCAAAGGGGTAAATACGCGTGAGATGCGAAGATTTAAATAATTTCTCCAGCATTCTCCTCGTCGCGATTTATTTTTAGCCAAATTCGTCGAAGAAAAACAACCGCCATTATACCCCATTAGATTTAAGAAGTAGTGGTTACGGAAGGGGTCTACGGGGGGGAAATGAAAATTGCTCAAAATTTATTCGAAAATTGTTCACTCGAAGATCTAGAAGCTTTTCCTATCAGATTTTCGATTTATCTCAAAATGGCGGTTTATTCAAACACCGAGGGGAGCTGGAGAAACCTACAATGATTCGAAATTCTCGATCTTGAAATCGTATGATAGAGTGAAATGAGCATATCAACATATTTAAATTTCACCCTCCTTACCAAATTTTGAGGGAAATAGACAAAAAAATTACTTTTTGGGTAGGTTTCAAGTCACGAAATTTTCTCAATTCTCCATATTTCTTCACCAAACCTCCATACTTGACCTAGGGAGCTTATACCAAGTACAGAAGCACAATTTGGGATAAGGGGGGGGATGAGGGGGGGGAGCTTCCCCCCCAGATGTTTTGAAAAGTTGGGAAATTTATAATTGTTCAACGCTGAAATTGGGAACTTGAAGTTCTTTTGGGAAAATAAGAACTCGAATAAATTCGAACTGATGCCAACTTATATCATGTATAGCGCACAACCAGGGACGTAGCCCCCTTGGCTTTTGGAAAGTTGGCAAATTTGGAGTTTTAGCGTGAAGTTGGTAAACTTGACCACTTGCGCAGTATTATTACAGCTATTTTTAAATTTTTTGAAGACAAAAAAAAAAAAAAAAAGTCAACAGTTGGTAAAATTTCATGGTATTAGTTGGCAATTTTTGGTTTTCTCCCCCCCCCCCCTGAAGGATGTCCTCGGTACGCCCCTGCGAACACGACTCCTTTGACTTTTCGCCCAAATGAATGTAAAATTAAAAATGGTCAAAATTTGAGGAAAACTTGAGTACCTAGCTTTAGATAGCTGAGATTTCGTAGATATGGAATCACGTCTTACATTTACCTTTTTTAACTATTTTAGAGGGATCAGCAGGCTCTCCACGAATCTGAACCCATTACAAACTCAGCTCCAGTAATACGGCATGGCTGCTTACACTTTTTTTTCTTTTCAAATCAAAAGATTAACTTTAATAACTTTAAGAATTAAATTTGAAGTATTAATAAATTAAAATTGAAAATTTATTTGAATCAAATTCAACGAAAAAATACGAATAAGAACACCAAAATTATTAAAAAAAAAAAAAAAATAAATAAATAATAATAATAATGTAACCAAGAGAAAAATTTTTCGATTTTCATAATATCCAAACCATTGTGCACATAAACGCATCGAAATATCACTAATATAAAACTACAAAGTCAATTGAAAAAAAAAATTAAAAATAATTTTAAATATATTTTTTCTTTAATGTCAATCACTTATTTTTCCATTTTTTTTTCACTCTATTTTTGTGTATTTTTTAATTTTTTATCAATTTTTCAACCATATTATACATAGATAACTTTGATATTTTCCTTCAAATTCGATCAATTAAAAACTCATTCATCCTAATTAAAAGTAAAGTTCTAGATTCGCATATCGCTGTAATAGGCAAACACTTCAGACCCTCTAAACTGAAATCCATTCACTTCCTCATTATTCCAACCCCCGTGCACGGGATCGCGAACGTATTTAACCATATTTATCGATTACACCGCTAATCCTATCAAACACTTCGCCAACCCTTTTTCGTTTCATTATCGCTCCGTGTATGCTCGTAAATCGATCATTTCCGCATACCCAGCAACGCGTACCCTCCAACCGCATTATCAAACCGATGCACCATTTAACCCATCTCGAACCCTAAATGAAACCTCGCGTACCGATGCATCGGAGCGATAATTTCAATCTCGCTTTCGCTTCGTCCCGAGAGCTGCTCCACGTCGTAGAGCCAACAAAAATCCCATCCCCAAAAAGCGCAGCTGTTCGCGAACCACCACAGAAGCCGGCAACCGTCACCTGAGCACCCTATTTTCCGCGTGACGCGATGCGCTACGCCGATCTAGCAAGGTCGACAAATGGACATCGGACTGCAGGAGGAAAATGCGAGCAACGACGCCGCCACCGAACAGCTATATACACACACGCTGAGTAAAGGCCCGCCAGCTATGGACCGAGCCGGACCAATCCGTGGGAACCGATCGTCGTATAACCCGCTAGCCTTTCTTCGCCCGGTATATCTTTCGTACACGAAGACGCTGCCTCGGCTTCTTACACCGCCTCCGTGTATATCATCAGCCATGACGCATACGCCGAGCTTCTGTATCGCCTAGCGATACCGATAAATACGTGAACGATATCGTATACACCGGGCGTTCGAAGAAGTTATCGACGTGATGAACGAGTACCATAGAGTAAAGGGTTTCGGCGATACTACTCAGGGGCGTAGATACGAATTTCAAACGGGGCAGGGGGGGTGTTCACCCGGTAAACCGACTAAATTTAGGCCATCCCGGCACCTTCGGGGATGAATTAATAAAAATTAAAAAATCACGCTAATTAATCATACGCATAGTCGATAGAATCAACTCGTTAAACACATCAATGCGATGAGGGGGTGATTTCAACCTCCTCGATCCTCTTTATCTATGCCACTAATACCACTCGTATCAACATACTAAAAATTCGTCCTCATCGGAGTGGAATTAAATCTCCTCAAAGAAGGGAGGGAGGAGGGTAAAACCTTCAGCATGGGAGACTTCCGTGAACTTTTTTTTTAGAATTCATCTCGAGAAATAACGAAATTAGGTAAAAAATACTTCAATAAAAAATTATTCTACATTAAATTTCCTATAAGAGGGATGACAAAAGTTTTTTCATAAAGTGCCCCCAGACGCCACAAAATGCCCAATAATATTATCACTTTTTTAAGTGAACACGTGTTCATGTGAAGGAAATAATGCAAAATATGAATGAAATGAAACTATTCAAAATAATAATATTATCAAATAATAAAAAAATTAAATGATTTATATTCATTTGAAGTGTATGAGCATGAGGAAAAATTTTTTGAAATATAACTCAATATAAATTTTTTTTTTAAATAAATAACTGTAACACTGCGTTCAACATTACAAAAATAAAAATTAAATTTGAAAAATGATAGGACTTCCTTATCTTCGTTATTGAAGGAAAATGCTGAACACAAAAAAGAATCGAAGGTAAATAAAAAAAAAAAAATAATAATAATAATAAAAAATCTCCATTTATTGAAAAATCGAACATAAAAATCAAATTAATTTTTTTTCAAGTCAATTTTTGAAAATGAAAAAAATGGGGAGGGGGGTAGGGGGGAATTAAATCCCGAATTATAATCCTTTAAATTTGCAAAAAGACAAGCCCCAATTTCTCAACCTCTTACGAACGTATACTCGATAAATTTAGCACTTTACACGTTCACGAATCCGCACGTAAAAACGCCTCGAGTCGATCACGCAGGAAAAAAAATTTCGGCCAATTTTCCAAAGCCACCGACTCTCCACCCACATCGTTATCATTGTTACACCGCCATTACACACAACACAGTGAACCAGTGAAGAAAGAGAATAAAAAAGAAAAAAACAGTACAGCTCGAGGCTACGCTACTACTTAACGTCCATGCTATCATGATGCGCCACACCGAACCATTCATCTCACTTTACAAAGACGCTGGGCGCTGGGCCCGTCGTTGCTGCCTCTGGTTCACGGCTAATTTATCATTATACTCGTCTAATTTTCCGACGTGTATTACCAGACGATTAAGAGCTACATACGCGCAACGTTTCGTCACACGACCACGTCGGCCTTTAATTACTTACGTTTGGTGCAATAATCGCCTTTCCATCCGGCCATGCATTCGATCTCGCCCGAAGGCGAACACGTAAAATGGCCGAAATTGTCGTCTCGCGGCCGGCACAGCTTAGCGCACCCGGTACCGTAGTAGTGCGCGTCGCAGGTCACGCGAAATTCGTACAACATGATCGAATTGGACGATTTATGTTCTTCTTCCGTCCACTGCGATCCCACGTCCAACCACCTCTGCACCGTGATGCGGCTGATCAACGTACGTCCTGCGAACAAATCGAAAATTATTTTCAAATAAAATTCCCGCCGTCGGCCTACTAAATCACCATCGTCCGAAACAATGCGGTTCTGCGGACAATCGCGTACATACTACAAAGACAGAGAGAGACCAAGAGAGAAAAAAAAGGCGAAATATATCGACGCGAAACCGTCGTCTTCGTAAAATACGCGCATCAGCGAAAACATATTAAAGGTGCTTGTAACCGAAGAGATTATTTTTAAGAAGCAGAACACCATAAGGTAGAAAAACAAAGAGGTCAGAAGATTAAAATATGTTGCAGGTGCCTCTAGGCATGCCAGACCGTGGGAGAAAACGGCAATGAAACTTGCTGCCAGACTCACTCCGCCTTGCCCGGGAAGATCTATTCCACCGACAACCTTACCTATCCGATCTGGCAGATATCCATTCATTTTATCTTCTTAGGGTTCCTCTTCGCAGTCGTCGCAGTCTTCGTCGTCGTGTACTCCGCGGCCAGCCGTCACCTATGCGCACGTCGCGCGTACTTCATGTGCGCTCCAGAGTGCACGAGACGAGGTATCGATCGAATAAATTAATCCACCAATGATGGGTGATTTTTCCGACCACCGTTTCTCCTTTCTCAGTCTAATTACGGTGGACGCGTCGGAATTCGTATGATAAATCCGAAATAAATATAATCCGAATTTTTTTCATAAACTGTACCGAATTCCGAATAATTTTTTTTACAGCGTAAATTAATTCTAAAATGATTTATTTATTGATTTTTTTAATATGAATTCCATTTTCCAACGTAGGAAAAAAAAATTAAATATTATGAAAAAAAAATCAATTTCCGCTCCCATACTTTCTTCATTATTTCATTTTTATAATAGTGCAAAATTATTATTTTTATTTATTTATTTTTTGAATAATAAAATTTTTCATTAATTTTGATCGAGTCTCTTTTTTTTCAAAATTACCTCCAAAATTCACAGATAGCAAATCCAATCATTCCTGACAACGCAGAAACTATTAACCAAATTATCTTCTTTCATAAAGCTTCTAAACGGTTTCTACCAAATATAACTTCTTCTAGAACATAATGATCTATGCAGTACCAACCCCCCCTCCCCCACCCCAAAAAATTTGTATAAATTTTTTTTTTTTCAGTAGTAACTACCTATATTCAATAACATTTCCATTAAAAATTCAAATATTCATATTATCCAAAAAAATTCTATTTTCCAACTTTAACGCTAGTACAAAAGAAAAAAAAAAATCCGCATAAGTCATATTAACCCTTAATTGGCACACATGGGTGAATTTCACCCATCGGTAATACAAACTCGCTGCGCTCCGGCGCAACCGGCTGCTCATCCCTGTGCACCCTTCATAGTTGAACGTTGCCACAATTTCTTCAATTTGGGAATCTGTGTTAGTTGCATACATCAATTTTTGAAGGGGCAGATTTACTTCTGAATTTTTATGTAAATTATTCGTTGCATTTTGCAGGTCGCAAAAATTGAAAATAAAACCACGCTATGTTGTAGTTCGAACGATTTGCAAGAAAAAAACATAGAAGAACAAATTGCCTATCTTCAATATTGAAGGAGCTAGAAATTTTCAAAAATCGTTCTATTCTATCCCATGTATGCTGCCCCTTCAATTTTGATATTATGCAATTTTTTTTTGTAATGAAATTCTGCATTTCAGCGAGCACAATAACATTATATTTCAATTTCTTGAGTGACTCGGCACAATTTTTATTTTCTAATTTAAATTACTTTTATGTGTGCCATTAGAGGCTTAAAAACCATTGCGGAAATTAAAATGTACAGGTTACGATTACGATAAATTATCGTCACGAAGGCTAGAGACGACGAAGGAGGATGGTGGAGGATTTGTGTACTTTCCTTATGCCAACAAGATTACTTCAGTAGTACTACAGTACTCTGGTATTCTCCCACACCCGGACCCAGGTAGTCTACCGAAAATTACCATACTTAGAGGTACGAGCTGGTTCGCATTTAATACAGAACTCGTCACACGGTAGCGACGTCGTCGTAAACCTCGCGTAAAAGTCGTATACCTGCCTCGGAGCCTTTTTCTTCTTTCAAGAGAAACGAGCATGCAGCATCACTTACACGGTATCCGTTCACACGCTACGTCACCCATTCCACATTTTACCGAGCCATCGGTCTTAATCTATCAACTGGCGGCTCGAAAAGCGTACATCTTAGGTAGTTGCATTTTTACACGAACCATTGAACGGGTTTCCATCTACGATAATAGCGACGGGTAAACGAAGGTATTGATCTACTGATCAGTTATCACCTGTATCGTGTTGGCGTTGTGTTCGTAGGCGAATTAATAGAAGAGCAAGAAGAAGGGGGAAAAAAAGGGTTCCCATTTGGAGCAACCCTCGGCCACGTATACGCGGTTCGCGGACTCTTCCATGTTCGGGATTCCCACGCGAATGCACGAAATTAATTAATCCTTTGCCGAGCGTCCTTTCATCGTTGAGGAAAACCTTGACCCACGCCTTTGATCACATTGGTAAGCGCAGCACTCGTACGTGGTGTAGACGAAAAGAAAATTACTCAGATCGCGGTAAACGACACACAGTACGTTTCACGCTTTCGGGCTGTAGCTTGGGAATATAATTATACCCTTGAAGCATCTCATCATACACCACCGATAGCACGGCAGCGATTCCAAATACCTACCATCTAAAAACAACAACAATAACGCACCGTGGTCGCCGCCGCCGCCGCAGCAGCAGCGCCCATCTACTAATAATAATCACCGTCGTAATGCCCAATAAAGTCGAAACCCGACCATTACCCGCTATTACCATCATGCTGCGTGCTTTTCTCTCCGTTTCGCTCGCTCCTTCGGCTTTTCAAGATCAATATGTCGGTCACGATATGTACCTCTTACTCTCGCCGCACTCGCTATACGCTATGTGTTGTTTTAGCTATTAATAAAGAGGGCGGTACGAATTCGTTCTCTGCGGCACAACCTCGAAACAACCTCAAAGCAATTAACTACTCTCCCGCGATAAATGCGCTTATAAGTATTATACGAACGTACCAAACCTCCCGGCCGTACCATCTTCTTACCTGCAGCCAAATATGGAAAACCTATGTAAGTTTCTCTCGTAACTTTTCCATCGTGCGTATTTATTTATTTTTTATCATTTTTTTTTCCTTCTTCATCTTTCAAGCAATCCTCACCGACGACCAAAATTACTGGTTTACCTGTACGCGTGAATATTTACATACGATAGGAAAAATTTAATCGCCTCAGTATCATCCGATGCTTTCGTGCGTGTTCCCATATACGAACGCTTGGCGGTAGCGGGCGTTTGGAAAATATATTACCAATTTTTTTCCCTCCTTCGTTTATTTCCACTCTCACGGATCGCGGTTGGAATTCCGTCGCGTACTGTACGTGAGTATGTATAACCACTACACGAGTAAGAGCGAGGCGACCGAATTTCTCGTCTCGAGGGGCGATAATGGGGCCATGTAAATCGAAAATTCGACACAATTTTCCATCTTACATTTCTACGAGCCTCGATTTTTTTTTTTCAACTGGGAAACTTGGGGTTGAATTTTCATACAACGGGAGGCGGGCTAGGGGGCGCTAAGTTGAAAATCTAGAGTATCTACGAAATTACCTAACTCATTTTTTATATCCAACCACCGGATGGGAGGAGGAGAGGGGGCGAATTCGATCGAAAAAAATCAATAAATTTTCAAAAATTTACTCCACTATATTTTTACAAAATAGTATGTAGTAATCTAAATAATATAATGACTGGAAAAAAATTGCAAAAATTCACCAACTTTCTCAGCATTGAGAAAAAAAAATGTCGTTCGCACTAACTAGGCTGAACAGCAAATCATTTGAATCGGAAATACATATAATTCGTGAAACATTTTTTTTTCTTCTATTTCGCCCCTCCCCCCCTTCTTCTCCTCCTTATCTTGAATATTTACTACACATTGCAACCTATCATAAATTTTATTAAAAAAAAAAAAAAAAAATTTAATTTTCTCACCATTTCTATGCAGCAAAATAAAAATAAACAAATGAGTAAATCCTTCTATTTAAAATTTAACTATCCTAGAGATGGCGTGATAGCCAAGGCAGTTAAAAACGCCACCAAAAAAAAAAAAAATAAAAAAAAATTAACCTTTTTTTTAGTAAGAACCATACAAATTATATATAAATTTCTTTTTATTATAAATTTAAAGTTGAAAATTTATTTTATTTTTTTAATAGTTTCTAATAGGTTAGAAATACATAATTTCTTTATTTTGAAATTTTTCTATATTTATTATATTAAATTTAATATTAAAGGTATAAATATTCATATTAATAATGATAATCTTAAAATCAAAACCATAAAACTAAATAAAATAAATTTATTAAAAAATAATAAATCTATCTTGACTTTAAAAATTAATTTAATTAAATCATTAATAAATTGAATGATACCTATAATAAAAATCTTAACAAATAAATTTTTTCGAGAAATCATTAACAAAAAAAAAAATCAAGAAATAATGAATTTATCAAAAAATAATCTAGTAAACAGTCTGAAAATTAAAAAAATAATAATATACCAAAAAATCAATTAATACAAATCTTGAACACCAGAATAAATTATAAAAAAATTTAAAAAATTTAGAACATTTAAATTAGCTTATTAATATTGATTAATATGATATTAATTTTATTTAAGGTAATTCCTTCATTATTTTTACATCACTTTTGTTTAACTTTTAGTATTCATTAAAAATATATATATATTTTTTTTACTAATTTTTCCCATTTGCAATAATTCAATTAAAATCCCACTTTTTCACGATTATCATTTTTTCAACTTTCTGTCATTTCTGGGGATTTTTTCATTTTTTTCGCGTATGATTGTAATATTGATGATTTTTCAATTTTTAATTCTTGTACTATCACTTTTTTGGCCTTTCTTATTTTTCAAGTTTTTGTCATTTTTGAGATTTGTTCATTTAAAAAAAAATATATTTCTGATATTTTTTTTTTCACTATCGCCTTTTCTGTCATTTTTCTCTTTTCAAACTTTTCGCTATTATTATAGATTCATCGTTAAAAAAAAAAATTGTATTTTTGATAATTATCAATTTTCCTTCCACTTTCCCGACAAAATATATTTATACCAGCGTACACTTTCCGCACCAACGGGGCAAAAAAAAGTCAAAATTTCGCTCACATTCTCACCACCGCATCCCAATCTCCCACGCCATCATTTCCACGAATCGCTCGACAACGATGAAAAAAAACCCAACACCTAACACCTGGTCTACGAAGAAGGCTGAGAATTAAGAAATTAACCCTATATACGCTCGGTACAAAAATCTCGGATTACGGTCGGATTCGAATTCCCATAAGGACACGCAGGGGATGCCGATACCGATGCCGGCAGCCTTATACCAAAAATCTAGCCTCCGAATACGAACGGAAGTAAATTCAGACCGGAAGAGGACAGGTCGTTTTACCGTACCGTCCAGGTTATCACCAGCTGTAAAGCATATGGTCTGAATAATCCGACGACGTGAATTCTCCCACACCGTAGTACCGCGTAGGTATACCGTATCGAGTGCGGAACGAAGTCGTCCCTATTCAAACACTCGCTAATAATGAACTCCTCCTAATTGCTAATCGTACGTAGTGGCTCGACGATGATAATGAACCTATGTCGAATAGTAGATTTCCTTCTGCTGCTCTTTGTACGGTCATTTTCAAGCGTCGTCATCGTTTTTAGATAATAGAATCAAGAATTTGCTCGGTTACAATTTATTTGCACCCTTTGGGTCATTATTTGGTTCGTAGCTTTGTACAGTGTACACACTCAAACGTACGTATATCCATACAACTATCGACAATTAAAGAAATACAGCGAGTAGGTGATTTTTTTTTCTTCGATTATTTTCCTCTCTATCTTTGTCATTATGTTTGGTGTTTTTAGTGATACATTACGCAGATCGTTCGACGATCGCACTTACCCGCTGAGACTTTCGACGAAACTCCAGCGTCGTCTGTGGCAGATGTATTACTGGGGGCCGCGTCGTGCCAGGCTTCGACGATTAACGAAAACGTGCCCTGTAACCAACACATAAAAACAAAAACATATGTTAATAGAGTACGATGAAAGATTAAAAAAAAAAAAAAAAAAAAAAAAAAAAAAAAAAAAAAAACTTTAAAACACTAACATAAACAACTCTTTCCAGAGACTACAGAGCGATGGAAAGTTTGAAACCTTTGTAACCCCTTCGACGCATTACTTATGCAAAAAAATTTATTTCACTTCGAAATCCGCTTTTAATTAATTTAACGCGACTGCCTGGTATTCCGTACTGTAAGCTTCGAGAAAAAAATGCATTCGCGTAATCGCAACCCCACACATGTCTAGTCGAAGGCGCCAATGCTTCGAGCATCGTTGCGGTATTGCACGCGTACGTCCCAGTATCCCGCATCGGTAACCGATTTAATTATCGTAAATGCGACCGCTATACGTATACGTGTACAGTCGTACATACGAGTACGACCAAACGTATAACCTCAACAATGCTACCAACGAGATGATCGCTGGCTCGTACTTACGCTTCATGCATCATTTATGAGTGAGATGTCTCTTTTTTTCCACGACCAACAGAGAGCATCTAGTCGACGAAAAGAAGAAAAAAAAATAAGATGAAATAATCGACTTAGGACAACGCTGAAGCGTAAAACTGGTTCCCACCGACGTCGACGTTAATTGTTCCCGTCATTTCAGCATCCAGCGCCATTATTTCCATATAACACGAAAAAACCGCGCGTACACTACGCGTTGATTGATTCGTCTTCAGTTAAACGTACCGAACACGTACGCAATACGCATGTCGTTCGCTTAATTTACGACCCGATCGTATTCACAACGACGATGCTGGATACACTACTCAGCTTTTAGCTATTTTTATATCTCAAAATTATATCCTTTTCCGGTAGCTATTTTTTTTTTCTTTTAATTGCCACGATTTTCTCCCAATATTTGCTGCTGTTACTTTTCAATATAAAAATTTTAATAACACTGGTAACACTGGTAATATGAAATTTCAATTCATTGAAGGAGAAAGCGATAGGAAAAATCAGTGAAAGAAATTTATCATTAAAAAATTTCATTCTTTCCAGGGGCGTACCGAAGACCTTCTTCAGGGGGGGGGGGGGGGGAGAAAACCAAAATTTGCCAACTAATACCATGAAATTTTACCAACTGTTGACCTTTTTTTTTTTTTTTTTTTTTTGCTCCGCGAAACAATATGATAGTGGTCAAATTTACCAACTTTACGCTAAAACTCCAAATTTACCAACTTTTTACGCTAAAACTCTAAATTTACCAACTTTCCAAACGCCAAGGGGGGGAAGCTCCTCCCCCTCCCCCCTTTCGGTACGTCCCTGATTCTTTCGTACATGTAAATGGCGTGCGCCAATTTGGAAGAAAAAAATTTGCGGGAAGAGGGGGGGGGGATTTTTGGAATCTTTGAGTATAAAAAATTTACCTATCTATCAATTTTCACATTGAATAATGCTATATTTTGGTTTCGAGGGTTGGTAACCCTGATTTGACAGGTAGGTACTCAGACCGAAATTTCAATATTCAAAACACTCGGCTATAAAAATCAGGTATTCGGCGAACACTCATTTCGACTGGCTCCTTACTGTACGATAATTGAGCGCCTCGTAACTGGTATAATTATCTCCAAATTGGAGTCCGAATAAGCGTATCATTAGCATCGTCGTTCGGTATTATACACGTACACCACCGTTCCTTCGCTATTCCCGAGACCTAAATAATAGCCGAAAAATTTGACAGCTACCAAAAAATCGAGCACAACGATACAGAGGGGTAGGGAGTAAGATGAATACGAACCTGAAACGCCGAAAACCCTCCAGACTGTTAATACGAAAACGATAATTATCGGTAATCAGGCTGATTTTTTCGTTTTCGTTTAATCGCTGCTCGCAATACTTATGAAATTTTTTTCCAGCACCGTACACGCTCCGAGAGAACCGTAATTATACGAAAACCGAGGGAACACCGAAAAGCGACCCGTTTCATCGCGCCATAAACCTATTCCTTCGAGATACCATTAATTAAAACCGACGTACTGGCCTTAACGGCGCGCTATACAGTCGACCGACGAGAGAGGAGTAAAGAGAGAGCAGCAAAAAACCTAGTTAACTCTTTTGTGGCGAGTAAAGTGGCATCCAGAGACGCGTAACTTCACCACCAGGGAGTGCGGCTCGAAAATGCCTTCGCTAACCCTCCTCGCGTTATACAATATGACCCACTTTATTCCCCCCGGAGACCGAGCGGCGAAAATTTCCATTTATTCGTCGCCGCAACTACATATAATACTCATTTCGCGTACCACCTAATGAACGAGGCCAAAGATGACGAATCTCGCCACCGACCCCGACCCGAACCACGAACGTTTAGCTCGCCGCGCCGGGCTCTACGGAATATTCGATGTATCGCATCTGGCTCGAAGATAACGCCGATCTGGCGAATACGCGCCGCGTTCTCGATGGGCGTTTATGTCGAGCGAGTGGAGCGAAAAAAAAAATCGAAGAAAAAAATCCGAACGCGGTGTACGCTATTTGTCATTCAAAAGTGCTGATCGTAATCGTACCGGCGACCAGCTTCGTCATGTAACAAATATTCCACCATGTGTGCGTATTGCTATTCGCGCAGCCGTAACCGTGTAACGTATGATATTTTTCCGACGCGCGAAGAAAAAAATAATAAGAAGAAGAAAAAGAAGAAAGAAATGTACGTACGTATTTCGTGCGTACTGGTATTAGAGGGTGATATAGGTAAGAGGACAGAGGTATACGTGTACGTCGTATCCGTCCGAGCGGTTAAACGAATACGAATTTTCTTCACGCAACACGGCGGCGGTACGACGACAATACTCGGAAATTCGACCAGCCGTGAAAAATAAGTATCAATTCGACGCCGCACTCTCAGAGACACGGTAAATCGTCTTCTCGTTCTTATTTAACCGCGTACATACGCGTACTCTTTTAACTGCCACTGAACGCTTCGACGAGCCTGAGAAAGTTACGTAAACGAGAAGACGACAAAAAAGTCCATTTTTTTGTTCATTCTCGAGTAATTTTTCCATTATTTTCAGCGATGATTTTATTCATTTTTTTTGTGGGGGGGGGAATTTTCATTTTGAAAAAATTTTCATAAAATTTTAACCTTGATTTTTTCGAAGGATTTTTCGTTTTTTTTTTTTTTTTTTTTTAATAAGAAAATATTTTTTGCCATTTTGAAGCACTTCTTTCGATGGTTTTCAACTATTTTTATGCTTTTTTCCGATTTCCTTCTTTTTTTTTTTTTGCTATCTTCTGGATACCGTTCAGATATTTTCATTATTATTTTTTTATTTTATTTTTTTTTTTTTAATATCTTGTATTACTTTTTCAAGCGATTCTTCGTTATTTTTAATAATTTTTTTTTTTATTAATGATTTTTCTTGATATTATTTTTTAAAAATATTTTTTCAGCATTTTCGATAAAGTTTCTCATTTTTTTATCGTTTTTTGATATCTTCATTATTTTTTTTTATTTTTTTTTTTTTGGTGGCGTTTTTAATATCTTGTATTACTTTTTCAAGCAATTCTTCGTTATTTTTAATATTTTTTTTTGTTATTAATTATTTTTTTTGATATTATTTTTTTTAAACATTTTTTCAGCATTTTCGATAAAGTTTCTCATTTTTTTATCGTTTTTTGATATTTTTCATTATTTTTGATAATTTTTTCAGTTTTTTTTTCTTTGTTATTTTTTTTTCTAATGGGTTTATGAAATATTTTTTGTAATTTTTTATGCATTTTTTCAATATAATTATATTTTTCAGTTATTTTTCTAGTTATTGTTTTAAAAATATTTTTTCATCATTTTTAATAAAGTTTTTTTTTTTTAATTGATTTGATTTTTGAAATAATTTTCATTATTACTTTTTTTTTTTTGACGTCATGTACATGAATTCTCTAAATTTTTTAAAAATTGTTTTTCCTATTATTACATGTAAAAATTTTTTTAAATCATTTTTCACTAATTTTATCAATTTTTTGTTGTTTTTATAACTTATTGAAACAGGATTTTATCATTTTTCATTCATTTTTTCAATATATTTTTTGTTAATTTACTTCGTTTTTGCGTTTCGAAATATTTTTTCATCATTTTTGATAAATTCCTATACTTTTTACATTGCTGATTTTTTTCTACAAATGTCTGTCCTAGTTTTCCCACATTTTTCGTACTACATCTTAATATCACTTTTTTAATAACCAGATAGCTCAAGTTTTCGTTACGTGATAAGAGTTTGGAAAAGGGGGACGGGGAGGGGCGGGTAGAGGGAAAGCGTTCAAACTAGTGATGGAAACTATCGATAGTTTTTTGCTATCGATAGTATCGTTGATAAAAAATATCACTATCGATAGTATCGATAGTATGATAAATCGCTATCGATACTATCGATAACTATCGATAGTCCCAAAATTGAAAAATTACTATTATGAAAAATAAATAAATAAAAAACTTCATGCACAATTATTATTTTTTACAAGTTTTTACATGCAGAAAATTTTTAAAAGAGTATGAATAAAGATTTAAAGAAGTAAAAAAGGTCATTATTTACTTTTCGCTAGTATCTTTTTCATTTTTGATGTTTCATTTTCATTTTTCAGCCTGGTAAGCATGAACCGGCCTTTTACTTAAGACTATCGAAACTATCGACGAAAATACAAAAATAGTATCGATAGCCAAACGATAGTTTTACAATCGATATTTTTCGATAGTTTTTTCAAAAGCTATCGATACTATCGATAGTGCTATCGATAGTTTCCATCACTAGTTCAAACTGAGTTCGAGTGTATTCCATCAGAGCGTCTCGTATGTAAACGAGAAATTAACAAATTTATCGCTGCAAAGTTGGAGAACCCTTAGAACGGAAAAAGTAATAGGAAATCTTTCGGGAATATATTTTTATTTGGAAATTTTTTTTTCGTACTGATTTTTCCCTCACCGTATTCATCACTTTTTATAATTTTTTCTCAGCTTGTACTTCAGAAAAGTGAATCGATCGGTGCACCAGTCCGAAGAAATGTCCGAATACTCGTAGTACTCGATTATATTTTCCATAGCGTTCATTTTTCGAGTACCCTAGCCTCAAGTACATGATCCGATTAAAAGTGAACTCCGCCGAGACCACTTCAAATCGACCAGAAACTGATTCCGCTCCCTGCGGTAATTCCAATCTTTATCCCTTTCGACCCTCGTACTCTTACGCAGCGATCAACGCCCTTTTGCAGCTTCACCGGAATCCATCGGAGCTGCGCGTTTTCGCGATCAACGCGTTTTTCGAAATTTCCAACCTTATACCACGCCAGCCGAACACTCGAGGCGAACCCCGCAGCCGTGAATCCGGCTCAAATGCGCTCGGCCCGAACCTACGTCAATTAGCCGGACGCACACGCCGCCTCGTCCACACCTTGCGAATCGTTTGAGCGTTACGACGCGTTCGCGTATCACTATTACACCGGGGTAGTCGACTTCCTTAGCAACCGTTATCAGCCGTAGTACACACAGTACACACGCAGACGAACCGAATTAACATAGAAAACGGTTTTTTTTTTCGTTCGTTCTTTCTTCGCTTTCGCCTCCTCCTCACTCGCACTTCTTTAATTACCGTCGTACCGTTTTTTTTTTTCTTCACTCAAAATCTCCGCATTGTAAACGAGTACATATACACAGGTAACGAGCTCGCCTTTCGCCCAAAACCAATATCGCCGCCTTGACGTTAATTGCCTAGCTTAAGGCCTCCATGTCTACGGCACTGTGGCTAATGCCAAACCATGACAATGCAGAATACCATTCATTGTTAAATCATAACCGCGCGCGGTTAACGACTGATGCGGATTACGCGGTTTTCTTACCCATCCGCGAGATGTGTACAACGTACATTGCTCGCTGTACACACAAAACGTTGCTGCTAACTAGCGACTACTGGCGGCGCTGCCATGCTAAGTAGGTAGCCACTGGCACGGGGGCGCCGCGTCCAACCGAATCAGAAAAATCTATTTAATCGAAATCGCTGCTTCTTCTTGGTTGCCTTCTTTTCTTCCTTTTTTTTTTTTTTTGGCCTTTTTTTTTCTTTTTCTTTCTCCTATATACAGAACACGTAGCTACCGATTGTACTGACGCAGTACTCTCTCTTTATCTCTCTTTCTGTTCAGCTCGTTTTATCTTCTATTCGCCTATTGTTGTGTAACGCGCATAGAAGCGAATTTCGAAGAACGGTATTTCTAAACGTAACATTTTTATTGCCCCGTCTATAAATCTCTCCGTAATACAAAATGCACGCGTGTAAATCGGTATTAAGGGGAAAAAAATTTTTTTTTGCCCCCCATTAAAGAAAGGTACATTGTGCGTTGGTTATTGTTCTTTGCTAGACCGAGTAAAATGTCTCAATTCACGACTTGTCAACCGTCGTTGTTCGCCGTCTGCTTGGGTCATTTTAACGCCTCGCCAAACGCACCAGCGTGACTACTCAACTCCTATGCGTTTCGTTTTGTTATTCCGTACCTTCGCTGCCCCCAAATCGGGCTACCTCCGCCTACGTAAAACGAGCATCGCCGATATACGAGAAGGCGAAGGCAAAAAAAAAAAACACGACAACCTTACATTCTTTTCTCTTTGGAATACTTAAAATACGAATAAAAGTGACATAATAACTCTTCATCAAAATAAAAACCTCTGCTCGTCTTTGTTGGACGCGTTTACACGTCAACTCGCCGGTTCGAAGGATCGAGGGGGCAATAGAAAAAGAACTACTTTACGACATGCCTACGAAGAAAAGACAAAACGCGACGACCGAAGCATCGTCATCGTCAACTCGAACCGAGCGAAGACAAAAAATCCCACACGGGAGCTCCTTCGGTTCCGTCGAATGGTGAAAAATTCCACCATCGTTGTCAAAGGCTCGCACGACAGTACTCGATATCGCATTTTAACGATTAAACGTCGCGTTAAAATATATCGATTAGTCGTAACCGATACCACCGAGTCCGGTATTTAATCGCGTATCGGTCTACGATAACGCTTTTCCTCGCAGCAACCTTGTTTCTCGATCGCCTCCTTCGCTCCGCTCATCGTACGGGTATAGGTTACGTCTGCCTCTGCCTCCACTCGTCGCATCTCTGTCGGTCGCGTTTACGTGCATACCCGAAGCCACCTGCCCAACGAACGCCGAACAATTAGCGGTTGTGTGAGATTTCTCACGAATCCGTTGACCAAGCTAGACTCTTCATCGCTACGTCCAATGATTCCTAAATGGCGCGCGACGCGTATTATTCGCGTATCCGCGACCGCCGTCTTCCATGAGAAGCCCTGTACGCGGTACGCTTCTTGGGCATCGGCCTGCCGAATTACATACGATATTAGTACAAGCCGCGTGTTCCACCGCCCCCCCGCCCCCTCCCCCCGGAGCCATCCTCCAACTCGTCGCTAGTTTTACGCTTTTCCTGGTCTTCGACGAAATATCGCGCGGTTTTCTTTTCCAACCGGACTATAACGCGTTATTCTTCCGCTCTCGCCGCGCATCGCTGTTTCCGTTCCAGGGATATCCCCTTTCGCCCGTCTCGCTCAAATTCCGCACGCTGAAATATCGTCGAATTTTCTCATTTGCGAATGATTTTAATATTCGAGTTATACGTACCCGTCTCATTTCACCGGATGAAATCTAGTATAGTTTCGTATTCATATTTTCCCCGACCGCCCCCTCTTCCCCTCCTTCCTTATACACTCTTTCCAAGACCAGTCATCGTACAACTTAGCCTAAATGAACCTAAAATAGCCCTTCATTAATATCGGGGGGGGGAGACCAAAATTTCTTATTCAGTATCTTCGCGAGGGAAAATAGCAAAATTCCTTATTTAGTACCTTCACAAGGGAAAAGACCAACTATTACAAATTTACAATATTTTTGTCATTCTGTGAACGAAAAAACATAAAATTATTGTTTTTGAGCTTACTCGTTAAAAAAAAATTAAAATATAAAAATTAAACGTTATAATAATTTTTTGATGTAATAATTGATCTTTTTCTTTGAAAAGATGATAATAATGTAATGTTGGTCCTTTCCCTCCCGAGATACTAAAAAATAAGGAATTTTGGTCTTTTCCCTCCCAACATACTAACTATGTTATAGCGGCATGATATTAATGAAGGGATAATCGATTTACCTATATCGTTGAAAGAATCTCATAATTTAATTCCGCTAAAGACATAAACGGTATGGTAGGTTAAGATGATCGAAAATACCCCCTAAAGCTTTTCCAACGATTCCACGCCCAAAGGTAAACCATACCCAACGCTTCGCCTATTTCTCGAAATATAGGCAAAAACGTGTTTTTCAGTTTTTTTTTTCTCATCATGTAATTGAAATAAAAAGTTGACATTTTTTCTTTGACTTCGTACCAATGAAAGATACACACAGTAATTTTTCAAGACAAATGGTTTGAAAAGTAAACATTTGAGCTACCTCCCCCCCCCTCACCATCACCTATAAGCATTTAATACACAGTAATAGCTAAATTTTTTTATTATTAAAAACTCAGCTAAAGTAGAGCTTTTCAAGGAACTTTGTAGAGGGGGAGGTGGGGGGGGGGGTGAGCAGAAGAAAATTTTTTCATTCATAATTACGATTAATCGAACATGAAAAAAATTTAAATGACCTTGAAAATGCAGAAAAATCGCCAGTTCAGTAATTACGGATATTTTGTTTTTGATTGAAAAAAATTATAAGTAAATAAAAAGTTGAGAATTCAAAATAAATACAATTATATTAAATTTGGCGTAGATATTTACGAATTATTTTAGGCCTGAGATTACCCATTACACCGTTTGAAATTTTTTACAAATTTTAAAACACCCGTAGGAGTCCATAATATTTATGTAACAGCACCGGGAGATTATTTCGTCCCAGTTGTTTCAAATACGTATTTCGTTCTTAACGAGCGATCTGGAAGATCAGCTATTGACTACTGCGATACTACGGGAACATACTGGAGCCATGTTAAGACTAATTGTACGCAAACTGAGGGAATCTTTTTCGAAAACAACTCCATCCTAGTGAACGAAAAAAAAAAAAATTCCGAAGCACCCCGAAAACATCTCATTTCCAACTCGCATTCGTTTCGATATTGTTTCCAGTTCTCACCTACCTACTCGTATCGACCACCAAATCACGCCGGTAGACGGGCAACCGTCGCTAATTCACAGCTGAACGGCGATCGCGCCATACGAAATCCGTAGCTGGCCATCTCCGCTCGTTAAATCAGCTCGATTCGTCGATACCCGTTGGAGCATCGCCGAACAGGCCTATACCGCCTCAAATACCATATGGCGTGACGTATCGAACGTGCACGTATTATTACACCGTATGTACAAATAACAGCCAACTCAGGCCCGTAAAACTGTCCTTATAAAAGCACCAGACGCGTTCCGAGGCGCCTCCACGGTATCTCGAGTACCCGGCTCAAAGCACCTAGCCGGGTCCCGGGCCAGCGTACATCACCGGACGTCGTCGACTGCAACAGGAAGTATAATATGGGTAATAAAAGGCGGCCTCTGCTGCCCTGTCCGCGACCCATCATCGTTATGCGCGTAATTAATCGTCCTCATCTTGTCACCCATATTCGCGTATAAAGGTCGATACATCGGCGTTCGCACGACGGCTATTCATCAACCAGACGATACGTACAGACGCAGCCTAGTTTGCCCTTGTGTACTCGTACGTGGCTAGCGCGATAATAATATTTCTTAATATTACAACATTTAACGCGCCGTATCAAACGATGGGAAAAAATATTCACGGAAGCTGGGAGCTGGGAAGCTGCTCGTCCGTTACGTAAATCTCGTTCGTCGGTTTCTAACGTGATCGAGCCATCGACGGCTCGACGCTGTCAACGTATCGTCATTAAAAATTCCTTCCACACCGTACGAGCACCGATAAAACTACCGGCTATGCGTACGACCAGAAATTTAAAAATATATATAATATCGAAAACAATCCCACCATCTAGCCGGAGAGAAAGCACTGTGAGTAATCGATTATCGACGTAGATAAAAAAATAAAATAAAAATTATCCACACCCGCCTGCGCAAGGCGAGTGACACAAAAAACGAAATTTCCTCAAAAACAGGTTTTTGCTTTAACTCTCCTCAAAATGCACTTACGAAGCTGAAATTTAAATATGTTGGTGTCCGTGACTCACTCTTTCATACGAGATCAAAAACGAAAAATTTGAGCTATTTGCCTCTTCTCCAGCCGCCCTCAAAATTTGAGTGATCCGCCATTTTGAAATTTCTCGAAAAAACAAAAAAAGCACTTCTGCGCATTTTCAAGAAGAGTTTCTCACCAAATTTTGAGCGAATTTTATGAATACTAGCCGGCGCTACACGTGGGTGAAAAAAAAAATATATATATATAGGTATGGTACGGTAAAGTCAGGCCCGATCTTGGAAATGCTACTATCCTTCCGAGACCCGATCCAACGTTAAGGGGTCTCGCAACGTTTTGTGTGTATATTTGAGCTTATATAGCTTTCAGTTTTATACAAACATAGTGCTATCTTGGGTAGTCCCACCTGGGCCTGACAAGGATAGTAGTAAATCTGAAGTGTATCTTATAAGAACCATTGCGAATTTTGAATTTTTCTTACCCCTCTAAAGGTTCCTAATATGCTATGTTCAAGTGGTTTCCAAAAAGCTCACGCGAGCATCTTTAGCTCTTTAAATGAGGCCGGGTTTCGGAACGTCTGTTTGATATCCACGTTCCAGGGCCTGACAAGGATAGTAGCATATATATATATCAAAAAGTTGGACATTTGCCAGATGATTACAAATGGTCTGAAACGCAAAGATTTGAAGACCCCACCCTCCCCCGACCTTCCCTTCCCAAATAAGGTAGACTGTAATAGCTATCGTTTTTACTAAAAACTCAGCTAGTAAAATACCAAAACTCGTCGCGTACTTCGTAATAATATGGTCGAAAAACGAAAAATCGTACTTCAATGCAGCTTCAGCCAAAATAACGCGACCGCACGAAACTGGTGACGCATCGTAGCGTAGTGGGCTATCCATCAAAAGTACAAGACGAACGAGAAAAGAAGACAAAAAATTCGCCCAGGCCGAAACCTCGTTTCCCTAGATAATTTTACCATCGGGGGTGAGCTTTTTTAAACGACATTTCCTCGCTTTAACCATTATAGGTACCGAGCGCCATTATAGGTATTGAAAAGAGGCGAAGAGGGGTGCAGGGGCGAAAGCGATTTCGTGCACGAGTGCCTTTCTTCCGTTTTTTTTTCTCGATATTTTTTCATTTTTTTTTTCCATCGATCTCGACGAGCTATGTATAGGTTAAATCACGTGAAAAATAGGTCTCCGCATCTGACACCCCCGATGCTTCCTATATCGAACCGTAATAACCTTCTTTTATCCTTTTCCCTTCACCGTCTCCTTTTAAGTAGCTCACTTCGAAAAAATTTCCCGCCCCGACGAAGGGCATACGTCGCTGCCACTACCAGGCACCTGAAAACGTACCATTTGCATATCGTTATTCGCTGCACGATAGTCGATAACGGCTCGTTTCGTTCGGCCCGAGTTTACCGTTTACGAAATCGTCTAAACGGTTGGCCACATCGGCGTCGGGAAATTTTTCAAATTCTACCACTCCGAGTCGATCACTTTCTCCGTCGTAAAATTCGCCGGTGTGGAAAGAAAAACCTATATAATATTAAAAATCGAATAAATCGAACGCGTTTTGCTCCACGATATTACGCGCGCACGTCGCATCGTCGTACGAGTTTTCGAATAATTTACACGCATTTTCTCCTCGCCGGCGGTTCGCATTCGAATACGCCAGCGCGTGTAATACCATCGTACACTTGACATGGTTATCATTTCGCCATTCGCCGCCGCCCCGTCGCTCTGCACCAGCACCGAATCTGCTCTCGTAAAATCGAGAAAATCTTCATCTCCGCTTCGCGGCACGCATACTTGTCGCCGAGTATTCGGAAAATGCCGACGTATCGACGGTTTCGCACAAGCATCGCGTCCATGATTTACGAGCAGCCGGCGACCTTCTTCCATCACCCAATCGTTCGTCGTTTTCGATACCGTCGTTCGATGCGTCGCGAAAATTTCCCATTCGGCCACGTGGTGAGTATACTTTACGAATCACTGGCGACGACGAACGCCCGTAAGCTGTACACCTCCGCGTCGCCGTACTCCGGTTCAACGACAATTTATCGAGACCGACGTAAATAAAAACGGCCAAGTACAAAAATAACGTAAGCAGCCAGCCCGGCGATATGGAGGCCGAATTTATACCCGAAATAATCGTCGAAAAAAATCAACAAAAAAATTCACTGACAAAAAATTTCAACTCGCAACGCAAAATGAAAAAAAAAAATATATATATATATATATATTATTTGTCATGAAATAATAGCCGAAAAATTTTCAAAAAAAATGTTACACAAAAGAAAATAAAAAAATATCTACATTAATATTCGTACTATGTATTGTGAATTTATTGATTTTTTTTTCACGTTGCCTGCTGAAACTAAGGACAGAGAGGGGAGGGGGGAGTTACCCAGCTCATTATGATGCCCGAAAAGTCCATCTAAAAAAAAAAGATTTTCACACACAAGACAAATTTATATAAAAATTAACAGTTCTTCAGAGCCCCCGCCAACAGCAAAAATTAAAAATCTTGAATGATTTTACCAAAAAAAAAAAAAAAAAAAAAAAAAAAGGAAAAAATTGAAAACCATAATATTAAAAAAGCATAAAAATGAATAAAAACCGCTCTTCGTAAAAATAGTTATAAAAATTTTCAAAAAAACTGAAATCGAACACAGAAAACTAAACTGAAACAAAAATGAATAAAAAAATATTTTTTCATAAAATTACACATTTATACATTTTTCTTATATTATTTTTTCCATCTGTAACATACTACAACTCTGGCGAAAAGACAAAAGGGTATCCATACTATTGTGGGTTACAGGATACACTTCATAAAAAAGTTCAATGATTCTTCAGTGTTCACCCATGAAGAAAAAAATTGAAAACTAATTACAAAAAATAAATAAAAATAAATAAATAAATACATAAATAGGAATAAAAATGAAATTTAAAAAATTATATTAATTATAAAGAATTTTTTTTTAATATAATTTTCTACAAAACTACTCCATTTTTTTTTTTTTAAATCAAATTGTAATTGAATAATAAATTTATACAAGAATTAATATAAAACCTTCGAGTCTTATTTGCTCAGTTACGATAAGATTAGTCCTTCTACACATATACACTTCGTATATACGCCCCCTAGTTCTAAAATTGAAAAAGCCCCATCTCGAGGCTCAGGCGCATCGCAAGTAAAACATATATGGAGCACTGAAGGGTGAGGGGTAACAGGGTAAATTCTTCCGCATTATTACTTCCTTTCACCATCGTGCCCACGAATATGCTGCGATTTCAGACCGAAAACGACGAGAAAAATCGTCGACATGCATTTCCAATTTCCGAACACACGCTTAATACGAACTCGAGAAATTTTCTCGCCCGTTAGTAGGTCAATTATTCGACGACGGGTATTCGCGGTATTCGGTTCGACGCGAAGAAATATCGCTCTTATTCGCGACACATTTACCGCGTAAAAATCGAACCTAAGGCGACGACTGTTCCTTTTCGTGAATCCCCCTTCGTATCGTTTTGCGCGAGTTGTTATCTAATGCGAAGTCGTCCGTTAACATAGACCCATCCGTACGTGGTAACGTTTCGCTAACATGTGGCCAATTGTAGATGGAGGATTTCCGCATCGCCATTTGGCCATTCTACGCGGCTGACGCCATTTTCCGAGTCCGCCTTAAGGGATTTGATTTTTCTCGCCTATCTATCCCATATGTCGTCTGTAGCCACCTGCGCTAGAACCAACTGCCTCGCCCCCCCTCATCATACTTTACACGGATTTCGTTTAAAAACATTATTATACGTAATAACGATTAATAAAAGTGTCGATTTTGAACAGCGAGAGAGAGAGAGAGAAAGAGAAAAAAAGAAAGAAAAATTCGACGTAACGAACATTCATACCTATAAAGTGGCGGGTACTCTAAGTATATCGTTATGTATAAGACGACGCGCGATTATGACAGTTCAAAAATAACTCCAGTTCGGTCCATAAATACAGGATCGCTGCCAAACCACGAACAACATCGCCGCTCCGCCTCAACGGAGCGGCGATGTCGTAAAAAAAAATTACCTACACGCCGCCCAGCCCCGTCCCGCAGCGCAGAGACGTTACTACGTGTACGCTGCGGTACACACCGTACACACCAGCACAGGGTGTTGAACTGATATACGCGGTGTTCGAATGGTGGAGAAAAGAAAAGCGAAACTCGTCACTTACCGGCCACGAAAAGTCGAACGGAAATCTGATGGGATTGGTGAATCCGGGTATATCCAAGGCTCCGGAATCGCCTAGATGCACGTTGTTGTCGCCCAGCACCGGGGTCGTAACGGCGCCGAATGTGCACGTCGACGTCGTGTCGATTTGCTGCTGATAGTGCTTCAAGCAGACCCTGAAACGCGTGCGACAGGGTCCGACGCAGCGACCGCTTCGTTCGCCGCTGCAACACTGCCCCAAGCTGTCTTTCCCATTCTCGTTAATAAAAGACTTTAAACGAAGTTCAAATACCCCGGAGCAAACCACCTGTAACAAACCAGAAATACAACTTTTCAACTGCCGCATAAAATTAATTAATTATTATATTATTACATTACTACATTACATATATCGTATACGCGTATACGCCACCGCGTTCTCCACATATATGTGAGTACGTTTTATACGTATACCCGTAAACGCGTACGTCAGTTATACGTATAACTTATAGGCATGCACGAGTATATGAGCTCGACGACTCCAATAAGTTACCCAAGCTCACCTCTACCCCCCCCCCACCTACCCCACCCCCGCCCCATCAGACAACCATTATTCCTCTTTTCATTCGTTCTTCAATTAATTAAGAAAGAAGAAAAGAAAGGGAAAAAACTCGCGAGCGAATGGTTCCAGCTGAGTTTTTAACGAAAAATCAAGCTATTACCGCTAACCTGATTTAGGAAAGAGGGGAAAGGGGAGGTCGGCATAATAGATATGCTTACAAATGGCTCAAAATTTATTGAAAGCATGGTCTCGTGGTTAACACGAAGGAACATTCTTCAAATTTTCGATTCCACCCAAAATGGCGGTTCACTCAAATTTCGAGAGGGAGTGGAGAGGGGGTAAATGGCTGAAAATTTTATTCTTTGATATCACGTAAAAAAATAAATCACTGACACCGAAATATCCAAATTCAAGCTTTCCAAAGGCAATTGGAAAGGAGTTAAAACGAAAAATGTTTTTTTGAGGAAATTTTAAGAAAATAAATTTTTTTTCAATCTCCCATATCTCTTCACCAAATCTACCAAGAAAGGACAAACTTCGTATGTGGAGTTAGTTGGGAGACCAGAATATGAACATTCGAATTAGTGTCAAAATGGATCCAAAATGGCGGATGGCCAAAATTTGAGGAAGGCTTGAGGAGGCTGAAATGGTACACATTGTGCAAATATGGACTCATGCAATTACTGGTAAATGAGAAATATGCTGTATGCCAATTCCACCTTCACATGTGTTTCTCGAGGGGAAGAGGAGGGGTGATGAGTTTAGGAATAGTTAGAAATATGCACAGAAATCGCGTATTATGTGGGCAAGGTGTTGTAAAACGATCACATCCGGTGATTCATTCCAATTTTCGATTCGATTTGAAATAGAATGATACTAAAATTTTCAGAAGGGCGGACTCCCCATAACATTCAAAATTTTCGTCTTCATTAAAAACTCAGCTCCGTTAGTGCGGCATGGTTGCTTACGTTTTTTTTCATTCTCGTCTCGTTATCTCGGCCAACTTTTCACCGGTCTCAAATGCAGCAGAATTTACGCACCCCCACCTCGCCTCTCATCAATAACATCTGGCTGCCTTTCAAACTTTCGACGCCCTTAAAATTCGAACGCTGACGTCGTCGACCTTGACGCCGACAACGTGTTCCTTTTAATTAACCTTGATCGCGATGCACGCCAAACTCGAGACCTTTTTCTGTCGCGCCTCCACCCACGAGTACAACCTTTACCTATGCATTCGTTTCGCTACCTAACCAGTCGACCAAATTCCACAGCCCCCGAAGAAAGCGCGACGACGACGAAAAAAAATCTATTCTAGTCGCCTCACAAAAGGACAATAAATTCACGAAACCCCCGGCCCTCTTTCAAATCGCCATAACGGATGCTGCGAGCCATTCACAAAAAGCCCGAGAGAATCTCGCCTGGCTCGAACGCGCGTTACATCACACCGAGCCGTCGCTTCGTGCCTCGTTTAATATCCGGCGTGTGCATTCTAACTCGTTCACATCGAGCCGTGACCAAAAAAAAAAAAAATGTCGCGAGGAAATTACGGTCGTCGCGACGCGCCCGTTTCGAGTATTTTTACACACGCACCGGCACCGCTCGTCGCCGTCGTATAAAAATGACGAATATTTATGGGAGCGAATTTCGCCGGCCAACGTCTGCAGAGGTGGTCCGCGCTAATTACCGAAATTTATTACGTCTCGGTCAAACTCGCGAACGCCTAGCCCAATTGGATGACTCGAGATGGTGCGAAAATTTCGGCGAATTCTTTTCTTCTTTCTGAGCTTTATCTAAGAATTAAAACTGACGTAATGTACGAATAATTGAACGACGAGCGGGACAGAGAGAGATGAATGAATTTCACGCCATTTGCCAACTAAATAGCTCTATGACTCGTAAAACAAAGGTCATTAGCCAAAAATCTAGCCTAAATATGAATATTATTGAACGCGCATAATTCATCAATTTTTTCAACTTTTACTCCATTTTTCATTTCATTTCCAATTATTTTTTTCAATTTTTCAACGCTCGTATGTTTTTAAAACTTTTCTCGGATTGAATTAAAACACGAGTGAAGAAAAAAAAAAAATTATGTAATGAAGTTATATCATAAAATTTCAACTTAAAACCCAGCATTGGCACATGACAACGCAACACAGAAGCTGAAAAAAAATTCAACACTAATACCTAGCAAATTTTTTAATTTTTCCCAATTTTCAATTTTTTTTTTCAATAAATATAATAAAAATATTTTTTCATCAATTTTTCCGGGTTGAATTTTTATAAAAAAATTAATTCATAATTAAAATTTATTTGAGTTGCTCTAGCCTAAATATTGGAACAGTTAAAATATCATTTCATTTTTTTTCGAACGGTAGAAAAAATATGTTATATAATACGATATACAAATTTAAAAATAAATAAAATCATGACAATGGCCAAAAAAACCTCCATCATGCTCGGGGCATGCAGGGCAACATTTTCTTCCAATATACTGGTATACTTCGAAAGTATAATGAAAACTTTCCAAGCAAAAGGGACCTTGAAACAATGAACTACCACTTGCAAAGTGGAAAATGGTATAATCATGGGAAATTTTTTTCACATACATGACGAAATTTATGGTCAACATGCAAAACTGAAGGCGTTACAATAATATAAAACTTTTATCATACTACACATATCTCTATCATCAATACTACAATTGAACAAAAATTTAATCTGAATTTTTTTGCTTCACTCATTGCATAATATTTAAATCATGAAAAACAAAACCCTTCAAGAAAGAAATCCAAATTTCAAACAGCACAAAACTACAAAAGAATGAACTATTACTTTGCCTTGTAGGTGATATAAAAAAAAGAGCTATCCTTGGAATTTTTCAAGCATTTGATAGTATTCGATAAGCAGACCAAAAAAAGTTTGATAAAATTTTTGCTTATCTGCAGAACCGAATGAGCTATATAATGAATAAAGCTGAAACTTCCAACACACCTTTTTCCCTTCAATTTTGTAACTAGGCAAACATTTCATTACACCTTCTTTTTTTTTTAACCCAATGAATATTATTCTACATAATAAAAATAAAGTTCAGAAAACACGTCGAAATTTTAGATACTTGGAAACTAAGAGCATGTGTACCATTATTTTGCCTCTTATACAGTATGGAAAAAAGTTGCAATTATTGAAAATTTTTTTCAGTTTTTTTGATGGTATTTCATAAGTTTTCATGAGTCTAATCAAATAGGTTAGAAAAAATTTTTGCCTATTTGCAAAATTGAAGGAGCTATACTGAATTGAAATCTATAATATTTTACATACCCTTCAAATTTGGAACTATACAAAAATTCCATTCAACCTTCATTATGCTACTTATTGAGTGTTATTTAATACATGAAAAAAATATCTAAAATTTTTTTTTTTACAACGTATACATACGATGCACAAGTTCAACCCAAAACTGAACACTATAAATGAAGAAAAACTGAATACAGCATCAAAAACAACATTAAGTTATCCACGATATGGTCACTTGAACATATTATGTTACAAGATATATAATTTCAAATTGCCTCTAGTTCTCTTCTATATCACTTCTTCGTCTATGTGATAGGTACACAAATTTTTTTACTCTATGTTCATTTCAGACCCAAATACCAAATCACCATGATAATTGACTTTGATTTTTCGAATTCAGAAACTTCATAAAATCACAATGATATCATCAAAAGAATCAAATTCCGGAAATTGCAACATTTTTCCGATCACACATGGGACACTCGGTACAAGATTACAGCTTGAAAAAATTGTTTTCAAGTTTCTCTATAATTTTTGTTGATGTTTATGTTCTCGTAGTGAAAATATATATATATACGACTCTTCCCTTGTCTCATTGCAAAGTTCTCTTTTCTTAAATCCTCCTTGATCGTTCTCATTTTAGAGGTTCCTTGCACCGAATATTCACTGATGATTTTTCCATTCGACTAGTTCACGTTTTCAGGTGGAAACAAGGAATGGTGGTTCAAATACGATAAAATTATGTTTGAAAAAAATGGGGGCAAAGGCATTTGAAAAATTTCACCTCCACCAGTACGTTAAATTCCTAACAAAACGTACATCATCGAGAACTTCCGAAAGCATAAATTCCTAATGTCAAACCTACCGCAAGATACCCTAAACACATTGTACATAAACGTCATAACAAACCTCCCCCTTGTGACCGAGCATTCCGGAAATCCTGTATTCGAACTGTTCCAATAGTAAGCTCACAAAAAACATATAACAGATACCACTACGAACTGAGTCAGCTGATGAAGAATTTTTAATGTGTGTATATCTGAGCTCGATGAAAGTAATTCCGGCTTTACTGAGAATGACCTACGCTAAGCTAATAAAGTAAACGTTCGGATTAAGGAAATCCAGGCATCTTCGACTCTCAAGATCTCGCCTTTCTACTTAATGGATTAAGGAAGTCGTATTCAACACTGTAGTTGAAAATTTAATACATATATTTTTTATTTTTCTAAACTACCAGCTAAGAATTTCCGACGAATCTGTATTCGCCAGGAATTGCTCTGCGTGTTGAAAAAATTGAAGGTTTCCGATGTTCGCGTTCCAATTAAAATGATTTCGTGCGAATAAGACAAAAAAATAATAAGATTACAAATAACGATGGCGAACCTAAGGCACTTTTCACGCGATCATTCATGCCTTAAATCCATTAAAACTATTCCAATAATTCAGTCACCGAACGACCTTTTTTCTGGTACCCTATTTAAGGATTTGGTATTGGTAATCCTTAATCCGGCCTAGGCCACGTACCTTGCTTTATCTGCTCGTATCGATAGTCGATGAATCGAAAAAAACGTCCCTATATTTATTACCCAATAACCCTCCTCCTCCACTCTATTTCCCGTACAAAAGCTTCATCGGTAATAAGTTGAAAAAAACGTAGGTCACGGTGTAAGAGAAAAAAACAGATACACAGACTAAACAAAAGCCAGACATGTGCCGAGGTAATAATTTCTATATTTAAAGGTCTGTTTATAAGCCCATCAATGACTTCAATGAAGGGAATGAGACCGCACACGTTTTAATAAGGGGAAAAAAATTTCGAATTACAATCGATCGTTTCGAAGGAAGATTACGAGTTGAGGAATAATAAGATAGTCAAGTGGCGGAGTTTTAGTATCGGCATATTAATTCGTATTCGTTTTGCCGGCATTGGATGTGGGCTACGTTCTTTATAAATGCGGCGTTTCCCTTTGCCAAAAAAACTTTGAAGGTTAAATCTAAGCGACGAAGTATGAGGTCTTTGTCCGTGATACTTGTGTAATTTTTACAGAAAAAATAAAAATAAAAAATAATAACTCGAATCCTATCGATCAATTAAATACGTTCTTTTCCTCTTCCAGAAAGCGAACAATGAAATTTAAAAGCCTTCGACTAAAACTCGCTCTTTATGGGTTTTAATTAAAACGAAAATGGATAAACATCCTCGATCGCGACGAGCTAATTAAAAAACCAAACCGACTCAATTAATCTCCCAATGCTAACGAAAGCGAATAAAAGAGCCGAGAAATAAGTACGTTTCATGAATAAATACCTAATAAAATGAAGAGGAAAAAATAAAATAAAACCAAAAACCTTTTACAAAGTGCATCCGATTACTAATAAAACTCGAAATTCGCGTGTCAAGTGGTCGTATCGAGGAGAAATTTTCGTTAATTGGAATTTCGATTGTATACGATGATTTGTGAAATTTAAAGAGAGCCGTGATTTCGGGGTCACAGAGAACTCGGCTTTTTCTAACCAAATTAGAAAATTTTCCAACCACCGTGCGTCTGGCCCGGTTCAATGACTCGGGACTCGGACCGTGCAATGGGAGTTGACGATTGGAGGATTTTGCGATATCAGTAAAACATGCCGGCTATACGAAAATAAAGCGATGAATTTCGGCTTACCTGTTGTATTTCGAGGAATATCAAGAAGATGGAGAATATTAAGATCTGTCGCCAGACCATTGTGGTGATACGATCACTAAATACGTCAATAAACTCCACTTTTGTGAGTAGTTATAATACAGAAAAAATCACTGCACAATTACAACAAACACGTGTACTAAATAACGAGCATACAATCTGTTTATTTTTCATAAGTGAAATAACACTAAAACACCACTATTATTTGAAAAAAATAAATAAATACGACACCTTAGGATACCGGTAAAGCACACATGAAAAACAACCCGGACGGCGATAACTATCGCGAAAAATTACCGTAAATATTCGATCATTAAATAATTAGAAAATTTCATGCTTAAAAAATCGAATCATTGATAAAACGATAAATCGTTAATTATTACGATTATGTGATATATACATAGAGGAAAATCGAATTTATAACACGCCACTAGCAACCTACACGATGAGCTTATCTAACAGAAACTGAATTCTCGGCGTTCGTTGTTGTCAAGCTACCTCTCTCGAGGATGAAGTCGAGCGCAGCGACTCTGGCGGATCGCGGCCTTAACTATCGTTCAAACATCTGTCACCAGGTATCAGTACTAAACTCACCCCGCAGATGTTACAACCTTCACCGGCGACCCGAACAATGTCCAAGTTAGAATAATGAATCTTCGTTTGTTATTAAAAATATTTTTCGATTCTGATATACGGAGAAGGGGGGAATGAAGTGGGAGCAGATGTACTCGACGTCACTTTTTAATCAGTTTTCGTAGACGCGGTCGGTTTTTTGACTCTAGCTTCTCTTTTACTCTGGACGAAATTCACCCCCTGCCGTTTTGCGGTAGATTTTATATTACGTTGAAACGAATGGTGACGTCATTAATGACGTAATGTCCATTTCGGGGATACGGAAATTTTTACGTTATTATTCTAATCGTTGGATCATTTGAATGTCTGCCATTGAGGAATTTGGTCAATGGAATATCCACTGGATAAAAATAGAAGTTCAAATGAATAGCGAAACAGGGAGACATGACGAGTTGATAAGTCATCCATTGTATTCGAGCAGTTGAAGTAAATGTTTTCAAATACAAAAGAAAGAGATAAACTTACGATTTCTATAACATTCAGCTTTCGCATTATTAAACTACGATTAACTGAATTAGCTAAAATAAAAGTTTTGACGACAGTTGACACTTCTAAATAACGACGCACTTTCCATTCTTAGAGAAAAAAATTAAATTCAATTTTTTGATTTATTTTACTTTTTTTCAATTTTTATTTTTTGAACCCGCTTCTAACTCTGCAAAGGGCGTATGACAGAGGTTAAACTTTTCACAGGATTTAGAATGAGTGATGTGGAAGTCTTTAAATAAATTTTTACGATTTTCCCAGCGTAAATAGGGTAAGGGGAGGGAAGAAAAGTAGTTTTTTTACACTATTGGAGTCGACAATAATTTACATGAGCGATATTTGAAAAAACGCAAGCCCTACTCGATTTATTCTACTCTCCTCTCACATAAAGCTAATCACTCAACAGGTAAACCGTTCCATGCGAAACTTGTAATAAATTCATTTTAGAAAACAATTCATCTAAACAAGAAATCTTTCCAAGTTCCTCCGCTTCACAATCACCTCTATACTCACCTTATCTAGCAAAAAGTTGCAGTTCTAACACCTTTAGCCCTGTGCACTAGGGTGAATCAAAAATGTCAGAAAAATTTGAGTTTTTTTTCGAAGCAATATGAAATAATTTCTTTCATAACTGCTTTCATGAAAAAAATTAATTTTTTTCTTGAGTTCCTTGACCTTAAAGGTAAGTAATGGTTACTATGTGGATGGAAATTCAAAAATCTTATTAAATATTATTTTTTCGGTTTCACATAAACGTTTAGGGACATGAAACTCGCATTCAATACATACTTTCTTGAATTTTTTCAAGTTAAAGAGAAATGAGTAGAAATTACAAATTTGAAATTTCTCCAATTTTGAGACATCAGAATTGCAAAAAAAGTCGGAAAATTTTTCGAGAACATTTTTTAGAATAATTTCGAAATACTATCCCAATTATGAAAGGCATCTCTTTTTCCATGTTCCCCCCCCCCCAAAAAAAAACAGCAATTTTCATCCAATTGATAAAAAAAAAAGTTGACTCAATTTAAAAGAAAAAAAAAGATTAAATTTGAAACTTTCTTCCTAAATTTCAAAAAAAAAGGCTAAAAATTTTTAGTCTTTAAATAATAAAAAAATGTAGTTTTGAGAGAACAAAAAATTTCAAATTATCCAAAAATACATTTTTTCAATTTGAAAATTTTTGAAAACTTTTACCTAATTTTAATAGGATCCGTTCGTAATAAATTCCCATCAACTTCTAGAGCTCAAATGCACCCCGCATTTTTGAAAAAAAAAGATAATCAACTTTTCTTATGAACTATCTATTAAATGTTTTCGTTTTAATAAAGCATCTGATTCCTTTATATGATGAATAGTTTATTTTTATTCAGTACCTCACTTATTGAAACCACTACAGTATTTGTTCCTACTTCCTATTAATAAAATGATTTCATTTCTATGATCGATTTGATTGAAAATATCGTTAGCTCGTCTTTTCAATTTCTGATTTGACCGTAGAAAAAAATTTATAAATTTAGTAATGCCAAGTCTTCCTACACATGAATTTCGCCAAACTGAATTCATACCCAAGCTTCAATCTCTGATGTGAAATTATGTAAGGAATCAAGTTTCCACAGTCTATTTGGAATGATGAACGGATTTTTTTCAGGTACTCGTAACTGAATGTAACTAATTTTGTGCTTTTAGAAAGAATCCAGTAGAGAGGGGTCGTAGAGAGAGGTTTTGTTAGAGCTCCAATTTTTTTAGAAGGTTCTTCAGGTCATTGAAAAAAATAAAAATACGTTTGTTTGCCATTATCAAAATAAAACTGGATAAGCTGAGTGAATTTTGTTGATATTCATATTCCTCTTCGCCTGGCTCTGATTTTCTCTGTACGGTCGTGCTTCTAAATACAACAACTAATTTGTTAGATTTTTTTATTTTTAATTTATCATCAGGTTTTTCATTTTATTATTCAACTTCGGAAATTTTCAGACAACTTGAAGGCAATAACTAAATGATAAAAAAATCGTTTTTTTTTTTTTTTTTTTTTTTCATTATAAAATTATTAAGATGCATAAAATTTGCTAGTATAAAGTTACAGAGTACTTACACTGGAACTCAGTACTCAGCTACTCACCCTATTATCGGAACCACCTAAAGCATCAGCGTTCGAAGAAAATTCCTTCAGTCGTCACCTTATACTGTGAACTTGGCAGATTTGAATTCTTCTCGTTAGTAGATGTCCAACAATAGAAACGTTGATTTCTCACGAAACGTATAGGTAACGCTGGAAAAAATAAAAAGGCCAGATCTAAAAGAAAGATCAAAGAGGGTAAATACGTTTAGGTGTACGTAGCTTTCAAGATGTTAAAACCTACGTAAGAATCCAGATGCCGAATGGATCAGATGGAAGAAGTCCATTGTTTACCCATCTGTTACCCTCCTACGACCTTTTCTTGTATTCTCATTTCAAAGATGGTATTTTCGAGAAAAAAGAAGCGAAAATAAAGATTATCTAAAAAGGATCAATTTCTTGTTTTATGATTTTTAACCGCAATCCTCCTCTTTTACGCGGCTCCCAATATAAAATCTTCAACGAGGGAGAAATCTGAACGTTAACGCGGTAAGATTGACGGGTAAATTGTGATAGTCGTTGATCCATGGCGCAATTTAGCATCAGGCTCGTAGTCGAAAATTTTGTCACTTCCTTCTCAGAAATATCTTGCTCATCGAGTCGTCGTCGTGAAATTACATTGACCTGTAATTATATTCGTTACACCCGTCAGAGAGCTAATATTTATTTTTTAATAACTCCAATCATCGTATTACGAATTACTCATCGCAAATAGGGTGTACGTTTATTTACATGGTCCTAGGTATTTACGCTTATTTTTCCGGCTAAGAAAGAAATAAAAAAATAAAAAATGAATTCCAAGACGCGAGTGAGTCGCGTGCCCGAGTATACACGAAGTTCGACGGTAAGATGCGAACAAACGAGGGCGGCAGATGTCTGGTCAAATTATAAAAGGTTGTTTGAGATATCGCCTAACTATAGGGACAGGATGGGTTTCTTTACAGCGAATCCGCTCTTCTAAGGATTAAAGATGCGTAGACCTAAATTGCTCGTTTATTAAGACCAAACCGGTAGTGTAAGTATGTCTCGCAGATGAAAAATTATGCTCTCTTATACTACGCGCATCGTCGGCTACGAGTAGCTCTCGTCGACGAATTTAACTCTTCCGATATCTTTTTTTCATACGTACAGCTTCTCATACCAGTTTCAATGATGAATTAATATTTCAACGAGACGAGTGTATATGTTTTTTTTTTTACGTAATTTGATGGGTATTGATGACTGCGAGTAGTTTATAAGCGTATAAAAGTTATATTTTTTTTATACACGGTGTGGTAACGAGCATAGAGATTACATATTTTACGCGAAATGAAGCCATTAAATATTTTTATACACGCTCGATTATGTCAAACGTTCGGAATCGGTTCAAACGTTGAAGTAATTGAAGGCATTGGCGAGCGACCAGATGAGCGTAGGAATGTCTAAAAGAAAGTTACCCGAGTAAATAGCCACTTAAAACAGAGCGAAAAATGTTACGATTATGAATTTTTCGCATTTTTAGGTCTATTCCGTATTCCCAACATTTGATGACCAAGTTAAGTGTTAAGAAATTACCAGTCAATTTATAGCCATCAAAAAAATTAATCAGTGTGTATATCATTTCAACATGAAAGCAAACGTACAAAATAAAACTGGTAATATGAGGAAAACAATAATTGAAAGAATTCCGAATAAAAAATATTCCAAAAAAATCTGAAGATCAAAAAATTTAAAATATGTCATATAATAACAAAAAACATTCAAAAAATCAAATAAAATGTCAACCGAAATAGACACTTTTCCAAAAAAATTGAGGTTAAGAAAACTGAATAAAAAAACAAAATATATAAGTTAGTTACTCAAAAAAATTATCATAAAATGAAATTTTATTCAATAATGGCAAAAATTGTTTAAAAATGATAAAAATCTCAAAAATTTGAAATAAATTGTAATAAAATGAAAAACTATCTAATAGTGAGATAAAATGTCAAAAAAATTAAGAAAATCTTAACAAATAAGTTGCCAAAAAAAAATGGTCTTAAAATGAAGATTTCACTAACAAATTCCAACTAAATAAAAAATTCGTCATTTCTGGGAGTATATTCACCACTTAGATGAAAGAGAAGAAATGCTAACATACTCCCACCAAATCAAAAGCATAAAAGAAACCTCTAATGTTAAACTTCTGTGAATTTTATAGAGCAGTTAAAAATATTTTTAAGCTCCATAGCCAAATTTTCATTTCTAAAAGATACCGAACTATTATCGACACTAGTGTAATAATAAATTTTCCATCTCAACAAATAATTTTAAATTTATACTCATTATAAAAAATTATTAACTTTAAGTTTATACATTGTCATGTGAAATATTTTTTACATGGCAAATGGCCAGAATAGCCGAGCGAGAATAAATAGAGAATTAAAAAAAAAAATTTCATGCAAAGATTAAAAAAAAGTTGGGTGGCATTTTTATCTTTTTATTTTATTTGAAGAGTTCAATCAACATTTTTTTTCAACCTCTTTGAGAAAATAACAATTTTGATTGTTTTCAAAAATGAACGACAAACAAAAATTTCCAAGCAATAATAAATTAATTTAGAATTTTTCCCCCTCCAAAGGCAATATATGCTCTTGAGTATGTAGATATTTAATCTATTGCTTCAAAGAGGTTTCCAAAGCCTGAGTTTATACGATATTTTGCATCACAAGATTAAAGACTCAATTTTACTCAATAAAATAAAAATTATCACTGCAAGGACCACTTCTACATAGATACCACAAAATATTATTTTAGATTATAATTTTCAAAAAAAAAAAAAAAAAAAAATTCACCTCTCCCTTTCTACGAATAATGTTATCAGCCATAAAAATACACGTATCTGAATCCAACTTCTTGGGAGAATGAGATGCCACTATATTACATGAAAAAAAAAAAACTCTGTATTTTCAGAGGGTTGCTTATGGAGGGTGGTAATGCAGTTATTAGAGGGCAAGCATTAAGATTTAATTTGAAATTTGTTGTATTGGTGATGGGAATAAGGAGGATTGGGAATGGGCAATTTTGTGTTTTACATTTTTTTTTTCAATATCTATATCATGTAAATGTAAAGTGCTCCCTCATAATTAACCAAACTGCCTGTGAAGCTACCATAAATATCTGGAAAACTTCTCTCCAACCTAACCGTCGACATGCTTCAATTTTTACTCGTCTTCGTACTGGTCACTCCCTTATAACCTACATCTCCTCACCAAACAACCCCCTCCCATATGTACCCATTGTAATGTTCGCATAACTGTTTCACACATGCTCACTGATTGCCTCCTCTATCAACTCCCTCGATCCAAATACCTTGACTGTAATACTTTAAAGGACATATTATCAGATAACCAAACACAGGTTGATAAATTATTCATTTTTCTAAAATCCACAGGATTAATAAGTAAAATATAATTTGTTCTCGTGCCTCTAGCCATTGTTGCTGTACATGGCACGTAAAAAAAAAAGAAAGTATTTAAATATTTGTAAAATGAAATAAAATAAATCTTATGAGTGAAAATCGAGCATATTTTGCCTCTTCAATACTGAAAAGCCAAAATGAAAATCGTATTGTGCCTTATACCCACTCCTGTAACTCTACTTAAACACGCCTCTAGCCCAGCGCTGTACAAGGCGTTAAAAAAAAAAAAATTACACATTTATTATTTATTTTTGAAAGTAGTCAAGGTGAACACATTTTCAGGAAATTTGAAAAAAGTTTTAAAATTTCCATTTTTTTTTTTTTTTGAAATGATGAATGAGAGTTTTTCAATATTTAAAGGATAAAATATGATTTTTAGGCACAAAGAATTTCAATTATCCAAAAATTAATTTGTTTGACAATGTTCTTCTCATTTTGGGACTTCGACAAATTGAGGTAGGAATCTGAATTTTTTTTTATATTTTTATATGTTTTTGAGTTTATTCGGCAAATAAAATCTTTTCTACTTTCTCAAAAAAAAAAAACAAAAAAAAAAAACGAAATTCGTTCCATTCTAACATAATAACCTGCTCAATCACAAAAATATTTCAATTAAAAAATGAATAACTTTCGAAAAAATTTTTCTAAAATGAAAAAATGCTTAAAAATAAAATAAAGCATAAAAAATCAAAAAAATGTAAACGAAACATATAATCATAAGATATCTCAAAATTTCTTGAAATCGAAATCTTACGAATAAAAAAATATAAACTTCTGTTAACATTTAGTCACATGATCAGGTTTGGAAACTAAACAATAGTTGAGGTAGTAACGCATCATCTGGTAATTTGGCCATCGAGCCTCGTTTAATGCTAATCATGGGCTTATATTGCTCCGTCTTGCCACGAAGAAAGCTCAAAATAGATGAAGTACGTGTTTTTTTTTTCAACATCACCGTTCCATAAATCATACGAATATCCCTTCAACAAGATGGAGCTGGAAAAGGAGACGTTATAATCGTTTAAAAATATCATCTTTAAAAAATTCTCGTAAAAATTAAACGCGAACGGTAAATGAACTCGGCAATTATACGTTTACAGGAGCTTTTCATTAGAACAATTTGGATAAAGCCTGCATCAAAGGATTCTGTTCGGATGCACAGCAAGTCGTGCTTCGCTGACACTCGGGCGCGAGTCAGGTGACCGAGCGACATTGAAAAATTTTTTAATTTCCTTTCGCCACGCTCGTATTGACGCGGCCGTGTCATATTCAACCCCTTTATTCAAAACGTGGCCGGAAGTTATGTCAGTATGTCAGTAGCGGGCGGAATATGAATGTAATATGACAGCGTAATTTAGAGCTAATAATGCTCTCGTTCCTATAAATATAAATGAACGCGTAACAAAAAATTTCCACCCTTGGAAAGATCCGATCACGAGTCTGCGGGCGCTTTTGCGAAACGGAAAAAGCTAATTGATAAGGCACGCGACATTTCCTGATTTTTAAAAACCTCGGTACAATCTGTTGCTGGAGATGCAACACGTTTGGCTCCTAAAAAGCATCGAAATGCAGAAAAACCAATGCTCGCAGCTGCAGGTTGCCGCAGCAACAGATGGGGCACGTGCGACATGTCAAAAACCAGATGCGATCCCAGGTGCAGCTGTGTGTGTGTGCCTGTGCGCGTATCACAGGCATAGACGAGCACCTATACGAGTTAGAATGACAGATGTACCTATAGGTTCATGAAATTGGTGCGTATGAAAAGCGATAAATGGCGAGCGAAAGGATTGAATGAATCATGTGGTTAATACGAGTACACCCACCGTATACTGTATGTATAGGAATTGTAAATATACCAACCATTTCTACGGTACGTGTTGCTGCTACCGCGATAAGGTGTTATCTTAGAAATTTGGATATCCACATGGCACTGGTCTGCGTCTTCTCTCTTTTTCTCGCCTCTGTTTCACCATAAAATTCAGCTGCTTTAGAGTAAATTTTCGTAAAAATCACGCAGGTGGCCTCTTCTTGATTCGTCGCGACGCGACACGTCCGAAAAAAATATCATGCTGGTATGACACGCGTACAATGCTCGTTATTTCGTCTTCTTAAACGTTTCAATATCGACAAAGTATAAGCAGGTTGTTGGCAGCTGTCGTGTCATTTAGTTTTAATTTTTTTCTCCATCAAATCGAAAACCGAATTTCTAAGTATATTTCAATAAATTAAGACGAATCGATAAACGAAACGGTAATTTGTACAACCACACGCGGAAGTTGGTATATTGGAGGAACCAGTTTTCTTTCCTTCGTTTAAGCCAATCGTAAAATTGGCCTTAAAAGTATCGATTATCGGGTTACTACTTTGAATTGACTGCTAACAACTTTTTCCACAGCACGAGTATATTTATTATTTACGACGATGTGGGTACTAAGTAGTTTTTGAAATTTATAGGCAAATATTTTCCTCGAATAATTACTTAATACTTTTAGGGCGGGTCAACGATGAATTTTTATTTTCGATCGTGTCTCGTGGGAATCGAAAAATTTAGACTTCGACTCGGCTTTCGATGAAATTGAGCGTAACTCTGTACACTTGGAAGGCTTCCAAAAAGCTCGATTTTTTTCACCGCAGTTTTGTAACGTTGATACGGACAATAAGGTGTAAGAAACAAGTGACCTTGATGAGCCACGTGATTCTGATTGCCATGGGTGGCAACTTGCGATTTTTCAAGGTGTTGCTCACGTAAATTACAGTTTACTAGCGTACAGTGAAAAAAGTCACTACCCCTTTCCTCTTGCGATTAAGTTGAACAAATCGTAAATTTTTTCCATTAAATAAATAATATTTTTGAGAATTATAATTTAATTAAAAAAAAAAAAAAAAAAAAACTCAAGTAGTCATGTCACATTACTAAAGATAAAGGGCCTCTCCTGATAAGATGGTGAAAATGGCCCTTGACCCAAATTCGGTCACAAGTAGTCCTAAATATTGCCCTCGATGAAAAAACTCCCCAAAAAAATTTTTGCGATAGTGTAATACATAATAATTATTAGTATTAGGAGTAACTTTGTAGTCCCTTATCTCTTCCCCTAATGGGTATAAGAAAAAAATTATAAGACCCTTTCTTGTAGAGAATTTAATGAGAAACATTTTATTACCATACTTCTTTTCCTCTAAAACGCGTTGTTCGCAAAAAAAATGCAAAAAAGTGAATTTAGGAGACGTTCTTGTTACACATTTCATTTTTTTTGACCAACTTCCACCCCCTTCAGGGGGTTGTAAATATTATCATGTTGTACCTTAGAGTACGAGCTAATCATGGAAAAAAATTCAGCCATGTACCCCCTCAAAAAAAATTTTTACAATTTTTTGAAAATTTTAAAGCCTAAAAAATTCGAGAAAATATGAATCGAAAAATTTGGAAAAAATTCCACAAATGTACTTATATAATGCCTATCAATAGTGAAATTTTCAAAATTTTTCATCCATCCCATCCAGAGTTACAAAATATTGAATTTTCGACATATGGGAGTCGATTTCTCAGGAAGGGGTTGGGTGGGGGGTCAAAAATTTTTTTGGGGAGTTTTTTCATCGAGAGCAATATTTAGGACCACTTGTGACCGAATTTGGGTCAAGGGCCGTTTTCACTATCTTATCAGGAGAGACCCTTTTAATGGAAGCGTGTTCAAATTTACAAATCTCTCCAAAATCTACTGAAGAGTTAAAAGATATGTAGTATTTTTTGCACCCAAGAATCATATTATTTCATATTAATTACATTTCACAGGTATTTGGGGCTCCTCAAGCCTTCCGTCACATTTTGATGATTTAAATTTATGATTTATCCATTTCCACCCAAATTCAGTGGATCATACTGTGGTTTTTATCATACCTCACATACAAAGGTTGAGCTTTTTAAGTACATTTGATGCGGAGATATGGACGATTGATAAAATTTTCTGACATGATTTTTCCTCCTTCCAAAATCGTTTTTACCTCTTACTTCCATCTAAACTTACATAGGAAGTAAAATTAGAATATGTTGCTTAATTAAGCTTACTTTGTCATACGAAACCATAATTTCAAATTTTCCCGAGAGCTTTTCCAAAAGTAGTTTTTTGCCCCAATTCCTTTCCAAATTTGTTTAGAAAGTTACATTTGCATTTAAACTCATTCTGTCCGATGAAATCATTATTGAAAATTTACAACTTCCATTTAGCCACCCCCCTTCCCCCTCCCCCCCTAAATACATCACCAGTGAAGTTGAGTTTGTGATACATATTAGATCTTTATATAATTATCGATAAACCAGTCAGTGATTCGCATTGTCTAGTTTTGACTTTGGATTGCGAAGTAAAAATAATTTTTCATTTTTTTTTTTTTTTGCGAATCAGCTTTCATTTTTTCAATTCTAATTTAGCGGTTTGCTTGGGGTAATAACGTAATGGGGCAATGGGGCCACAACTTTTAGACATTTCTTTCATTTGCCTCTTTTTTTTTGGAATATTTTGTTGTAGCTTCTTTTGGTTTTTATAGTTTTTTAGTTTACACTTCTTGTTCAGAGCAGTCATGAGTTCATATTTTTCATATTTATGAAATTTGAGCTATTTAGGGTTTCACAAGACTTTCTCAAATTTTCACCATCTGCCATTTTGAATTCATTTTGACCCAGATTCAACGAGTGGTATTTTAATCTGCAACTAGCCTTATATAAAATTCAAACTACCTTGGTCGATTTCGCGAGGAAATATGGAAAATTCGAGAAATTTTATGACTTAAAATCTCCTCACAAATTGGTTTCGCTTTGATTCCCCTTGAAATTGTTTTAGGAAATTGAAATTTGGATAGATGTATTGATGTACTCATGTCACTTTATTATATGTCATTAAAATTAAAAAATTTTGAGAATTTCGAACGCTCTCCTCAACCCCTTCAAAATTTGAGTGAGCCACCATTTTTAATTGAATTAAAAATTTAAACCAAAAAAAAAAACTCGAGGTCTTCACAAGAACACCTTATGACCGAAATTTGAGCAATTTTCACGCATACTTCTTTATACTATAAAATACGAAGTGGGGAGGGAGGGGGGATTTTCATTCGAAAAATGTTAATATTCGCCGTATAATTACACGAAGACTTCCTATATATACATTTCTGCTTCCAAAATTAAGTAGGCTGTAATAATATAATTATAGAATTTATCGAAAACTTGGCTAAAAATATTAAATTATTTGAAACTACATCGTCAGTGTTACCAATAAATTATCAATCATGAGTTGACAAAATTTGGAAATTACTCCAAAAATATTTTAAAAAGCAAAATATTTTTTTTTGAATTTTGAAAATCAGAATTTTCACGCATACTTCTTTATACTATAAAATACAAAGTGGGGAAGGAGGGGGGATTTTCATTTGAAAAATGTTAATATTCGCCATATAATTACACGAAGACTTCCTATATATCCATTTCTGCTTCCAAAATTAAGTAGGCTGTAATAATATAATTATAGAATTTATCGAAAACTTGGCTAAAAATATTAAATTATTTGAAACTACATCGTCAGTGTTACCAATAAATTATCAATCATGAGTTGACAAAATTTGGGAATTACTCCAAAAATATTTTAAAAAGCAAAATTTTTTTTTTTGAATTTTGAAAATCAGTCTTTCCACTACTCTAACCCTAACTGATCTCGTGCTTCTAGCCAAGTTGCTGTAAATGGCGCGTTAATTAATAAAAAATAAATAAATAAATTATTTGCTAGCAATAAATTATTTTTTGCATTTTTGGGGAAATTCTAAGCGTTGCTCGGTAAGACGAAGGTGATTTTAGTGATCCTAGAGCAAGCGAACGATCTATTAGTCGTCACCCATGCTGACTCTACAACACCATGACAGCGTCGATGCAGGATTCGATATTAAACTTTGGTAATGACCAATGACACTGCATCCTTGGACGTCAACTCCATTAATCCAGGACGAAAATGAAAAACGATTCGAATCCGGCCACAAGGTTATTCCCAACGCAACCGTATTTTCGCTCGCGCAACTGAAAATGATTTATCGATAAAAATTAATAAATCGGTGCAGATTTATTTCTAAGCCATCGTATCTGTCAATATGCACCGATCACAGCTGACATCACGTCACATGTCAACTATCACGGCGACCATGTCACAATATCAATTCCACTAACCAGTTTGAAGGAGCTTAAGGAATCTCAAGAAAAATATTAATAATTACGACGCGAGAGGATATAAAATGTGTAAAAATCATGCGCAAAAAACCATAAATTAGAATGGTAAAGAATACCGCATTCGCAGATCAGCGAATCATTAATACTAATGCCACCTACATCGACATAATCTCGGTCTTAACGTTAACTTGTCGATTCTATATGCGGTATGCGAATGCATCGGAGCGCGATAATTTACAATGTTGCAAAATAGCGTGTTTCTGGCAGCGAATTAATTTTTCATTGACCAAGGTCATGACATTTACAACCCTCGACTCGTTTGTTGTGTTGGGAGACCGAAAAAATTCCCATTTCGGCCAGATGCGCGTTCGTCGCTAACGTAATAATACGGTAAAAATGTACCGTAAGCTCCATTAAGAGATGAATAAAAAGTTATTTGTTTTAAACGCTTAATGAGGAAATGATGTAACAGTTGATGGGTTTTCTTTTCCATTAAAAAGGAGAAAATATCATCGATTCGGATCGATGATGTTTCATAACCTAATTTATCGTCGAGTCGCCTTTTCCATACCTCATACGGTTGCGCCTGCGCGCCTACATAAATCTGCGATAAAATGCAAAATTTATATTTTCCGGCAACATTGATCAATTCTACGACAGCTCTTCTCGTATTCCTTACACCAATTGCTCGACGGTAATTTACTGCGGTCGTAAAATTACACACCGAAAGAGCGCATCGTATGCGACAAATGCTATAAGGTCGCCATACGCTATGCAGTCGACTTGTCTGGTCATCTACGTAAAGTAAGAGTTCGCTCGGATTGCTCGCCTGAAATAGGGTCACTACAGGCTACAGCAAGGTGTTGAGTATTCGAAAATCCCAGCCATATTTTTACAAGTTTCACGCACGTCGTAAAATTCGTGTCTATCGTACCAATTCACCTGTTCGTGTTCGCTTATTTCCAGCACCGCGGTCTGATTTACATAGTAGACGATGGCCAGCAGCGTGTAATTGGCGTTGCTTTGTTGAATCTGTCTCACTGACTCGTCTTTCCGTGTATCGTAATTTTGCCAAAACTTTAATAAAAATAAGAGCTACCTAAATCTAACTAAAAGAGCATCGATGATAAAAATCGGCACTAGTTGCAACGACAACATCACCCTTTCGTCGTTGATATAATTAACAGGAAACACCTTCATCTGTTTCCTTTACTCGTCTATGTACCCCTTTTCTGTCATTTTTAATAAAGCGATTGAAATCGTTACACTGAGTATGAGTGGTTACAGTAGTCTCGGTAACCATGTCGTGTACGTGTTTTTATCTATAACCGACGGCCAAGTGTTCGGGTTTTCTTTCATAGGTTCGAAGTATGCATATCAACCTTCTGTATTTTTCAACGATTTTGTAACGAATTCGGTTACAAACTTTTGATACGTTCTTGTAACCTCATTTTTCTTTTGTTGGGGTTAACCGATGATACTTATTTCTTTCTGAAAAAAAATCAAGAAAATCATCATAAACATTTTTTGTAATGTATAGTTTAGAAGAGAAATTAGAAAAAAACGTAAGCAGCCATGCCGCATTACTGGAGCTGAGTTTTTAATTGGAGCTTGTTTTGATTTACTAATAACCTTGCTTAACCGTTCATGACTACAGGCCACACCCAATACCAAGTCTGAAAACCCCTACCCTATCCTTTCCAAAAACACTTAAGAAGTTGAATTTGGCACAAATGTAGTATTTCTTGCCATGAAATAATCATATGAACACATATTTCTCAAATTATAACTATTTGAGGGTCCTCAAATTATCTTCAAATCTTGATAATCCGCCATTTTGGATCCATTTTGACTCAAATTTAAGAGGTTATATTCTGGTCACAAACTAATCCTACACACAAAGTTTGACCATTCTAGGCCGATTTGGTGATGAGATATGGAAGATTCATGAAATTTCCTGCAGCAATTTCCCCTCCAAAAGCCGTTTTTTGCTCTAACTCCCCTCCAAAATCACTGAGGAAGCTAAAATCAAAATACGTTTGTCACTTGGGCTCATTTTATCATATGACACAGCAATAAAAAATTTTCGACCCTCCTGTACCCCCACCACTATTTTAGGTTGATAACCCCGCCTTCCCCCTCCAACATCATGTATGGAAGTGAATTCGGGATATAGTATACAACTTATCCCCAATAACCATATGAATTCATATTAATTACATTTTTACCAACTTGAGGCTCCTCAAGCTCTACTCAAAATTTTGATAATCCGCCATTTTGATCCATTTTGATCCAAATTCAAGAGGTCATATTGTGGTCACCAACTAACCTCACACACAAAATTTGACCTCTTTAACTTGATTTGGTGGGGAGATATGGAAGATTCAAGAAATTTCATGACTCAAAACTTCCTCAAAAAGCCGTTTTTTGATCTAACTCCTCTCAATATGCACTTAGGAAGCTGAAATTTGGATATGTTAGTATCCGTGACTCACTCTTTCATATGAAATCAAAAACGAAAAATTTGAGCTATTTGCCCTTCTCCAGCCCCCTCAAAATTTGAGTGATCCGCCATTTTGAAATTTATCGAAAAAACAAAAAAACTATTTTTGCGTATTTTCAAGAAGAGTTCCTCACCGAATTTTGAGCGAATTTTATCCACACCCGCCTGCGCAAGGCGAGTGACACAAAAAACGAAATTTCTCAAAAACAGGTTTTTGCTAACTCTCCTCAAAATGCACTTAGGAAGCTGAAATTTAAATATGTTGGTGTCCGTGACTCACTCTTTCATATGAGATCAAAAACGAAAAATTTGAGCTATTTACCCTTTCTCCAGCCCCCCTCAAAATTTGAGTGATCCGCCATTTTGAAATTTTTCGAAATAATAAATAAAGCACTTCTGCGCATTTTCAAGAAGAGTTCCTCACCAAATTTTGAGTGAATTTTATGTATACTCGCCGGCGCTACGCGTGGGGGAAAAATATATATATACCAAAAAGTTGGACATTTGCCAGATGATTACAAATGGTCTGAAACGCATCAGGTAGGCTGTAATAGCTTTCGTTTTTAAGTTGAAAACTCAGCTACAAAAATTATAATTCGATTTTTTTTTTTAATTATGCATGGTACTTGCGCAATCTTATGGTTATAGACACGAATATTTAGCGGAAGTAAAAAATTAATGTAATGACGTAGAAGGTTGCGACCACAAGCACTTACAAAGAGTAACATTTGTGAAAAAAAAGATAGATGAAAATTCTAACATTAGTTCCTATAGGATGATTCTGTTTTCATCAAATATTTCGAAAACGATAAGGATTACAATAATTATTATAAGGACTAAAATTTTAGAAAATTCAATTGCCTAAAATTTTTGTTCCTACAATAAGTGTCGTGACACCTACCACTTTCAAGGTATTTAACAAAAAGAAAATAGCTGATCTATTATTAATTCATAAATGTAAGCAACTCTTTACAAAAATGATCATACCTTTATAGTAGTAAAGGATCAGTCACGTTGCTCGCAGGATGATGTAACTATTTTTTTCTCCTTATTAATGAAAAATTCGTGACGAGGGTAGAAAAATAAAGAGATTTCAAATAGTTGGTTCGTAATCGCTAAGCAGCTCTGAGAGAGTACTTGTGGAGAGCTGCACTTTTCCCAGAAGAGAAAAATATGCACAGTCAAGGCGAGCACTACCTTAATTTGTGACGAAAAATACAGCTAAACAGCCAATTTAAACAATAAATAAAAATATGAAAAAGAAAGAAATGATTTCAATCGTAAAATTTGTATAAATTTAATTTTCAAAAATAATTTTTTTTTTGAAAATATGATTAGATACTTGATTTCACTATTACAAAACAAATTTAAAAAACAAAATTAAAAAAGGAATCTTATTGAGTTATTTATTGTATTTTAGTGTAAAAAATTTAATTTATTGTGTAAAATACAGAAATACTTCTAGATTTTTTTAAAAGTATGCATTAAGAAATTAACTGTGATAAACAAAAAGTTGTTGAAAATTGAAGAAAATTTTAATTTACGGTGGAAAAATTGTTTCGATTTGAATTTTTGGGGACTGAGGGGTGGTAGGTGGTGGATGATTTCTTTGATACTATCATTTTTGTATGAATATATATATGAATTATACCTGTTACGAAATCGGTAATTACTAATTTTTTTTTTTAGTTTTGACTAATCGAGAAGACCGAATAATTTTTAGATGAACCAGAGCCCATTCAGGCCAACCTGTAGCTGCGCTTCTGCTTTTATTTCTTCGAAATTATTGACATTTCAATTTTATTTAAATTTAAAAAGCGCTGAAACGAAATACGTTACTTCTACACTGGAAATTATGAAATTTTGGTCTCCCCCCCCCCTCTTCCGCCCAAAAAAAGCTATTCCGGGCGTCGGCACTGATTATGATTAAGAATTATTTTTAATGCTATTCTTCGTCATTTCATCACATGTTTAGTTAATTTTAATTTTTGGAAATAAACAATATCACGAGTAGATATTAAAAAAAAGAATTTCCATGTGTTGTGATATTTTGAGTGAAAATAAAACAATAAATACAAATAAAAAAGTTTAAGTTCCTAAAAATATGTATTTTTCTAACCTCAACCGATCTTATGCCTGTGGCCAAGTGCTGTAAATTGCACTTTAATAAAAAATAAAAAATGTATTCTAAAAAGTTGATAGTTGATTTCAAATTGAAAAAGCTGAAATATCAAAAAAAAAAAAAAAAAAAAAAGGAATTTTGACCAGTCTTTCCATGTTGTTCCAAAAATCGAAAAAAATGTACAATTCTGTCATCCTCAGTAACCTGCTTCGAAGCAACAAAGTCACATTAATCCAGTTCTTTCTCTTCCTCAGCCAAATTCAAACTTCTTTCTCAAATCTAACTTAACTCTTCAATGTCTTAGGCCTTTGTGGAAGTATATGACACGTAAAAGAAGATAATATTTTACACAAAAATGTACAAAAAATTTTATCGATAAAAAAAAGCTCAAAAACTGTTTAAGCTGAAAGAAAAATGCTCCTTAATTCAGAAAAGAAAAAATTATAACAATAAAAAAATGATTTTACGTGCGATTTTCAAGGCATTTTTTTTGCCTATTTATTCTATGATTACTTAGATACTTTTCCAGATTAATGTGTCTTGTATTGCTATAATGGCCAGGGTGACAGCTTGGATTAATTAGATTTGAGTAAAGAAATGGTTATTTTTTAGGAATCGGAAGAGTACGTGATTGGTTATAGATAGGATAGTTTATGAAAATATATTGTATTGAGATTGGGGAGTCACATATTATCAAGATTGAAATAATTAACATAAATACAAAAATCAGTGACAATTTTTTTTTAATATCTGGTATAAATGATTTGAATTAAAAAAAAAAAGAAATTTAAATTATTTAGTTAACAATAAAATAAATCAACGACAATTTTTTTTTTAATAATATGTGAGCTATTGAGCATAAATGATTATATTTTTTTTATTCATTTCAAACTGTTCATTTGAAAAAAAAAAAAACAAAAATTACTTTAGGAAAGAAAAATTATATTAATAAAAGAATTTTTTTTATAATCGTCATAAAAAAAAATGATTTGAAAAAATTGAGAAAAAATCAATTTTAAATTACCCGCAAACGTGCCTCTGGCCTTAGCGGCAGCACAAGGCACAAAAACAATAATAAAAAAAAAATCAATGAACAATTCTTCTAAATTTAAATACAGGAAATACGTTTTCTAATTAATGTCCTGTGCATTAAAAAAAATAAATAAAAATAATAAAAATAATAATAATAACAATAATAATGGATTATAAAAATATCTAATTTCGAACTTTTGATATCGTTTCCATCGATCATTCCATTCATTACGTAAACATAGTCAGAGTCATAGCAAATGATTTTGCAGCATTTATCTTTACGAAATGCATACGCAAGCAGGGCACCAAAAGAGCTCCAAAATTTGCTGATGCTTCGGAGGCTTTCACATGTTAACCATCATCACGTTCGAATCGACCAGGTCTTCGTTGTACAGCATATTTGCGAAGACATATATGTAGTTCTATATAACATAGAAGTAGAATTAAACGTATTCACATATCGAAGCCCAAAGCACACAGAAGCTGTATTATAGGACAGCCAAACGCGTTCGGAATACTTAACCAGGAGTCATGTATTCGTAGTATAGCGTACCTAATACCTATTGGTAAGTAGTAAGTACCGGGGTATAACATCGCGATCATGTTCGACGAAATCTGGCCGTCTTTCATGATTATTTTTTCTTTCCAATTCAACTCGTCCTTCTAGGAAACGATACGAGACATTTGTATTGTTTCAGTACAGTCGACGACGTACATAAAGATATGTATATTTAAAAACCATCGACTATATTGATCGCATTATAAAGAGATCACGAACGTGGTTAAACCTCGGCTATCATCGCTTTCGTACCTTCGTAATAAACGTCGTATTTAAAAATCTCAAATCTCGATGCAGTCGTCGATTATCGAACACCTATATAGTATAATTAAAGGTATCGATGTTTTGATTTTGCTTCCGTCATCGCCCTTCCTTTTCTAAGGTATAATTATATCTCGGCATAGGCACTCGGCTGAAAAAAATACGTATAGCTAAAAAATCATCCACAATCTGTTTTTTTTTTAAGCGTGCTGGGGTGAGTCAAAATACAGTCTCCAAATGTTTAAAGGCAGCCTGTTGATGGGCGAGCCACATCTGTTGTATGGAATTACAGCTGCTGAGTATTGTTGCGCGCTAAAAGATAAGTACGATTCTTCTGTCATGGTTTTAAATAAGTTAAAAAACTTATCCCCGGCTTTTGCATTTATTAGTAATTTGAGCGGAAGGTTTTTTTCTCTATAAATAGTTCAGCATCGTCGAAGCAAAGGCGTACCTAGCCGCTAAGTAATTCATTTGGACGCCTATACGAGTTATTAATATTTTGTAACTTGTGTCGCGTCGTCTGCGCTTTTTTCACCATCTCTAAGGCTGTATTTCGCCATCAAGCCATCATCGCCAAGTAGACCTTGATGAAGAGTGATCAAAAAAATCGTCACAACACACCTTCGTCACCGACGAGCTGTGCCGGTGCTTCTGCAGGTTACAGTTGAAAGTAACTCTAGCACGTATAAAGGGGTGAGGGTTTAACTTGGTTTACGTATTTACGGAAATCACGAGCAAAGCGTCACGGAGACCTTCACCTAGAAATGTGCGACGACGTCGGCGTACGCGTTTTTTTCCCTAAAACCGCGTATCGCTTGTACCTTTTAAGCAGGAGAATCCCCCATTAACACGTTAGGGTGGAATTTATTACTTTTCTGGTAAAAAGCGGGTCATTTTTTCTAGGTCAAGTTCGCGTGTGTACTGTGTACCTAGAATGTATAAAAGTGGGACGTGCTCGCTACCCTATTCCGAGTATTTAAAATACCACTAGCGTCGGGCACCCTATTGTGTCTGATTCGTAATCCTGATACGTTTGTTTTTACGCGCGCACAATGCTATTAACGAATTTGTACGAAACTCGGCGTAAAACCGTTATTCGTTCAATTTATCACGAATATACACGTCGCATCTTAATCTGATAAGTAAATACCTACTAACCAACTATACTGAAAGTGCTAACGGAATTCAAAAGACCAGTAGGTCCTATGGTATTGTCATCGTGAACTGGGGAGACTGCACCATCGAGCCCTGAGCTACCGTAAAAGCTGATTATAAATATGTTTCCCGAGTCCTGCCAGAGGGAAAGAGCGATGGAAATTTTTTTAAATCTTTTCTCACAATGAATAAGGGGCAAGAACTGGAGATTTATAGATTTATTCGATTTTAGTATGATTCCGCAAGTTATATGCGACGTTCATTCACGATGGAAACAAATTTCAATTAATTTTCAAAACAAAAAAAAAAAAAAAAAAAAAAAAAAAAAAAAAAAAACGTAAGCAGCTAGACTGTATTAGTAGAGCCGAATTTTTAAATGATGTTGGTTTAAATTCGTACGTAATATTGTCCAATAAACTTTCCAAGGCCACAGGCCAAGTCCATTACCAAGTACAAAATCCCCACCTATCCATTCCAAAAATACAAAAAAAAAATTTTTTGAAATATTTTTTTTTCATACTGGGCGTGTATAATTGCTGGATTTTTACGCCCAGTGTCAGAGGGGTGCGGAAAGAGTGGATTTTATATTTGGTTTTGTAATTTGAGATCTTTGATAAAAAGTAGGATTTTGTTCATTTCTGGAAGTAAATCTGGAATTATTGGGAGGTCTTCAGATATACCTAGGTTTTGTCTGAATGACCTTAGGCTAGGGCAGATGAATATTGAATGATGGTATTACTAGCATTTTAAGGTTCTCCAAGTCTTCCTCAAATTTTAGCCATCCACTATTTTGGGTAAATTTTATCTCAAATTGGAGAAAGCGTATTCTGTTCCTCGAGCAAATGTAAGTACGAAATACGACCTTTCCACATCGATTTGGCGAGAAAAAGGAAGAGTTCAAAAAATTTCATGACTCGAACATTCCTCAAAAACTCATTTTTCGCTCTAACTCCCTTCCAAATACACTTGAGAAACTAACATTTAGGTACGTTGTTGACTTCGATTCTTTCTTTCATACGAGATCGAAAACAAAAATTTTGAGTAATTTGGCCTCCCTCGTAATTCCTTCGTAATTTAAGTGAACCGCCATTTTTAGGTAGGTGAGTCAAAACGAACAAAAATTTATTTTTCTTTTATTTTTACAAGGAGTTTTTCATTAAATTTTCAACATCTTTCATCCATACACACCGATGCCACGCGTGGAAAAAATATGTATACTCAATTAGGACATCTGTCATTTGATCACAAATGATCTGAAATGCAAAAAGTTACAAACCCCTCCACACATCAACCATTCATTCCCAAATCAAGTAGGCTGTAATAGCTATCGTTTCAAATCAAAAACTCGACTAAAAAAATTTTATACGAAAATTATGAGATAAATTTTTTTTTTGATATTAGATAAGCACGATTAATTTATATACTTGATTCAAAACTAAAAATTCATAATACTGGAAAATTCAAGTACCTAAATGAAATTTCTCTTTTAAATTTTAATTCAGTGCATAAATTTCCAAATATACCAATATTGGCTATAAATGAAAAAAAAATTTAAATAAAGAATTGGAGAGTCTAATAACTGTACATCATACTTTCATAATTTGTAACGGAAGAGGGGAGCTATCTCAGTTTACACTTCCACTGATTTAAGTTCCATATAATTGTAATCTAAAAAATTTTGATAAAAATTATGTTGATAACATGTAAGCGATAAAGCAGTTCCATTTTCTAGCCTTCGAGTGCATTCTACACAAAAATTGAATTGAACTTTTTTGTAAGTAAAATAATTTTGCATATATAATTATTTCGCTAATAAACCCTATATACACGAGATAAATGCGATAACCTTACAAAAATACGTACGTTGAATTGACATGTTTTTCAAAAATAAGCTAGCATGCGATTTTTTGGTCTTGGGCAGCATATTTTCTGAAAAATCTATAGAACCTTTTATGTAGAGAATTAAAAATATATTAATTTTGCGTATTATCATTTTTACTTCTACGACAATATTTATTTCAATAAAGGCCAAAACTCAATCACGGGACGTTTCATTGGCTCTCTTAAACCTCACATGTTTAAATGCAACCGACTGATTTTGTACGTGGTTTATCATGGTATTCTCCACAAATATAAAAATAACTGAATATTTTCGTTCATTTTTGGGGAAAGGGTTATTAAAATGTGAGAATTTCGAGGCGGTCTGACATCTAAATTTGAAAAATACATTTTGAGAACTCGCGTATTTTTTATGTAAATTATCTGCAAACCACAGATCTCGGTGCATTTCCTTGGGATTATTTATTAGCCATGTTTTTCACCCTTCCCCTCACTCCAAAGGATTGTAGTGGAATTTTGAGTATTGTGAATTCATTACAACAGTAGCGTAGCCAAGGAGAAGTTCCGAAGGTTTGGATCCCCCTCCCCCCTCCATAAGGTCAGAAATTTTTTTAAATTATAATTTCAAATTCGATTTAACGAAGAATTCCTTCAATTACTGTTATTTGAATTTTATAACATATTAAAATCATGTTTTTAGGTTCAGTATTTTCTGTTTTTGAACACCACTCCCCACTCCCAAGATAGACTATGTTTTGCAAAAATATCTTCGAAATTGACTTGGAAATTCTGACCCCTCCCCCTCCCCCCAATGAGAAAATCCTGGCTACGCCACTGCATTATACATGTAAGTGAATCTATTTTCACCTTAGAATGATTCACATATATGAACGATATTCGACCACAGGATTTAAACCAGTAGGGTAGCTGAGAGGAGCGATCTGGACTCCCCAAATTTCTACATTTGTGATTTTTTTCTGATTACTTATCTAATAAATCCAAAAAAAATTTCTCAATTTAAATTTTAAGTTTTGATGGAAACAATAATACATATTTATGTAATATACATAATATAAAAATGTAAAATTGAATTTTGCGCTTCGAGTATTTCAAATATAAATTTGTGATAAGTAAGAAGCCTTAAAATGCCACCTAAAAAATTATTTCGCCCTTTTTTTAACGATACGAAATATAACCAAGTTCTTCTGGTTTTCGAATGAACTTCTAGAAAATTTCCTCAGAAACTAAAATTTATTTGCATTCGCAGAATAATAATTATTTAGCTCCTTAAATAACAAAAAAAAAAAAAAAAAAAAAAAATAGCCTGTTATTTCTTTCAAAAATTGCATTAGTGTGAAGAGCATCCTAATTTTATTTTCTTTCATCTCATTAATAATATAAGTAAATTAATCATTATTCCACTGTGACAGTTGACCATCAAAAATCGAAACATAAATATATATATATTTTTTTTTGACGCCTTGTACAGTGCTGGGCTAGAGGCGTGTTTAATTTGCAACGCTTGAAAACGGGAAAATTTTTATTTTTACATAAATTGACAAAAAGACATTCTGAATTTTAATAAAATTAGCAGTCAATTTTTTTCACCTTTGAAATCCCAAGAAAATTCAAATCGTCAAAATTCATTTTTTTTTTATTTTAAAGAAAAGTTACGATTCTTGGATCTTCATTTTCTCATATCACGTAGGTTGTATGCATAATAGATAAAATTAGTTTTTACTTCTGGGGTTAACTAGACCTCTTCCAGGGGAATAGATTTTAATGGGGGCAAATTTCGACGTAACTTAATTTTAAGCGGGTATTTGATTTTTTACAAATGAAAAAATTTATCATCATCAAGCGCATGTTTAAAATTGCGAAACAATGTTCTCTCGATGTAAAAAAATTACGTAGGGAGGGGACGGCTGTCGGATTCATCTCAGCGACTTTTCTCCATAAAACCACCACCAAGAGAAAATCCTGATTACGTCACTGATCGAGAGGCAAATGATACATAAATTAAGAAAGTTTTTTTCATTGAGAATCACTCACAAAGCGCCAGACGTGAATAAAACTACGCGTGATTTTTGACTGGCGGATCTTTTATTTCCCAAGCCCAAATTAATCGGTGGCTCCGATGATTCCATTTCATTGAAAAAAATACCCGATTTATTTGTATGGGTTGCACTAACCCTCGGCACAATATAATTTGTCAGGTCGCCGTAGCTCCTACACATGAATGAATGTTGGTCGCGTATGATCACCACGCATACCTATTACTTTGCGTTATTAATCGAAAAAACCGACCAGCTAACCTGTTATCAAGGGTATAATTTTAAACACGTACAATAGCGCACCTCTGTTGTCCATATATTACTCTCACACACGTACGAATAAGGCCGTTGTAACGATCTTCTTTTAATACTCAGCGTAGAACCAGTTAAACACGACGATTCCCCTTTTTGAAAATGATAAAAAAAAAATTAATAATAATAATAATAATCGAGTAGTTCTTAAATTACAGTTATTTCTGATTGCGCCCAGATTTCAGGTATGGATACGTTAATATTCAAACAGGAAAGACGAACGAGAAAAAGGTCTGTGAAAGGGCCACGATGCACAATATAAAAAGATGCTACCCGAGAAACCGTTGAATACGTTTCGGACATAAAGAGCATGAGAATAAAGGTCTGGCTTTTCGTAATTCCGAAATCCACGAAGCGTTATTTTCGATCGAACGACTTTTTTATTTTAGCGCCACGATAGCTGAAAAAAAAAACGATTCAACTTGGCGACGGTTAATCCATCAAATTAAACGGCGTACATGTGATCGTGATCACACGCGCTGAATAGAAATTACGAACGGATGTAAAAGAGATCATTACGGTTATTTATGGCTTAATTGAGAAGCTTTGTTGGGTATACGCGGTACGCACTACGCACTCGTCTCGGTAATGTGAAACTAATGGCACGTATAGTCGTACACCCTTTTCTATCGTACGCGATCGCGACCGTACAAACTTCACAATGATCTGTACTCGTTAATGAATTATTTTGCATTTGGCTCGAGCGTAATTTGCATGCTTCGTATGTTACTTTTTCTCGGCCTTATGTATTTATTTTGCTTTCGTAGAAATGCTTTAGTAAACTGTTCAGTTTTCCGGTGATGCCGGTGGTGGAACTTGTTTTATGTATAAGTACGACTGTACAGGTTCTCGATTTTTGTAGTATATTTGCGAAAAAATGGGGAAGGCTAGCAACTTCCCGGTACTTATCGATCGTGATAATCAGTCGCTCGAAATTTCATTTCTTTCATGTTGAAATTTTTTCAAGGTTGGAATTTTTTATATTATTTATTTATTCATTCGATTTTTTTTTCCAAATATTTAATCTACTTCTCGAATGTCATTGGAAATAATGAGAATTTTTTTGAATTTACTTTCGAAACTAGAACACGAATAGTTTAATAGTCGCAAGCAGTAAAAATAAATTCCATCCCTCCAAAAGCAATGCGTGGTTTTCCAGAGTTGCTCAGAGAGAATTCGACGTCATGTGAAAAAAAAAATGAAGATAAACAAAGTTCACTCAACTCATAAAATATTTTTTTATAATGCTACGACATTTATTACAGTTTTTACAAAGATTCTAAGCAATGCTCGACCAAAATGTAGAATTGAAGAAACTCTTACTTCCCCTCCCCTCGTTGCATCCATTGTTGACATAATAGGTTGAGATTTTTCAGTCATTTCGAAAAAGAATTTGAAAAGCGATTCAGTGAAAACGTCTCAAAAATATCTCAGAACTACAGTACTGAAAGTCTAAATATCACTAAAAAGGTTTGTCTATCTAACGAACATTAATAAAAAGGAATGCTAGCCAATTTTAATTGAATAATTGAGATAATTGAGTAAATGAGCGGATAGAAGACACGTTTCAAAAGTTGAAAAATCGAAAAAAATAAAATCGTGTATTTTTTCATTCGTAAGAACTAATATGAAAGATTTTTTCGAAAAGAAAAATTAATTAATTAGAAATCTAGTTGTGAAACAAAATTATGGGGTTATTCCATGTAAATTCGAACAACGTTTTGACAATTTTTTTTAACCAGTAGTTTTGCCCTAGAAATTGAAAATTTATCATCAGGGTACATTTTATGAAGATTGACAAATCCATGAAATTAATTTAAATAGTCATCATTGAAAAATAAGTTTATTATATTATTGATAATTTTAATATTTAATATTTATAATTTTTATAAATTAATTTTTAATTTGGATATTAATTTAAATCAAAATTAATTATGTGCCAGTAATTGCGGTTAGACAAAAAAATTAATAAATTAAAAAAATTTAATTTATAATTAAATTTTCAATACCAATGAAAAGATATGTAACATGTCTATGATAAATTTTTTGAATTTTTTCAAAATTTGGAAGTGCCATGTACCCCTCAAAAAGGCTTTTTCTCGTTTCGGCAATATCACAGAAAGAAAAACAGATTCAAATGTATTTTATATTTAATTTTTTTTCAGATTTTTAAAGTGAAGTCCAATAACATTTCCTTAGTTGTGAAAGTTGAACTTTCAATTTTTTAAAGTTTCATCAATTCGTTATTACTGTCTACTAGGCATACATTAAGTAAATTACAAAAATCATTCATTTTTAAATGAAATGGTTCTCTTTTTACATGCACTTAAAGTTGAGCTCATGGTTCGTAAGAATCGAAAAGTACAAAAAAATTAAAAAAAAAAACATTTAATTGCGTTAAATTCAACTTCAAATATTAATGAAAAAAAAATAATGTAAAAATTATTAATAATATCAATTTTATTCAATTATTATTTTTTAATATAAAAATGAATAGATTCTAGGTCAAAAATTATAAGAATTATTTCCTCCCCCTAATGGATGAAAGGTTAACTGATGGCGTTTTTTCAACTTGTAGTGCAAGACTAACTTGTACAGGGTGTCTAACAAACTTTTTGGATCAAAATTCATCATCAGTTTCACCACCCATTCCGTGCTTTTCATTCAAATTTTCTAGCATCATACAAGTAGGTACGAACGAAAAAAAATTCAAAGTACATGAAGAAAATTCTTTATCCAATAACTACATTTTTAATAATACAAAACATGAAGCGGCGACATGCAACAAAAGTAAAAAAAGATAACACCGAAAAAAAAGTAAGCAGCCATATCGCATTACTAGAGCTGAATTTTTAATTAAGGCTTGTTCAGGTTTCCAAAAAGTCACTTACCCCTATCCCTACTATATCCCCTCCAAAACCACTCAAGAAGTTAAATTTAAAACTGTAGTATTTCTTGCCATGCAATAATCTTATGACCCCTATTTTTCAAATTAAGTATAGCAACTTAAGGCATTTCAAGTTATTCTCAAATTTTGACCATTCGAAATTTTGGATTTATTTCGATGGAAAGTCGAGAGATCATATTCTGGTCCTCAAGTAACCCTACACACAAAGTTTGACCTTTCTAGGTCGATTTGGTGAGGAAATATGGAGGATTCATGAAATTTTCTGTAGCAATTTCTTCTCGAAAAGTCTTTTTTTGTTCTAGATTCACTGGGAAAGCTAAAATCAGAATATGTTAGTCACTTGGGCTCATTTTATCATATGACATCACTATAAGAAACGTTCGACTTTTCTTGTACCTCCTCCCAAACCCACTTTTTCAGACCAATAACTCCTCCTTTTCCCCTTCAACATCATGTGTTGAGATGAATTTAAGATATATGTACTATACTTCTTATCCCCAATAATCATATTTCGACCCAAATTTAATAGATCATATTTTAGTCATCAGGTAACACTACATACAAAGTTTGATCTTTCTAGATCGATTTAGTGATGAGATATGGAACATACATGAAATTTCCTGCAGTACTTTCCCCTCCAAATGCCCTTGCGAAACTGAAAGGGTTTCTCCTGATAAGATAGTGAAAACGGCCCTTGATCCAAATTCGGTCACAAGTGGTCCTAAATGTTGCCCTCGATGAAAAAACTCCCCAACAAAATTTTTGACCCCGCACCCCCACCCCTTCCTGAGAAATCGACTCTCATATGTCGAAAATTCAATATTTTTCAACTCTGGATGGGATGGATGAAAAATTTTGAAAGGCGGGGGGGGGGAGAGGGTAGAACAAATTTTGTTTATTATCGAAAATCTATCATATTCGATACTGCTCATGAGTTGATAGTTAATTACTATCATATCATAATTATTTTGAAACTATCAAGCGGTATACCAGATCAATAAAAACTTCGGCATAAAATTAGTCTCGATTATAATCGTAATATGACTGGACTATTATAGGTACTACTTTAACTTCACCATCATTATTTGGAATTTTATTTATTCTTATTGTGAAATCCACAATCAGAGGTTTGCTAAAATAGTCGAAAAGTAACTCGCCTTTATTCCAAAACGTTCATTTTCTATTTTTTTTTCATTTTTTTTTCTTGTTTAGTCCTTACAGATTTTGCGATAGTGTAATACATAATAATTATTAGTATTAGGAGCAACTTTGTAGTCCCCTATCTCTTCCCCTAATGGGTATATGAAAAAAATTATAAGACCCTTTCTTGTAGAGAATTTAATGTGAAACATTTTATTACTATACTACTTTTTCTCTAAAACGCGTTGTTCGCAAAAAAAATGCAAAAAAGTGAATTTAGGAGAGGTTCTTGTTACACATTTCATTTTTTTAACCAACTTCCATCCCCCTTCGAGAGGTTGAAAATATTATCATGTTGTACCTTAGAGTACGAGCTAATTATGGAAAAAAATTCATCCATGTACCCCCCTCAAAAAAATTTTTTACAATTTTTTGAAAATTTCAATGCCAAAAAAATTTGAGAAAATATGAATCGAAAAATTTGAAAAAATTTCCACAAATGTACTTATATAATGCCTATCAACGGTGAAATTTTCAAAATTTTTCATCCATCCCATCCAGAGTTAAAAAATATTGAATTTTCGACATATGGGAGTCGATTTCTCAGGAAGGGGTGGGGTGGGGGGTCAAAAATTTTTTTGGCGAGTTTTTTCATCGAGGGCAACATTTAGGACCACTTGTGACCGAATTTGGGTCAAGGGCCGTTTTCGCTATCTTATCAGGAGAGACCCTTTGGATATGTTGGTAACCGTGGCTCGCTATTTGATAGTAGATCAAAATGTCAAAAATGAAAATTTTGAGCAATTTTGCTCCCCCCCCCCAGCTTCTCTTAAAACTTGAGTGATTTTCATCAATATCCAGCAACGCTACGTATGGCGAAAAATATATAGTATGTACGAGTGACGTTCCCATATGGGGGCTCGGGGGGCTCAGCCCCTCTTCGAAAAATTACGAAAAAATAAAATATAAAAAAAGTCTAATCTCAGCGATTATATCGATTGCTATGTTTATTGTTAGGTAATTCTTTCAATTTGGCTTCTTCGTAGATTGAAATGCATTTTTTTACTTTTTAAACAATTTTTTTACATTCACAGTTTCATTTTAATTTTTTTTTTTTATTAATATAATTTCAATAAAATTAAATATTTTTCATTATCATTATAGAATAGTCAAAATTTAAAAAAAAAATGAATTAATATTATCTATTTAAATTTTATTAATAAAATTCTTATATTTTTTTAAAATTTATTTTAGTAGAATAAAATTAATTTTTAATAAAGATTTAAATATTTTTAATTTTGAAAATTAATAGTTTTATTCAACTTAGAATCTTAATTGATAAAAATAAAAAAAAATTAATATTTCATAATACAAATTTATTAATAAATTAATTTTTTAATAAATAAATATTATTTTTTTATTTTCATTTTCATACTATACTTAATTTTCGTTATCAATGAGAATACAAAAAAAAAAAACTATTCGCAGGAGTCAGTCGGTAAAATTTATAAAGCCCTCCTCGAGATATTTCTAGGGAACACCATTGGTATGTATAATGCTTATATCAAAAATTTAAACATTTGCCAGAGTATTACTAATGGTCTGAAAGCAAAGATTTTCAGAATCCATTTTTTCATCACTTTCATCAGCGGAAAGAAATTTCATAATTTTCATCACTTGTTAACACTCTGTTGTACGAATAAAAATTGAGAAAAATTAAAAGACATGAGATTAAAAAATCGTATTTTTCGTTCAAGTTAACGTGAAATGACCCAATATAAAAAACATCGACTTCGAGGACAGAAATTTAATATCGGGCTTATAACGACTGGATGATTTTTTTTACTTAAATACTCATCATTGCTTTCCCAATATTCAAAATATTTCCACCCTAACATCTAATCTGTCAGATTTTTCGAATTTGAGTACTTCAACGTTGACTATATTTTCTCATAAGACTTATATTCAATCAAGTACTAAATACACGAACCAGAAGAACAGTTTTCAGTATCATATCTCTTCAATAGAGGAATATTTTATAACGCCATATTTCACAAACCACAACTAAATAAGCATCTGCGCTCGTTCAACTCTCTTCTTCGATTCTTTAATAATGAACTCAACCAAACGAGTCGATTTGTTGGACAATACAATAGTTATGGTAAAATCTTAATTTACGCGATCGCGTTGCTAGAGCTTAGATACCCTGAGCCATCAATGTAACAGCAACATCTATGCTTTTCAAGCCAACCGATGAAATTGTCATTAAACTATTCGCTCCGGCGATTTTACAGCATCCATTAAACTGTCCGCAGAGATGGAAATTTTACGAGCTGACCAAACTATAAGCGGCAAATAAATCTCGATATCGAATGAAAATTCAACTCGCTGAAATACAAGACGCCAGGTGCTCGTGGTGGCCAGTATCTCCCTATCGACAATACCAGCGTATCCCTTGGATACACAGTACACACTACACACTGTGTACCTATATATGCGATATGCAGATGTAAATTGTAATGAACAAATAATAAGTGAACGTGGATTTACTCGTTTAGACAGTTTAATTCGCACGTGTCTTTATCAACTCGTTCCCTTAATGGATATTATGCGTGACTTAGCTCAAAGCGTAAGGATATACTCGTTGATGCTACGTACAGAGTACGTCGTTCGTATAATATAAATAGCTCCTTGGCGAGCTCTATCATTCGAACGATGAACGATCTTGATACTGGAATCCGTTACCATATTTACCACGCTACAGGCTGGTAAACGAATTGAACTAATTACCTCGTTAATTTTTATATAAATATTAAATATCGCGAATGCTCGTAATATTTAATTTATATACGCTTATAAATCAGCGTCGACTCTGTAAACGCTCCGGTTAATTCGAATCACCATCAGAAGACTTCAGGTGGTGTCGACGTCGTCGTCCAAATCAAGTACGCCGAGAACGGCTCGTACTTTGTATGCGTGTCGAGCCGTCGTAATTATATTTTTCATAAAATAAGGAGAAAAAAAAAAAAACTTAATTACCTCGTAATTCATGTAGTAATGTATTTTTACGACATTTCCCATGATAACAACAGATTTTCCAAATTTCGCTACATCGAAAATTTTCATCGGGCTATTTTTTATCCTTCTTCAGCTCCGCTCGTCGTTGTCATAGAACTGTTATAATTATGTTAATTGTTTAATTAATTTCATTATTCGCTTGATATACGTGCCCTCCTATAGTTGTGGCGTTCTTATTTTTTTTTCCATCGCGGAAACTCGATATTTCTTCTTCATTTCGTCCTAATTACCAACGTGTACTAGGCGAACGTACGCTGGTATAAAAAAAAGGTACCAATGTTCCATAGCTAAACATATCCAATACCCATAGGGCATAGGGCATAGCCCTTAGGAGCACCTAAATACGTTCGCGTAGTGGATACCTATAGCTCTCTGTAGGTTTAGGTACATCCGAATAAACAAAATTTATTTGTCATAAGGGTGCGTACTTCCGTCGAGATTTTAATTTAAAAACGATTTCCGCTGATAAAGATTTTAGTTCGAAAATTACACCAGAGGTCGCCTTCACAGCGCCGCTTTCGTGAAGATTTTCTTCGTTATCGGCGTATTAATCGGTTGAATTCTCACGGTTTCGAAGCTCGGTAAAATCCAGTTTTTTCTTCTTTTTTTCTTCTCTCCATCTTCCCATTTTTTTGAATGATGTTAAAACTAATTAACAGATTTCCTTAACGAATCATATTTAATGCAGAAATATAATGTGTTTTATGGTCGGCGCGTAATTTATTTAAGTAATAGGTTGTCATTGTCGAAGGTAACATATTATCTGAGTCACCGATAACTGGTTTTTAGGTGTTTTACCGCTTTCTTTGCCACAACCATTTCAACTCTTCTCGCGCCCAACCGACGTTGCGTTAATATTTTCCGAAAACTACGAGCCCGATCTTCTTTATCGGTTATGCAAACACCAACGCTGCTATCAGTTCGACTTCTTCAGACAATACGTTCGCGCCCCAGGCCGCTGAACCTGTCGCCATAATCTTTTCGCTCGACCAAATTAATTTCGTACCGAGCGTTTCTCGGTGTTTTTAATCTTTTTCTTCGCATTTATTTATCGATAACGAAGAATAATTAAGCCATAGTATCGAAAAAAAGTTCGTTAAGGAGAAGGGAGCGTATAAATTTCGTTTGTTTGAGGTGCCCGCGCTTGTAAATATTCTCATAATTGAAATTAACGAGACGTGTCGAACGCGGTGACAAATTTTGATGGAATTTTCAACGACAATGGTGCATGGGAAGGTCAATGGAAGGTGTAAGACTTACATCGATTTCGATTACGTAATAACCGCGCGTATTGTTTGCTGGGAATTTTTTTCATTTATAAGATCAATTAGGCGAATTCGGCGAATTCGGCGAATTCGGCGAAACAAGTTCAAGTAAAGGTTTTAGCCCGTGAAGCATTTTTTTTATCCAAAGTGTGACCTTGAAAATGATTTTGAAAATTTAAAAACGCTCTGTAAGCCGCCATTTTGGGCAGAAAAAATGTTTAAAAAAATCGCGTGAATTTCTCAACAGGTTTTATAACTTTGAAGATTTTTTTGAGCTCAAAACACTATAGATTTAGGCTTGAGAAAACCATTTTAAAACATAATATGTCTTCAAATTTTGGCTCAAAAAATCTGAAAAAATTCGCTAGAATACTCATCTGGTATCTCCACCCACATACCGAATTTCAAATCGATCGGTTGAAATTAACCGGAGATAGAATTTTCACCGTGTTCAACACGTTTTTCTAAGCACCATGAACCTCCCAGGGGTGAAAATACCTATAGATAAGAAATAGGCATTTTATTTCGTCAAAACATCAACGAGTCAATTCCTCAATAGATAAGTACTCATTCTTTAATCGAGCCACTGGTCTCGATTAAGGCGAAAAAATTCGTTTGGAATTTATTTTCGATATGTCTCCACTCACAAGGCCTTTCTCACGCTCAATTTCGGTAGCAAGAACCCTCGTAAAATAACAAACATCCACGATATTGCATAATATGTTAGCCAAACATGAAAACTCCATCATTGCAAGTACTTCTGGGCGCAGCGTCGTAAAATAAGATGAAAAAAAAAATCACAAAAAACAAATTAAACATGGAAAACCGCGAAAATAACGATCAGTTCTCCGTTACAAACGTTTGACGATATTTACACGGTTTGGATACCGGGTACCGGTGCCAAAAGATTTTCATTAATAAAGACTTCATACACGACGATTTAATTATCGATGCCAATAAACTCGGCGCGGCGTCTTCATCGTCGAACCGATATATCAAGTGTCAGTTTAGACGCAGATTTCATGCGTGGTAATGGGGCCATATACTATATTTCGTTAATTACCTCGCTTAAATTTTTTTCTCCGCTGAGCCGATGAACTCTGATTTTTTCCAACCGCCCTAGGGGTCTCGGGCTCAAACGGTACCGTACAGCTGATCATTTATAAAAACCTCCGCGCTGATGGTGTGAAACCGTTGAAAATGTCGCCATTGTTCTATCGCCACGACTACTCCCTTGTTTGACATTCAATTTCTGTTTAGTTTGCTTTTCGGGAAAAAAGGTGAAGATCGATCACGATTACGGTGCGGTTGACCCTACCGCGATGGGGTGTAGTATTTATTGAAAGAAAACTATATCAAATTGTAAATATTTGACGCGATCGTTCGAGGCAATAAAAAATTTAAAAAAAAGTGCCAGAGTAAACACAGTGAACCAGCGGTAACACTTTTAACGAAATTACTCAATGTAGTCGTGTATTTAGATTGGCCCGCTTCGCTGATAACAGCGTCACCATTAGGATTGTACGGGTTCGGAGGGACTGGACTGGCACATGCTGCATGATATAGGGTTCTTATATGAAAAATCTCCATAAGGACACCTTGAATCATAGCCATCTTTTATAGCTCTGCGTTTCTGCTCGTATAATTCACTGGAGGCTTCTAGTTCGATTTTTTAATTTAATGTAAAAAAATAAAAGCATAGGCTTTCCAAAAAAAAAAAGTACCAAGCTAAGGGTTTGGAAGAGAAGTGGGCCTTATATCTTCACATTTTAGAATCAGTTCATTTTTAGTTCACTAGCCAACATCTATTTCGATATGTATGTATTTCATTTATTAAGCTGCTAAGAAAAAGGATAGCAGGCTCTGAGGCTTTTCCGAAAAAAAGCTTTACTTGTTACACCAAAAACGCCATATGCAAATTGATTAAAAAAATATAACTTCAACTTTTTCTCTTCATTTATTTATTATACTTGAAATTTTCAAGTTTTTTTTTGTGCCACAATTTTTGCATTAAATTGTTTAATTTTTTTAAATTGATTTCTATACCTTATTAACGTGATTTAAAATCAAAAGAAGAAGGGTATGAACTGATGAAATACAGTAGAATTCAGAACTTAAATTCATTCTAATCTGGGAAGATAAATTTCCATTAACGAAACATCTAAACGTATTCAAGGAATGTTTATTTAATTACTCACTTTATTCATTTTGCTCACTTTGCTCACTTTGCTCACTTTACTCACTTTGCGCACTTCACTCGCTTTACTCATTTTGCTCACTTCACTTACTTTGCTCACTTTGCTCACATCACTTACTTTGTTCACTTTACTCACTTTGCTCACTTCACTTACTTTGCTCACTTTGCTCTCTTTACTCACTTTACGCACTTTGCTCACATCACTTACTTTGCTCACATTACTCATTTTGCTCACTTCACTTACTTTGCTCACATCACTTACTTTGTTCACTTTACTCACTTTACTGATTTCACTCATTTTGCTCACTTCACTTACTTTGCTTACTTTTCTCTCTTTACTCACTTTACCCACTTTGCTCACATCACTTACTTTGCTCACTTTACTCACTTTGCGCACTTCACTCACTTACTCATTTTGCTCACTTCACTTACTTTGCTCACTTTACTCACTTTGCGCACTTCACTCACTTACTCATTTTGCTCACTTCACTTACTTTGCTCATATCACTTACTTTGCTCACATTACTCATTTTGCTCACTTCACTTACTTTGCTTACTTTGCTCTCTTTACTCACTTTACCCACTTTGCTCACATCACTTATTTTGCTCACTTTACTCACTTTGCGCACTTCACTCACTTACTCATTTTGCTCACTTCACTTACTTTGCTCATATCACTTACTTTGCTCACATTACTCACTTTGCTCATTTCACTGATTTCACTCATTTTGCTCACTTCACTTACTTTGCTCACTTTGCGCACTTTACTCACTTTGCTCACTTCACTTACCAATTTACTAGGCCATGAAGAGAAAGAAGGAAGTTGAAAAAAATGTAAAGCGGACCCAAAATTATTTTTGTTTTGATGCCAATCCTGGCTCTTCCATGTCCTCCTTACTTACACATAAATCGCATAAACGATTGTTTTCTAGAAAATTCTTGTATTCGATCAGAATTTTCAAGAGAAAATTACAACGAAAAAGGAACAAAAAATCGACCTTTTCTAAATTATCAACGAAGAGTTGCTCCTCAAAATACTACACTTGGTGCAGGTCTCCTCAGAAAACATCGTATATTCGTAGAAAAATAACACACACATGTTTTGTAAGAATCGCTGAACTACGTTTCCTCATCTAATCCGACTCCAAACGATAGTTCACTCAAATTTTGAGAAAAGCTAGAGGAGTCGAAAATGCTTCAAAATCTTTATTCGTGACTACATATGAAAGAGTAAGTTGAAGTATGTTTGAGTGATCTCAAATGGCTTGAGTTTGATGAATATACAATCATATAATTTTTATGAATTAAAAGAACTACATATCCTAAATTCAAGGTTTTATGTGGTTTTGGAAGGAATTGGTAAGGGCTTTCAGTTTCGAAATTAGATGTGAGTAAATGTTAACAACATTACCTGTAAGCCTTCAACTTTGAACATACATCGAATAAAAAATCAGCTCTAGTAATGCAATATGCGTACGTATTTTTTTTTCAACCTGAAGAAAATAACCACATTCTTCAGGTCACTTCAAATGGACTTCCAGGCATTTCCAAAAATGAATAAGAAAATTCCTGCAAGAGCGTTTATGCCCAAATTTTTCGAAAAAAATACACATTTTGTATCAAAGAGCCGCCTTCAACATTAATTTTATAAGATCATCGGAAAATTTTCCGAAAAAGATTTTATTCGTAAGATGATTTTTTTTTGGTTTAACGCGTTTCAAGATGCGGGTACTACTAGTATATCCAGTTTTTTTTCCTCCACCTATGTTTCTAATTACACATATATACGCATCAACTGGCGTAATTCACCGAACAAGCGGTACATTCTTATTTATTAAAATTCTAATCCCAATTAAAACTATAATCCGGGTTAAAATGTGTATGGGTACCTGCATCGAACTTACTGTTTTATTGTTTCTCCGCAATACAAAGATTTTCGGGATAGTAATTGCGTATTTAACAAAAAAAAAAAAAGAAAATTCGTTGCTTTCTAGTCTCCTCATTTTCTCCACGGTTCTTAATCGTTTCGATACCACCTAAGAATAAACTCTCACACACCGATATTAAAGTTTAACCGATGTATAAATGTATAAAAAATATTCCCAAAAAGCTTATACACAAATGATGTAATTTACGATCGAAATCTCTGCTCGTAAGTCAAAATAAAGATATTATTCTGAGCGGCGACGTATTATATGCATCTGGCCCATCACCATGTTGCGGTAGGTAATTGCGAAGAAACGGCAAATCCAGCTTACGTAGACTGGCTGTAATAAGTAAAACATTGTAGACGGCGATTTCGTATTTTTACATGCAATACGCGACCACCGCGTCGGATTTAGATGGATAAACGAAAGTACGTAATTATCGAGCTTATTAAAAAAAATCGTGTTAAGTGGGTATATATGGATATTGCATTATCTAAGACATAATGAACGTGATTTATAACCCAAATTACCATGTTCTGACACCATTTCGAGAATACCTATCGAATAGAGAGAGCAGATTTTTTTTCTTCTTTTCTTTCTCTCTTATCAGGGAAATGTAAGAGCTGGAGAGTTGTCAAACAATCTGTCGATGATGGGGAAAAAATTTCAAAACTTTAATCTGATTGAAATATTTTTCAGGATTGATCTGATTCTCTTAAAATTTAAAATATTCAAAAAAAAAATTTATATGAGTCAATCATGAAACGAAAACGTGACGTTAAAAATTTGAGTTGAGAAAAAAAAGATAGTCATTGCAAATTTTGGCAGTTGCTCTAGGAAAAATTTATGATATTTTTTGATGATCTATAAAAAGCAATGTTAGGTGTATGTGAAAATACATGTACCAAATTTAACTTCGTCATAAATCATCAGAAAGAGAGAGCAAAAGGCGTTAAAAAAATACAATGCTACAAAAATTTGCAATGATTCGAGTCAAAGTTCAAAGATGACAAGTAATGAAGTAAGACATTTGAAAATAAAAATTATTCTTTCAACTAATCATAAGCACGAATATATATATATTTTTTTATATTGTCAAGGAACTATATCATAGACGTGATTCTATGTATGATCGACACAACGCAAATAATTATACAAACATGTTCCAAGGAATTCATTATACGATAATGTATGCATTTAAAAATAGATAAGAAAGAAATATTGGAAAAAATAAGGACAATCTATAACGACAAATAATATCTTCTTAAAAGATATTTTATAGTATTGTAGTCAAAATAAAAATTTTAAAACCATCAGGTGCCACGAAGTGATACGAAAATCAATCAATAATTTTCCACCGAATATACTAACAGGTCAAGTTGACTAAAGGTTGTAAAAATAAAGAAAAAAACGAATGCAATTAGTTGACATTTTGCTCGCTTAATTAAGTAATTGAATAATTTATACAAAAAATAAAATAATTTTAATTTAAAATAAAAAATAATTGAAACAAAAATTAATAATTTACACTCAATTTTCGATTTTCTTACCTCACTTATCTTAAATATGTGAGTGAATAGGCGAATAAAGAAAATTGCAAAAACAAAATAATGTAAAAATTTTGGCGCCCCCTCCCCCTTGTGAAAATTCTGTCTACGCTATTCACTCTTACTCCCCTCCGTATCAACTTAGAAGCTTAAAATTGAAATATCCAAGTCAATTAGGACCATTTCATCATTTGTTGCCTTAATTAAAAGTTTTCGTCGTTTTGCTTACTTGCACCATTTTTTGAGGATAATCACATCTCTTCCTACCCTCCAAAAATACATATGAATGTGAAATCGGCATACACTATGAGTCCATATTTATTGATTTTGAGCTATTTAAGACTCCTCAAGTCTCCCTCAAATTTTGGGCATCCGCCATTTTGGATCCAATTTAACCTTAATTTCAAGAGAACCTATTCTGGTCTCCAACGAATTCCACATACGAAGTTTGATTTCTCTAGGTAGATTTGTTGAGGAGGTATGAGAGATTGAAGATATTTCTTCACTCAGAACTTCCTCAAAAAAGGTTTTTCGTTTTAACTATTCTCCAAATACTTTTGGGAAGCTGAAATTTGGATATTTTGGTGGCAATGATTTATTCTTTTGTATGACATCAAAAATGAAAATTTTGAGCTATTTGCCCGGGCTCTATATGCTCTCGAAATTTGAGTGAATCATCATTTTGAGGCGAATCAAAAGTTTGAAAGAAAACTCCTCCAGTTAACCATGAGACTTTGCTTTCACCAAGATTTGAACTATTTCTAAGCATATCTGCTATGACCACCTCCCCAACTCTCCCTCCTTCTCAAATCAGGTGGGCTGTAATAGCTTAGTTTTTCATTGTACACTCAGCTGTCTAATCAGCGTAAAAAAAATTTAATTAAAAACATAAATTTTAAAATTAAACTTTCCTTTAGTTTCTCATAATGGTGTCTTATTGTGGGTTTTTTTTTTTTTTTTTTTTTTTTTTTTTTTTTTTTTAGGAAAAATTAAAATTATTATCATAGATTATAAAATAATAAATTACAGAACTTTTTTGGAATCGAACGTAAAAAAATTAAAATTATCATTCGGATTCAATACGATTTGCTTGCAAGTTTTTTTTTCTTTCTTTCTCCTTTCTCGATTAATTAAAAAACGAAGGAAAAAGGAATAATTGTCACCTGAGTGCGGGGGGGGGGAGATGAGCTTGAGTAACTTACTCGATCGTCGAGCTTATAAGATGTTCGACCTTTCCAGATAGATTTGGTGAGGAAATAAAGGAGATTAAAGAAATTTCATTGCTCAAAACTTCCTCAAAAAGTCGTTTTTTACTCTAACTCCTCTCCGAATGCACTTGAGAGGCTGAAATTTGGATGTATTGCTCTCCGTGGCTCACTCTTTCAAACGAAATCATAAATTAAAATGTCGAGCTATTTAATGCTTTTCATCCATTTCGTCTGAAAATTTGAGTTAATCGCCATTTTGAGTCGAATCGAGAAAACGAATAGCACATTTACGCGAAATTTCACAAAAAACTCTCATCAAGTTTTCAACAATTTTCATCCATAACTGTAGCCAGTACGCGCAGGGAAAAACATGTATGCCAAAAAGTTGGTCATTTGCCATTAGCCATATGATTACAAATGGCCTGAAACGCAAAAATGTGAAGACCCCACTCTTCCTGCACCTTTTCTGCTCAAATCAAGTATGCTGAAATGGCTTTCGTCTTTAATAAAAAACTCGACTGAAAATTAATAGGTGTTTAAAAGTAATAAGATTCATAGTTTAGAGGAGCACGATGAGAGGGGAAGTAATTGAGAATGTTATTACATTTCATATTTCATTTTTTTTTCTTTTTACAATCATATTGTATTTGAAAGAGAGACTATGTTCGAGTGATTCGTCACTTTAACAATTTTTAATTGAAATTTAAAAAAATATAAGGAAGAGGAGGCGTTACAAACGATTCTAGCTCTCTAATTTTTTTTAGGGGGGGCGAGAGGGGTAGAAATTACTGTGCTACGCCACTTTGCGCAGATAATAATAGAACGTGTCAACTTTACATATATTCCACTAGATTTTCAAACATAAAACTACTCCTTACCCCCTCCAGCTTAACCTGAAACGTTGAATTCGGAACACATCATATTTTTAAATTACAGTCATCGCATTAACGCTATATCTACGATGTATGCTGGAAATTTCCATTTCATCTGTCAAGTCGAAAACATATTTCAATCTAACCACGCTACCTGCCTCATCGACGAAACGAAGTTCAAGGCAGCCTCGTACCAGCAACTTGTAGATTCGCAGGCTCAAAATCGCTACACACTGCATTCGCGAATACCGACCCTACATCCAGTACACCTCTAACCGTTCAGATTTTCCAAACATCGTATCTCGGGTGCATTCAGCATATGCATATCGCGTACAAAGTGCATTGTCGACTAGTATTCAAAAGGAGATAGATCTTTAAAAAAGCACCAGGTAAGGGATGCGTACGTTTCCGAACCAGGTGCTTGGATCTAACTTCCCTTCACGCTGTTAGCAACAGGCAGGCACCCTTAGAGGCGAGGGTTGCACACCCCAGCTGTTTGCCTGTATACGCCATCGGTGCTCGTGTATTTTTTTAAAGGCTTCCCATCGTTCCGACACCGTCAACGTACAAGGTATAACCTACATAAGCTTTAGCTTCGTCCGCTCTTATTAATTTTCATTATTGATAATTACAATAGGAAGACATTAATTAGACCAGTTTGCGACGACGTGCTCTAATAAATGCGAAACATTTCGAGTAATTAAATAAAATGTAAACATATACTGAGACTGGGTACGTCGCAGCTCTGACCAGAAACTTTATTCGCCAAATATCAAATTGTTATGTAAACGAGAATATTTTTTTTTCATCAATTAACTGTTTAATGGTCGAGACTGCTGACTGGTGGGTTTTTTTTCTAGAAAAAAAAAAGAATCTTTAGCTCGTAATCGAGTGCAATTATTATGCCCCGCGGATATACTGTAGGACGTTTATAATGCTAGCTGGCGTTATTAATAGAATTATGAGCTGCACCAGTATACTCAGTAGCAGCTATCAGCGAGCGACGATGAAGAAAAAAAAAGATTTACGCGACTAAAATACGAGACTATATAGTAGCTCTGGTTGTAAATGTATTGGCAGAAAATGATACAATTATCTACATTGTGAAGGCTTTCGTGCTCGGCTATACTCATAAGATTTGCTTCGACGTTCGGCTAAATTTAATAACCTATTCACGAGTACAAGCAGCTCATGATGCGACTGAGGTAGGTAAATAAACGCGTAGACGACCAAGTGCACATAGACATAGTTATACATACACGTAACACGTACAGTCGCATACATTGTAGTACACGGTGGATGCAGTCGTCGAGTCGCCGAGTCGTCGAGTATAAAAATACGTTATCATTAGGACGCGGCAGTAATTCATTTTAATTTCACACGTGTCTAGCACAAATCATTTGCGAGAGCCGCGTAATTTACGATACCACCCAGAGGATTAGAGACGTTCATTTTCATAACATTATATATGAAGTTGGAGTTACCATTTCACCGGCATATTGGTATCCGGAACGAAAACTACCTCGTTATCATCGTACATATGCCTCGGTTATGCACTTTTCACAAAAGCTCAAATACGAGTAATTTGCCAATTCAAACAACACCTCGTATTGATAGCACCCAGTTACCGAGGAGCCACAAGCCACAAGCCATAAGCTAGCAACTAAGGCCATTGAAAAGCATCGAGTTCGTTTACACGAAAGGTCGTCTTACGGTCATTCAGATTCGCGTGTCCGTGTCAGAAAAAAATACATAGCTGCAATTTCCTATTTATATTTCGCGAAAGCCGCGCCGCTATTCCGTACATTCCGTCTATATGTGACCATTATACCCGCTCGCATGCATCGTCGGCGGCAGATGTTCTTTGACGACCAGCAGCTGTCGCGTGCCACTCTCCCCTCCAGGGGTGTACGTTCAGCTGCGGCCACGTGTTGCAGCTCTTCGCCGTTTATCAGGCGCGTTTTTACTCTGTATCGGTATTTACTATATGTTTACACCTTCTCTTACCGAGATCCCGACTTCGGACAATATAGCATCTCTCCTCTATTGACCTATAAGTGAGTAAGCTATTGTCAGCCGGGATTAGCGAATACGTAGTCGAACCGTTTTTACGCTTCGCTTGGTAAGGTTCGCGTGCCCGACGTCTTACGGACTTATATTTTCGGCTGAAGTGATTGTCGATCGACTAATTTGTATACGAGTTGTCTTCAGACATCTTATTTGGAATGGAAATGTCGTTTTAGGACGAGTGACGTATCTCGGTTAGATCGAAGTTTTCAATTTCTCCAAATCGAATAATTCGTTCAATTGCGGAAGTCCGATGATGCAAAAAAAATTGTCGATAGAAGAACGCTATCGTAGATTTTTTCACGGTCGAAGGAAGAAAAGGCGAAGGGATTCTAAGATATCGAAGTGTGTGTTGAAAAAACATCGATAGCAGGCTGACATAATTTTTCGCCAATTTCGGGAAAATACGATGATAATTAGGGAAGTGATGATAAGATGATTGAAATAACATTTTTTTTTCAAATCACTGAAGACTGTGGGGGGGGGGGGAGCGAAGTAGATTTCTGTATTTCGCTACAAAAATTCAAATATGCTGCCATCTTCGGTCAAATTATTTTTCTCGCAGATGAATTAATTTAAGTAAATTTAAACATTCCTGATTTTTTTTCGAGTGGTGCAAGAATTTTTTCGGTGTGGTATAAAAACCTTCCACGCGGTACATGTGTCTGGTTACTCGGCAAACGTTGTCGACTATGCATGATGCAGTGTTAATTGATGACTTGGAATAAAATAATCGAGGAATAAATAATCTCATAATTATTACATTTTTCTTTCACGTTAGGGAGTTCAATCGTAACTTGGAAATTTTTTCCATTCCTAGACATTTCACTATTTTCTGAAACACCTTCAAATTTCCCAACATACCTACTCACAGTCACAGCTTAATAATTTTTTCCAACTTATAGACGCTTCCTCACCTTAAGAAATGTTTTCCAATTTCTGAATATTTTCTTAGTTTGGGAAATTTAGTCCAGTTTAACAATACATTTATTATTAAAAATCCCAAAATGTTCAAAAAATGGAAAAACACTCGGACATTGAAAAGCATTGCATCTTTTTGCATTTTTTGATACTTTTTTTTTTTTATTATTATTAAATTTATTTATACTCAATTTTAACTTCTTGTTCATTTTTTTGAAAAATTTTCCCATTTCCTTTACATTTTTCTATTTTTGGAAATGCTATTTAATATTTAGACATTTTTTTTATTTTAAAAATTTTTTTTTTAAATTATGCGCCATGACGCGTGTAGGTGAGGTTGATATGCATTTACTCGTTTACTTTTTTTGCATAATTTTTCCGCATTTCGGAACATTTTTTTCATTTTATGGTATTTCACGCAATTCTCGATTATTTCTTCAGTTACTGGAAAATGTTTTCAATAATTAAGTATATCCTTATTTTGTGGAGCAATTTTCTTAATTTCACTATTTTATCGTTTTTGTAAATCATTCAATTTTAGACAGTTTCTTATTTTTTGGAAAAATTTTTCATTTCAGACATTTTCCTATTTTTGGAAATACGTTCCAATTTCTGTATATTTTTTCATTTTTGAACATTTAGATAGGTTTTTCTCTTGGGTGGGTAGGAAGGAAGGAAGGAAGGAAGGAAGGAAGGAGGGAGGGAGGAAGGGAATAATTTTTCACATTCTGAACACTTCTTCTTTTTAGAAATTTTCTTCAATTACTGGACACTTGGACATCATTTCAATTTATGACATTTCTTTAAATTCCTGTTAATGTCTTCGTTTATTGAATAATGTTTTCAATTTTTGAACATTTGTCTATTTTTGCACCATCTTTCTAGTTTCTAGACATTTTTTCGTTTTTAAAAATTTTTACAATTTCTAAACACTTTTTTGTTTTTTCGGATAATTTTTCTATTTTCACAATTTCGAATTTTTCTAAATGCTTTCTAATGTCTGATTTTTTTTTGATTTTTAAAAAAAATTTTGCAATTTTGCCACGCTATTTTATTTTACGATATTTTTTCAAATCGTAGAAATTTGGTCATCTATTGGAAAATATTTTCAATTTTTGAACATTTGACTTGTTTCTCGATTATTTTTTTAATTTATAGACATTTTCTTGTTTTTAGATGCTTTTTATTTTCGGGAAAGTTTTCCTATTTCCTCCACACTTTCCAGTTTTACGAAAGGCTCTTCAATTTCTGGATGCTTTTAATTTTTGAACATTTTTTTTTTGATTTTTGAATAATTTTTTTAATCACTAGACTTTTTTCATTTTTCATTTTTTGATTATTTCATCATCTCTGAAAAAATTCTCCAATTCGTAGACTTCTATACATTTTTTGGAAAATATTTCATTATTTAACATTTCTTTATTTTTGAACAATTTTTTTGAATTTCTAGACATTTCCTACGTGATGGAAGTTTTTCAATTTTAGACATTTTCTACTTTTTTTTTTTTAGAAAATTTCTCTCTTTTCTCAGCATTTTCCTATTTTTTGGAAATGTTTATTGATTTTTTAGAATTTTTGGATTTTTTTTTCACTTTTCAATAAAGTCTCCAATTTCGAAACGTTTTTTCATCATACAACATTTTTAAGTAATTTTCTCATTTTTTGGGAATTTTTCTAATTCCTACACCTTTCTTCATTTTTATGAAAAAATTTTCAGCGCGTTGAACACCTTCTAACTTTTGGTTAGTTTTTTTTATTTCTGGACATTTTCTTTTTTTGCAAGTTTTTCAATTTAAAAAAAAATTTTTTGGGGAGGGGGAATTTCTTTCTTTCTCGATGTTTTCCTATTTTTAAAAATGATTTCCCATTCCTGCATAGTTTTTTCACTTTTGGATAAATTTTCCAATTTTTAAATGTTGTTCTGATTTCACAACATTTTTTGGCCACTTTTTAGCTGAGTTTTTAATAAAAACGATAGCTATTACAGCCTACCTGATTTGGGAAGGGAAGTTCGGGGGAGGGTGGGGTCTTCAAATCTTTGCGTTTCAGACCATTTGTAATCATCTGGCAAATGTCCAACTTTTTGGCATATATATATTTTTTCCCCCACGCGTAGCGCCGGCGAGTATTCATAAAATTCGCTCAAAATTTGGTGAGGAACTCTTCTTGAAAATGCGCAGAAGTGCTTTTTTTGTTTTTTCGAAAAATTTCAAAATGGCGGATCACTCAAATTTTGGGGGGCTGGAGAAGAGGCAAATAGCTCAAATTTTTCGTTTTTGATCTCATATGAAAGAGTGAGTCACGGACACCAACATATTTAAATTTCAGCTTCCTAAGTGCATTTTGAGGAGAGTTAGCAAAAACCTGTTTTTGAGGAAATTTCGTTTTTTGTGTCACTCGCCTTGCGCAGGCGGGTGTGGATAAAATTCGCTCAAAATTCGGTGAGGAACTCTTCTTGAAAATACGCAAAAATAGTTTTTTTGTTTTTTCGATAAATTTCAAAATGGCGGATCACTCAAATTTTGAGGGGGCTGGAGAAGGGGCAAATAGCTCAAATTTTTGTTTTTGATTTCATATGAAAGAGTGAGTCACGGATACTAACATATCCAAATTTCAGCTTCCTAAGTGCATATTGAGAGGAGTTAGATCAAAAAACGGCTTTTTGAGGAAGTTTTGAGTCATGAAATTTCTTGAATCTTCCATATCTCCCCACCAAATCAAGTTAAAGAGGTCAAATTTTGTGTGTGAGGTTAGTTGGTGACCACAATATGACCTCTTGAATTTGGATCAAAATGGATCAAAATGGCGGATTATCAAAATTTTGAGTAGAGCTTGAGGAGCCTCAAGTTGGTAAAAATGTAATTAATATGAATTCATATGGTTATTGGGGATAAGTTGTATACTATATCCCGAATTCACTTCCATACATGATGTTGGGGGGGAAGGCGGGGTTATCAACCTAAAATAGTGGTGGGGGTACAGGAGGGTCGAAAATTTTTTATTGCTGTGTCATATGATAAAATGAGCCCAAGTGACAAACGTATTTTGATTTTAGCTTCCTCAGTGATTTTGGAGGGGAGTTAGAGCAAAAAACGGCTTTTGGAGGGGAAATTGCTGCAGGAAATTTCATGAATCTTCCATATCTCATCACCAAATCGGCCTAGAATGGTCAAACTTTGTGTGTAGGATTAGTTTGTGACCAGAATATAACCTCTTAAATTTGAGTCAAAATGGATCCAAAATGGCGGATTATCAAGATTTGAAGATAATTTGAGGACCTTCAAATAGTTATAATTTGAAAAATATGTGTTCATATGATTATTTCATAGCAAGAAATACTATATTTGTGCCAAATTCAACTTTTTAAGTGTTTTTGGAAAGTATAGGGTAGGGGTTTTCAGGCTTGGCATTGGGTGTAGCCTGTAGTCATGAACGGTTAAGCAAAGTTATTAGTAAATCAAAACAAGCTCCAATTAAAAACTCAGCTCCAGTAATGCGGCATGGCTGCTTACGTTTTTTTTTTACTTTCTGATGATTCCTCCAAGCTTCTGTAATTTTTGAAAATTTTTGAAAATATTTCTACATTTTTTAAATTCCCCGTCATTGTCATTCTTTCATTTTTGGCATTGCGACACATTCGTATTTTCCTCAAAGAAGAAACGAATATTATTTTTTTTATGAACAAATATAATCGAAGTGCATTTTTCTTTAAATTATCAACAAATAAAAATAATTGATTACAATTAAAAAATTATAAATAATATGATGCTATACAAATACAAGTGCTAAACGTAATTTATATCATTCATAAGTTCGTATAAAAAATTGCGGAAAACTTTCCTAGTTCTACGATTAGAAAAAAAAAAAAGAATCGAACCAAGCCTCGCTCAACACTATCATCAGCTTAAGGGCATTCTAAACGCGTGGACGAGCAACAGAAAAGCGGAATTTGCTCGGCGTAATTATTCAGCGACTTATCAAAGACCCGTATTATAGCGCGAATTGACAGTTGTAGGACGCCGAAATAGAAAGCACGCTATAAATAGCAGCATAAATAATACATTTTAGCAGATCCGCAATGCGGGTAAACGTGTTAAAAAAATAAAACGTAAAATATGCGTGAAAATTTTATACGGTAACGTCTACATGCGACGCGTTTTGATTACAAACGCGAGAATTACGAGCGCAGTTATGGATGAAGCGAGTGAGGAGAAAAAAATGCCTGCAGAATGCATAGGAGACGTGTAAGCTGGACAAAAGTATTTGGAAGATATGCGCGAACGTGTTGAGGTGAAATAGGCAACGCAACGGTAGCTGTAAATTTTAACCGGTTCGATTTCTTACGTAATAAATCTCTGGCGTCATTCAAACGTCAGTACCTTTGTATTTTGGCTCTTTTGTGTACCCAAAATCAACTAGTAGCTGCACAGACGCACAGTACAATATTCCTCGAAATGCTACGACATGGAAAGTTGAAATGGCAGAAGCATGATAATTTCTATCGGTTACAGTTCATTTCGATTGTAACGCACAATAGAGATGGTGGACATTTTCGAGTGGTTCCGATTTGTAGGATTTTTTACGCATTCGGATTCCACTCTCCTACACACAAAACCATCAGGTATCTACGAGTACGCGAATGTACACAATACGAAGGTCATGCGGACGAGCCCGTTGCCGATTGCCGATCAACCCTTGTCTACTCGAGCACACGCACCGGTAATTATTCGACGCGCTTAATTGCAATAAAATTTTACGAGACTTTTAACCGAACGATTATTTATAGGTATTTCATTACGGTCGGTTCTCATTAATAATTTAATACGTTCGCCGCGCGTAATTACCGTCTTCGAGTATTTTTTTCCTCTGTTAATTTCGGCCATTTCGGACGCTACCAAGACATCGAAGCCCGGCCACAACATTACAAATTATTATCGACTTTCGTTATCAGATTACCGAATACGTACCGGTTGTTAAGTGAGTTGAAATTAAGTAATTCTATCCCCGAACGTACGCTGTATGGGTAACTTCCGGCGGGCCGACTGGACAGGAAATTGGTGTACTGAAATGCTGCGAACACAGAAGAACCACCCCCGCCTCGGCACGTCATTAATGAGTGACCGTTTCTTAACACCCCATTATGTCTTAAAAACGCGCTGCCCACTTCCGAGTACCGTATGCGATCGTCCGAGCATTTGTTTCGTACCGGTACCGCATAGAAAAGCATTTCGTTCGATATTTTGTTCGGTTCCTTAAGTTTGAAGGTCTTACAGAGCTGCATCCTACCATCGTATTCGTTTTTAATTAAAATTCTCCCACGTCCTGCCGCGTGTTTACAAAACATCGTTCGGCCGCAATCACCTCCGTGTCTTTGTGACAAATACAATTCAAACAGCACCTTTTAATCGTGGCCACGTATGAATATTTCGCGACCGTTTAAAACAGTATTAACCTGGACTAACCTAAATAACTATTATTAAAGTCCATACGTCGCCCGCCACCGTTCTATAGTCATCAATCCATGAACTGCGTAAGCTGTCGCCGGCATCCCTGAGTGCTCGGCGTGAGAAATACGAGTAATTATTCGCCATCCTCGGCTGGCGTACCATAGAATGGCTTATGATTTCAAAATGATAAGATCTAATGGTACTGCACGATGTCCAACAGATTCAACGATCACGCTATATGGTTACGGGACAATTTAGTAATTCGAATGGTATCATTAAAAATTACCAACTTTCACAGTATTCTTCTCTCTCTCTCTCTCTCTCTCTCTCAAAAAAAAAAATTAATTAAGTTGATCAAATGTGATGATTGATCACGTAATCTAAGATTGAACGTCGATCGAAAATTTTATAAACTTGCTGCAAAACCAATCCCAAAATAAATTAATATTATTTCGATTCCCTGTTCCTCCTTTAAAAAAAAAAAGAGGTCGTTTTACTAAAAAAAAAAAAATTCTCCAAGGTATCGAGCCATCAGTAAGTAAGCTCTGCTACAGAACTTAAACACCGCTTCATTTTAATCTTCGAAGAATTTCTTCCTCTCTGAACATATTCAAATTCCATACTCGCATCCCCCCTCCCCCACCTCGTGGCCTATAGACATGGAAAGGTTAGCAATACAATTGCAAACCTGAACAAGCCCCAATTAAAAACTCAGCTTTAGTAATGCGGCATGGCTGCTTACGTTTTCTTTTAATTTCACGATATTTTCTCTTTATTTAAAAAAATTTGAATTTCTAGATATTTTATTATTTTTGAACATATTTTCCATTTTGAAATATTTTCTCATTTGTTAGTAATTTTTTCAGTTTTTTAATATCTCCTCACTTTTAGACAATTTATCAAATCTGATAATGTTTTACTGCGTTTGTAAATTTTTCCTATTCTGGATATTTGTTGAGTTCGAGCTTAGTAAATTTTTGCAATTTCTGATTGAATTATCTTCGTTTGGAAAATTTTTCCACTTTCTAGACAATTGTTTTAAGCTTTTTAGCGTTTCCTTATTTTTAGGCAATTTTTGAAATTTCAGAATATTTTCTAATTTTTGGAAAATGTTTCCATTTTTGAGGTATTTATTTTATTTTTAGAAATTCTTTCCAATATACAGTGATTTTCTCATCTTTTGGATCCTTTTCAAATTTCTCAACATTTCCTTATTTTGAACTGACCAAATCTCCTGCTCCTATATGTGACAACTGCTCCTCCCTCATCTCAGTTTAACACATCTTAATCGACTGTCCCAAATACGCATCCCTGCGCTCCCACCTGTCCCTTCCTCTCACCCTTCAAGAACTACTCGCAGACGATGAAACTACTTTGAAAAACCTCATGAAGTTCCTCAAAGCCACTAATATCCCCCCCCCCCAAATTTAATGTTTCCCTCAACCCGTGCCTCTGGTCAATGTAGCAGTACAAGGCACGTAAATTAAACAAGTAAACAAGTAAGTAAAAATGCTGTTCAATTTCTAGACATACATTCATTTTTTCACATTTTTGGACAATTATTTATTCTCTAAGAAGTGTTTCCCACTTCTGATCCTTTTTTTTATTTTTTTATTTTATTTGGCGTTTGTACCTAACTGCATTGGTTATTACATCCTACGTGGAACTATACTTTAGAAAACAGTTTGGATGACCTTAGGAAGGATATAACGTGATCAATGGTCTCTTCATTGTCTGTAATAACTGCATTAGATATTTATTTGTGAGTTTTTTCGTTGGCTATTGAAAGAGGTGCATTCGTTTAGGAGATAAATTACGTTTAAGGTAGAGTTTCGGCAAAAAACACATGATGGAGTCTCTCTAATTCCTTGGAATATATAAGAGTGTGTTAATATATAATATGCCCGATCCGGAGTGTAGTAACGGCTACTTCCTCCTTTCGGTTTAGGTGGTCAAAGTACTTCCATGGTGTGATGGATTATTTATGTAGGTGCAGTTTGGTTTGGATGAGTTCTCATTTTTAGAAATGTTTTTGAATTTCCACATTTTGCAATTTTTTTGGATAATTTTTTTCGGCGTAAAAAACCAATAGCAGTTACAGACGCCACTTAAATTAACCTTTAAAAAAAAAAAAATTTCAGACTATTTTCTATTTTTTGGAAAATGTTTTCAATTTTAAGGTATTTATTTTATTTTTAGAAATTCTTTCCAATACATAGTGATTTTTCTCATTTTTTGGATCATTTTCAAATTTCTCAACATTTCCTCATTTTTAAAAATGCTCTTCAATTTCTAGACATACATTCATTTTTTCACATTTTTGGACAATTATTTATTTTCTAAGAAGTGTTTTGCATTTCTGAGCCTTTCTTCATTTTTGAATATCTTTTCTAATTTTTGGATGCGTTCTTATTTTTAGAAATGATTTTAAATTTCTAGACATTTTGCAAATCTTTTGGATAATTTTTTCAATTTCAGAATATTTTCTAATTTTTGGAAATGTTTTCCAATTTCTGGACACTTGCTTATCTTTTCGACAATTTTTCAACGTTTTTTAACGTTTCCTCATTCGTAGGCAATTTTTCCAATTTCGAGATACTCATTCCTCCATTTTTGGACATTTTTATAATTTTTGATTATTTTCTAATTTTTTTTTTTTTTGGAAAATTTTTCAATTTCTCGACATTATCTTACTTTTGAAAATGCGTTTCTTACTTACTTACTTACTCCTTGATTAACGTGCCGTGTACTGCCGCCTAGGCCAGAGGCACGAGTAATTTTGGGGTTAGATGTTTTGAAATAAGTTTGTTATTTTGAGGAAGTGAAGGAGATGTTCAATTTTATTTTGTTGATCGGAAAGGATTTCAGAAGGGTTGCTTGTCTGGAGAATTTGGGTTCTATGAAGGTCATAAGTGGGACAGATGGCGAGTAGATTTTGGACTGTGAGAGGAGAGTTACAAGTAGGACATAATGAGATAGGTTTTTGGAGAGGATATAGGAATGAGTAATTTTGGTGTGCCCTAGACGGAGTCTAGTGACAGCTATTTCATTTTTCCGATTGTTGGAAAGTGATGTTCCCCATGGTTTTACTGTGTTTCTGATGGAGCGGAGTTTATTTATGCTTGGTACATTGAGCCATTGGTTTTGCCAGGTTTCAAGAAATCTTTGTCTTGTACAATCTAGGCATATATTCATTTTTTCAAATTTTTGATCATTATTATTTAATTTCTTCATAATGTTTTGAATTTTTGATCTTTTTTTTTTTTGTAAATTTTCGGATATCTTGGATCATTGGAAGCGTTCTCATTTTTAGATGTGGTTTTCTATTTCTGGAAAAGTTGATAATTTTCCATATTTTTATGCCACTAGTATACTCCACTTACTGAATTTCTTGTCCTCAACCGCCTTATACCCACTCCTGTAACCCTACTTAAACACGCCTCTAGCCCAGCGCTGTACATGGCTTCAAAAAAAAAATATTTCTTCATATTTTGGAGAATTATTCTAATTTTTAGACACTTTCTTTGTTTGGTTAATTTTTCTGAATATCTCGCCGACCTGGCGGCCAAACAAGTCTCCACTCAATTTCCATTCCCAAATATCCCTATCTCAGCCCAAGATTTCAAAATTTACCTCACAAATCAACAATCAACTCCATCTGGGAAACCACCTGGAGAAATACCTCCTCATCAAACAAGCTTCGCGCTATCCAACTCTCGAGGAGAGAAGAGGTGGTACTCAGGCGTCTGAGACTGGGACGCAGCCTTCTCACCCATTCATACCTTTTCGACAGACAACCTCCTCCAATATGCCACAGACAGTGGCGTATTTAAGGGGGGTCCAAGGGGTCTGGACCCCCTTGGCGATTGCAAAAATAGTATTTTTACCATATACAAATAAGGAACAACGAAAATGTAATATGCAAATAATCAATAGTAATAAAATCGTAAAATTTTGAGCCTACCTAACCAATTTTTATATTTGAAAATTTTGCTGGACACCTCCCCTTGACCATCAGTCTGGATACGCCACTGGCCACAGATGCCAAACCCCACTCACCATTCAACACAGTTTACTATCATGCCTCATTTACGCAAATGTCCGATCCAGACTTAAACTACCAACCAACCTAGCAGAAATTTTAGACAACAATCATCTACTCCATTCTCTGTTCTCTTTTCTAAAACTGACAGACCTATTCCATAGAATCTAATCCACGGATAAAAAAACGAGGTGCCTCTGGCCGTAATCGCAGCACACGGTACCAAAAAAAAAAAAACCATTTAATTATTTTTAGGGCAATTTTTCAAAATTCTTGACATGTTTTTGTTTTTGGCCATTCCAGTTTCTGATGATACTCTCCTTATGCTCCCATTTTTATGTATTCCCTTCGAATTTAAATTTTGTTTGAACTTTTTTAAATAATTTACCAGTACATATTAGTTAAATAATTTTTTGCACCCCATCTTGTCGTTTTTCAAAAATACGTGAGAACCAAGTACTACTATTAATGTAACTGAGATTAAAAATAAAATGTAATAACATTTTTCATAATAATAAAAACATTACAACAATTTTATATAAAGGGTATACCCGAATAAGGGGTGATTTTGGCCCCAAGCGCTTTCTGGCTCCTATACCCCTCAGTGGTGTGCCTAAACTAGAAAAAATTTTTCGCCAAAGTTTGGACCCCTACCCCCTTCCATTCCCGTTCCACACCAATTTCATTGCCGTTTTTTCACGAATTTTTCATTTCGTTCAGAATGAAGGAAATTTTTTGTTCTTTGGCACATAGGTAGGTATCGTAGTGGTGTACCTAGGATAAAATTTTGAGCAATTTTGGTTCATTCTTTCATGAGGTTTTGGCCATTTGAAATTTTCAACTGTAAAAAATACCTTAATAGCGAAAAATGACCACTTTTTTAAAGTATCCTAAAAACGTGTTTTTTTACGTAGATTTATCTTACGTATTCAGTTTTGAGATTTAGAAATGTCGTCGACCGCCAAATTTGAGGGGGTAGAGGTCCAAAACGTGGTGAAAAAATTTTTCTAGTCTAGGCACACCACCTGAGGGGTATAGGAGCCAAAAAGCGCTGGGGGCCAAAATCACCCCTTATTCGGATATACCCTTTATGTAGGAACTCTAAATTGAAAAAATTATTAGAAAAAATGAAAAGCCATAAAAATTAGATGAAAAAAATGAATTTCAATGAAAATGTCCTCATAACTGTCTCACATATCCTTACTGAATGCCTTCTTTATCAATCTCACCGGTCCAAATATCTTAAGTCTAATACTTTAAAGGACATTCTATCAGATGATCAGGCACAAATTGATAAATTCTTCCTTTTTCTAAAGTCCACAGGATTAACAAGTAAAATCTAGATTGTTGCTGTGCCTCTAGCCATTGTTGCTGTACATGGCACGTAAAAAAAAAAAATAATAAAATAAAATATTATTAATTCTAAATAACACGTATTCAAAAAGAAATCATAAAATATGAATTGATAAATTTAACACTAAATCCAGGATCTCTTTCATTGATAATGGCATGAAAAATTTTCAAAAAGTAACTCAAAATGAGACGCTGCAGATCTGCAGACGCCATTAACATCTGTATCAACTAATTTATCTAGTGAAAAATAATTATTAGTGCATGGCACGGTATGAGTGTTCCGCTCAGCCCTACCGAAAATTGAATAAACTTCGTTTCCACATATGAGAAAAAGATTCAACCGGTAATGGCTGGATATATACTTTTAAACCTTCGAATTACATATTATTTGTAAAGGAACACTAATTTAAGAACTAATACAGAAATTTTTTTGGGAAAAAAAATTAAAACGTTAGAAAACACGTTTTTTCCTCTCCCGACTCTCGAGACCGGTCATAGCGTATAATTATTTGGTCGAACGATATTTTGTGATTTTATGAGTCCGTTGCGAGCAGCCTATAATAGACGGGCATAGGAAACAGTGTAGAAATCTATCCACGGGCTAGAATTATACAGGTGCATTTTAACGGCATTACACCTGTCCGCGTACGTATAGTCGTCAGTTCCAGTCACTAAACCTATAACCATATCAGCAGCATTTTACATCAAAGGTATAAAGTTGGAAAAAAATATCCCACAACAAATCATCCATCCAGTTTCCAGCCGGCTGGTAGTGGCACTTGGTAGAAAAACGAAGAGGATGCGACGTGACGAAACATTGTTTTCGAAGAGGAGCTTTTGAAAGTTGTATTCCTCTAGTAAAACCCACATCCGTATAGGTTTATCGATGGAGTAAGAATTAATGAAATCGATTATATTTCTATCGATTTTTAATTACATCAATTCGGCGAAGAAGAAAAAAAAGCACAGAAAATTCGATAGCAAAATTTGTTCGCTTTACGTGAAATAAAAACAGCTCTAATTTTTCGCGAAACCGGTTCAAAGAGTGGAGCAAAAACTCACGAAATACCTCGAAATTACATTACTGCGGCACCTCTGGACAAGCAGAGCCGCTTCCAATCTAGTTACCACAACGATTTATAGCGAAGAGATGATAATTTGCTGGGCAAAGGCGTCCCGCATCCATATTATAGGTGTAACTTTATCACGTCCACCGAGTTAGGCGCTATGATTACCACTAACAAGGTGTTAAAATCGGTACCCTATAATTTCCGAAGCCATCCGACAGCTCTAATCAGCCTTTCACGATGCTCGTTAACGCTAAAAAGGTGTGAAGCTGAGGAGCAAAACTAGTAGTAATATTTTCACTCGGGGCTTGATTACAACCCCCGAAACGTAATTCCATCTTAAATAGATAATCTGTGCATCAGCGCCTGCCTTATCCTCTGTTATTGTGCGAGCTTCGATATATACGCCTTGTACACCTTAAGACACGCAACACGCGCACGCATTTCCTCCGCAAAGGGAGCACACGGCACAGATTTCCTTAATGTGGGCGACAGCGAAGGGAAAAAAAGTCATCCAATTAGAATGGCTTTACGTAACACCTAACCTCGTCCTTCGGAGACGACGAAATCGAGTTTTCGTACATACAGTGATACAGTTGTACATACAAGTTAGTAAATCGCGCTTCCTGAGCCTACTCCCTTACCCCGCTTCATTCGCACGAGCTTAAGATTAATGTAATCGTCGAATACGAACAAGTACTTTGAACTCGTGGACGCAAGTTCAGGTGTTCTTTTTCGCTTTAATATTTTCTGTGCAGTCCACAAAAGTGGTTTTTAATGTAAATGCACGAATGTCACGGTTAATGAGTCGGAATAGGAAGTACTCCGGTTGCTCATCTTCGTCGCGTCTTCGTATTACATATAACGCTTTTGATGAGCTCGATTATCGCATCATTTTACGTATTGAAGGAGGAAAACAACGAAACGAAAAAAACAAGAATGACATCCTCCGTACCAGATGTGTTCGGATAATTGCGATAGTTATAGTTGAAATTGATGTTGTTTAAACGACGTAACGAGACCGCGTTCGGGTAAACTGTTGATGGCACGCGACTGTTGGAATAAATTTACGCGCTGTGGTTTATCGTAATGCGCTCTGGTAGTGGGCAACTTCCTAGTGATTCCTAAAAAATTTTATTTCAGCTCGATGACAGGAAAGCGAACCATTTGATTTGAGTTGAAGTGTTGACGTACGAGGCTCGCAGAGTTACCTCATTTTGGGCTAGATGAACATCCTCTAACGACGAAGTAAATGTAATCATATTGATGAAAAAAATAATAGATACCCAAATGGTAGTTCTCGATAGAAAACAATGTTCAAACAATTCAAAAAACGTGAAAAATATACGTCAAAAATTCTAAATTATGAAAAAGTCAAAAATAAACAAACCCCTCGTAACCCACAAGCACCTATTTCAGGGTATCCGGGAAACCCCAACATGCCGATTTTGCCTCATCGACACCATTCGAATAAACCACCTATTATACCAATGCGTAGCCTTCCAGGAATGCCGATCATCTTATATATCTAGCCCCAACATCCCAGACGACCCAGATATTATCGATAAAATTCTGATTTTCCTACGAAGAACTCTCTTGTTCCCCGAAATCTAAATTCTCTAGTTTGGCGTAATAGCCCTGGCAGCTAAAAACGCCTTAAACACAAAAAAAAAAAAACAAAAAACAAAAAGCCAAAAAATATGACAAAAATGGGAAACGACGCTCAAAAATCAACGAGAATAAAATAAATATGACGAAAATTCCCAACATGAAATAAAAAGTCAACAATGGAAAATAATGTTCAGAAAGCGAAAAAAGTGCAAAAATATGACAAAAATTACAAATATAAAAAAAAAGTTAAAAATGCGAAATTACGACCAAAAACCATGAAATATGACACAAATTTTCATCGTGGAAAAAAAATCAAGAATGAAAAAAAAATTATATTAAAATTTAAAATTTAAAAGCTTAAAAATTTTTTTTTTAATTTTTTTTTAATTCTGTTTTTTAATTTTTTTAAAGCTTTATTTGAATAGTGCCATGTACTGCCGCCTCTGGCCTAAGCGACAGTACATGGCACTACTCAAATTTAACTTTAAAAAAAAAAAAATTTTAAACTATGAAAATTCAAAATATTAAAAAAAGTCGAAAATGAAAAAATAAGGAAAATAAAAAAGTCAAAAAACGTGAAAAAAAATGAAAAATAAAAAGCGATACATAAAAATCAAAAAATATGACAAAAATACTCAGTGTGGAAAAAAAAGTCATAATGGAAAATATTAATTTCATAAAAATCAACATAAGTCCAAAAATATAACAAAATTTCAAACATAAAAAAAAAAAATAAAAAATGGGAAAGTAAAGAAAAAATTAAAAAGTCCAAAAATATACCGTAAGTATTAAAAAAAAGTCATACCAAAAGTAAAAAAAAAATATGAAAAAATTCCAAACATTAAAAAAACAAAAACAAAAACCGAACAAAAAATCCGAAAACTTCAAAGATATGATAAAAAAACTTATAATGAAATAAAGAATATAAATCGAGAAAAACGATGTTCAAAAATTAACAAAAATATGACACAAATTCCAAATATGCACACTGGCGTAACTAAGGAGGGGGAATGGGGGGAGCTTCCTCCCAAGTGTTTTGAAAAGTTAGGAAATTTATAATTGTTCAACGCTGAAATTGGGAACTTGAATTTCTTTTGGGAAAATAAGAACTCGAATAAATTCGAACTGATGTCAACTAGCGCACAACCATGGACGTAACCCCTTGGCTTTTGGAAAGTTGGTAAATTTGGAGTTTTAGGGTAAAGTTGGTAAACTTGACCACTTGGGCAGTACTATTACAGGTATTTTTAAATTTTTTGAAGACTAACAAGACTGTGACATCTTATTTAACATCTTATTTTGTTGGAGCAAAAAAAAATTGGCAATTTTTGGTTCTCTCCCCCCCTTCTCCTGAAGAATGTATTCGGTACGCCCCTGAATATGCAAAAAGAAGTCAAAAATGTAAAATAATGTTCAATTTTTTGATGATGGATTGTTTTTGTGGTCATTATTTGCAACGAAAAAGTTAATGTACATTTTTTTGCCTACCTACAGTATTGAAGGGGTTATGAAGTTTTGCAGATTGAAAACTCTTATTGCTCCTTCAATATCGTAGGTAGGCCAACATTTCATGGAAACTTATTCGTTGCGAATATGAAGTACAAAAATAATTTGCAATTAAATTACCAAAGTCCTAAATGAAGAAAATATTTCAAAAACGATACAAAAGTCTCTAAAACAAATACTGCAAAAGTTCAAAAAGCGAGAGTAATTTTTAAAATTGGAAGCAAACGTGAGCAAAAATTGAACAAATCCTAGCAAAGTGAAAGACTTGTTCAAGAGAGAACATCAGAATCCACATTTTGAAAAGCTTCGGAACGTTACTTTGAAATTTTGTTCGTTTGTCTGAGAAAAAAATCCTCGAAAGAATTTCATCTCAAAATATGAAGACACAAGGATGACCCAAAAAGTAGGAAAAATTTACAATAATGTTACAAAATGAGCACCATTGAAGGTCACCAAAAAATTTCATGATGATGATAATCGCAGTGAAATTATTTAGGAATAGTCATAATCTCAAAACAAAAATGAGATGTCAACTTAATAGACACGTGTTACAATTACATTAGAAATATTATTCTTAAAACAACCCTAGCTTCAGCGTATAGTAACTGCCAAAACAATGTTTTCAGATTGATTTCATCATGAAGAACTTCACCTTTGCAAGACCCTGTTAAGGCCAAGCATAATAAATAAATTTTTCTTAATGTTAATGAAAAGATGAAATTTTTTGAACCAAAAAGAACCTCAGAAAAATCATCATTTTGTTTTTCTATGAAAATATAATGTTTGATGAGTACACATTTTGATCCCTCTCATTAACTACCTATAGTGTCTACAATTTGTTTAGTACTACCTTTTTCAATGTACATAGGTAATATAAAATTTTTGCGAAAAATTTTCTTTTTTCTCAAGAATTCACGTCTTCCTAGTTCCTTCAGTTTGGAGAATAAACATCCAAATGACATGAAATAATATAAACAGTATCTTGTTGTATCCAAATCTCATGCCATCATTTGCGGATATAACATTCACCAAAAAGCTTTATATTTTCGAGAGCTCTATTTCCCTCCTCTCCTTGGGAGCGAGCTGGTTACATTTCTTCAAGGTAATATCTATGAGCTCATGAGATACTAATATCAAGGTGCCATTAAAAATGTAAGCTTACCTTGATTTCCATTTCAGAAGTACTGGTTTCAGTAACTCCATTTGAACTTTGGTTTCTTAAATTTGCAATGTGAAGCTTCCAGTATGATAGAAGTTGACTTAAAATCAAATCTTTGGTGGTAACGATCTCCATGTCCTCTGTAACCCAAGTACGACACGACTCAGCATATTTGTAAATTTTAATTAGTTACAAAAGTTGGTCGAGGGGAAGCAATTTTATTTCGAATTTTCTAGAATCAACGAGAGTTTTCAATTACGTAAAGAAGACCAGAAATACCTAATATATTTGTGTTCTTGCATTTTATGCCCTTTTCCCAATTCTTCGTCAACTACCTACCTCACACAAATCAAAAATATTCTTCGTCCTTTTTCCTTTAAATTATTATATAAAAAATCTCTCCACGGAGCAATCGTGCCTTCCACTTTAGAGCCCACTAGAGCTTCACGGTTCGACAGATTCATACATTTATTACAAAAAATGACACCTGTTACTTGGATAACATGTACGTCATTTCTTCATATTTCAATCCTCCTTACACCTCCATCATCGACCTTGAAAATTTTTCGGCAAGTCGCCTCATTGACAATACGAAGAACTGAGCGGTGAGTATGGACGAAAACCTCAAAGAATAGTGTCGTTCCCTTCACCCTTCGTTCACCGAGAGCTTATCGCAATGACGGAGCTTTTTCCTTTATTCGGGTAATTAGGCGCATTAACGATAATTTTCGAGCAGGTATTTACTCGTCGCGGCATCGTTCCATTTATTTGGCGGTAAAATTGGTACAGTCGACGCTCAACCGTGGTACCTATTTGGTAAATTATTAACATATTGACCAACATGAAGATAATCGCGTTTATTTTTCTGTTATTCGCTTTCTTGGTTAGCGTAACCGATATTCTGGCTTACGGAGGAGAACTGGATAAAATGTCGAATAGCGAAAGGGAAATTGGCAAGGTAAAATGTACATATTATGATCAAATATTGGTAAAAGAAAAAAAATTTCACGTTTTAGTGATTATTTTTTGATTGGAATTTTTTCAGAATCCGCATCGTGTTAACGAAGGAAATCTCATTTAAGTGAAGAGAATAATTCTTACACATATAATGGAGATTTTGAATTTCATTTCACGTGCAAACATTTATGTGTGAAAATGATAAATAAAAATATTCACTGATTAGATCTTTTTGTCATTTCATTCATTATCTCGATTCTCGATACACGAGCATTCGTAAACTTCAATTAATATCAATGGAGTTCTCACGCGATCTATCTAATTCAAATTAGACGTAATTTTCACGCGATAATCTATCAATACAAAGAGCGTTTTTCAATTTACGACTTATTAGGTACCTATACATTTAGGTAGAAGGGAATAAATAATAAATGATGGGTAAACAATCTTGATAACCATTAACTAAGGTACGCTTTTGAAGCGGAGAAAAAAGTACTGGCTAAACAACGCGCCGAGCGAGCTACGAAAAAACTCGTTCAAAAAACAGCCAACAAGGCAGGTGATGATATTGGGGCCATCGTTTTACATACGCATGTAAGATACGTATTTAACACCCTTGTGTCTCTTTTTTTACCCCTTTACATTAATTCGTAATAATAAAAAATAAGAAAAGAAGGAAAAAAAGTGGTAGCTTTAATATAAGAAATAACAGGATGTAGTCTTGCTCGAGGTGTACACCGGGTAGGGTTAACCAGTAGGTACGCATTGGGTTGCTGATTCAAAAGAAATTACTGCGGAAAAAGAAGAAAAAAAACAACTCGAACAACAAATTAAGAAACCATCCTGCTCTAAATCCATTTATCCGAGTATTCTTAAATTTCGCCGAACCCCTTCGCTCATTTGGCGAATATCCTTCGCAAACGTAGTTCTACGTATAATTATTCAGATAACGCGTAATATAAATGCTTTAAAAACAAACCGCCTTTTGTCGCACATACGCACCTAGCTCACGTATACTCATTTCCACCATTACACCATTAACTTATCGTTATCGTTTAATTGCGTTTCCTATGAATATTATTTTTGTTGTTTGTGAACTACAAGACCGCCAGTTAATCGAACCGAGTATTTGTTCAACTACCACAGTCATCCTAGTAAGACGAATATTCGAAATGAAGCCGAACTTATTTTGCCGAATCGCCACGTATTTGCTAATCGGAATAGTATTTGCAGTTCAAATGGTTTCCGCTATGCCGAACGCGATCGACGGACTTCCAATTTATTTGTATCATTTTGGTGAATCAGCTGGATTGCCGCCGACATCGGGTGAAAAAGGAAATGTAAGCGATTAACGAGCATTTTCTCGAAAAATATCGAAACAATGTTAGTCGACTTAAATTTTGTTTCGTATAATTTTAATAAAATGTAACGCACGAAGCCTGCTTTATTTTCCTTCGATTTAAAAATTTAATTGGAGATCGGTTATCTGTCATAATTGGTGAATATTATTCAAAGACTACGCTTTGAAATCTTAACATACTTTGTAAGAACCAAGAATTTACCATAGAAATACCTTTCAAACATCAAATGATAAGCTGGGTAAAATGAGACCACTTTGGTAATTCTGGTTGCCTACTTCGAATGCACATTCCAGGATAATTTATCACCTTACGCAATTCTATATGAATTTGGATTCATTTAATAGTTTTCGGAACAGTAAAATTTATTTACGAGCTAATTAGGGGATATTATTATTTTCAAGGCAGACAAATTCCAAAAACCGATATGAAAATTTCTTTATTTTTATTCAGAATTGAATCAAAAAAAATATATATATAGGAAATTAAACAATAAATAAAAATGTTTAAATGATAACCATGAAGAAGAAAAAAAGGTAAGCAGCCTTGCCGCATTACTGGAGCTGAGTTTTTAATTGGAGCTTGTTTTGATTTACTAATAACCTTGCTTAACCCTTCATGACTACAGGCCACACGCAATACTAAGTCTGAAAACCCCTACCCTATTCATTCCAAAAACACTTAAGAAGTTGAATTTGGCACAAATGTAGTATTTCTTGCCATGAAATAATCATGTGAACACATACTTCTCAAATTATAACTATTTGAGGGTCATCAAATTATCTTCAAATCTTGATAATCCGCCATTTTGGATCCATTTTGACTCAAATTTAGGTGGTTATATTCTGGTCACAATCTAATCCTACACACAAAGTTTGACCATTCTAGACCGATTTGGTGATGAGATATGGAAGATTCATGAAATTTCCTGCAGCAATTTCCCCTCCAAAAGCCGTTTTTTGCTCTAACTCCCCTCCAAAATCACTGAGGAAGCTAAAATCAAAATACGTTTGTCACTTGGGCTCATTTTATCATATGACACAGCAATAAAAAATTTTCGACCCCTCCTGTACCCCCACCACTATTTTAGGTTGATAACCCCGCCTTCCCCCTCCAACATCATGTATGGAAGTGAATTCGGGATATAGTATACAACTTATCCCCAATAACCATATGAATTCATATTAATTACATTTTTACCAACTTGAGGCTCCTCAAGCTCTACTCAAAATTTTGATAATCCGCCATTTTGATCCATTTTGATCCAAATTCAAGAGGTCATATTGTGGTCACCAACTAACCTCACACACAAAATTTGACCTCTTTAACTTGATTTGGTGGGGAGATATGGAAGATTCAAGAAATTTCATGACTCAAAACTTCCTCAAAAAGCCGTTTTTTGATCTAACTCCTCTCAATATGCACTTAGGAAGCTGAAATTTGGATATGTTAGTATCCGTGACTCACTCTTTCATATGAAATCAAAAACGAAAAATTTGAGCTATTTGCCCTTCTCCAGCCCCCTCAAAATTTGAGTGATCCGCCATTTTGAAATTTATCGAAAAAACAAAAAAATTTTTGCGCATTTTCAAGAAGAGATCCTCACCAAATTTTGAGCGAATTTTATGAATACTCGCCGGCGCCACGCGTGGGGGAAAAATATATATATATATAATATACCAAAAAGTTGGACATTTGCCAGATGATTACAAATGGTCTGAAACGCAAAGATTTGAAGACCACACCTCCCCCGACCTTCCCTTCCCTAATCAGGTAGGCTGTAATAGCTATCGTTTTTATTAAAAACTCAGCTAAAAAAGGTAAGCAGCCTTGCCGCATTACTGGAGCTGAGTTTTTCAATTTGCCTTGGCAATCCCTTCATGTCTACAAGCCACCCAGTACCATGTCTGAAAACCCCTTACTGTATCCCTTCCAAAAATACGTAAGAAGTTAAATTAGAATAAATGTAGTATTTCTTGCCACGCGATAATCATAGGAAGCCGTATTATTCAAACCATAGCAACTTGAGACGACCATCTTGAATCCATTTAGACCAAAATTATGACCCCACAATGAAAATTTTCGACCTCTCTTGCTTCCACACCACATTTTGAGGTCAATAACCCCTCCTTATCCCCTTCAACATCATGTATGGAAGTGAACTGGGGATATCTTATACCTCTTATTCCCAATAATCACACGAGTTTAAATAAATTACATTTTCACCAATTTGAGGCTCTTCAAGCTCTACTCAAATTTTAATAATCCGCCAATTTTGGATTAATGATGACCCTACTTCAAGGGGTCATATTGCAGTGTGAAACTATTCCCGACGCGAAGTTTGACTCTTCTAATTAGATTTGGTGAGAAAATATGGAAGATTCAAGAAACTTCGTGACTCAAAAATTCCTCAAAACGCCGTTTTTGCTCTAACTATCCTCTAAGCTCACTTGGGAAGCTGAAATGTGGGTATGTTAGTATCTATGATTCACTCTTTAATATGAGATAAAAAAAAATTTTTTTGAGTGATTTGCCCTCTTTCCAGCCTCTCTCAAAATTTGAGTGATCCGCCATTTTGAGGTGTATCGAAAAAACAAAACAGTACTTTTTTCACATTTTATAAAAAAGTCTCTCACCAAATTTTGAGAGATTTTCATCAATATCCGCTGATGCCACGCAGGGGCCACCCAAAAAGGGTCTCGCAACGTAGGATTGGATCTCGAAACGATAACAATATTTTCAAGATCGAGCCTGACTTGAACGTAACATGCTTCCAAAAAGTTGGACATTTACCAAATGATTACAAACGGTCTAAAATGCTAAGATTTGGAGACCACATCACCTTCCCAAATCAGGCAGACTGTACTACCCATAGAAGGTGTTTTAATATTATATTTTTTCATTTTTTATTTCCTAATTTTTTCGTAAAGGAAATATGTTTTTTTAATTAAAAAATTTATTAGAATTATTAATAATAAAATTCAATAAATCAATATGTGCCCGTCATTCCACCCGATTCGACGATCTATTGGGTTAGATAATCAGAAAATCCATGACGAGACGGCCTCATTGGACAAAATCATCCTGTACCTACATCGCACCGGGCTCCTCCGGAAAATTTAATCGTCTAAGTTGGCGTAATGACCGTTGTAGTTGAAGACGCCAACAAAAAAAAAATTAACAAACCAAATTTACCAAATCTTCATTTTTCTAAAAACTTGACTAAAAAGAAGTTTAAATAATAACTATTCCAGGTTCAACAAAAATTTGTTTTTAAATATAATCACATCTTATGAGGAATCTTACAGACCCTGAGTTATGGATTTCAATCGGGTAAAGCCTCGATGGAAAACATAATGTCATTTAAAAATCTCATGATAAAAGTATCGTTTGGCAGAGTTAGTATGAGGGAAAGTCCACGGAGGGGGTCGTCAAAGTTTTAAAAAATGGAAAAAATCATAAAATATATTAAAGCAATAACTAACTGCATAAAATGTGAAAAATTAAGTCCCCACCACTAGAGGCAAGGTGCTATTGAAAAAAAAATACCGAAAATAAACAATTTATATTTGAGTACATTAAGGCCTTTCATTTTGGTTTTTGAAATTTTTTTCGACCATTAAAATATTTCAGATTTTTTTATGTAGGAGCTTAAAATTTCATTTTTTATTTTTATTTTTATGTTTGACTGTTTTCTACAGGTTCGGAGTTTATTTTGATATTTTTGGACTTTTTTTTATTGTGCATATCATTATGTCTTTTTTACCGTTTTTAGGCAGAAGAGAGGATGAATTTTTACTATAGCTATGTTTGGACTTTTTAATTTTTAAACATTTGAGACTTTTTTTTTTCTATTTTCGTCGTTAATTTTTTAGGTTGGACATTTTTTTCAATTTTTTATTTTTGGAGATTTTTGCACAGTTTTACGCTGTTATATTTATTTATTTTTTCGTTAATGTATTTTATAGAATTTTGAATTTTTGTTTTAAAATAATTTGATTTCAATAAAAAAAAAAAATTAAAAAACGAAAATTGATTTAACATAAATTGATCAATTTTTTATTTTAATCAAAAATGCAATCGACGAGTAAAAATCAATGTTATCCGAAATACTCATTATTTTTTTCTACTAATTGAAATATTCGGAATAAAAGATTAAACACCGTAGAAAAATTTTTCAGAGTGCATCGAGAAAAAATTATTTTTTAAGTAAGTACATAACTGCGACTTGCAAAATATACATTTACTTCAAAATGCCGCCTTCGAAAACCACTTAAAACCAACCGCCAGATAAGGCTAATAGCCCGTAATATCGAAAACCTACGGCGATTTTTTCTTCAATATACTCACGGTGCATTAGATAGGTTTCAAGTTCGTTAGAAAGTTGTCCTACATAATCGTTAAATTTTCCAAAATGAATATGAAATTAACATTTTGCCTATTTCTCGGCCTATTCGCGTACAACGTTCGTAGCGAGACTATGGAACCCGAAGAAATTTACTTTCAGAATCCATCCGGGGATAAATCGTTCGTACCGAGAGTAAGTATGAGTGAAAGCCTCAACGGTGCTGAATATGTATGAAATTAGCGTAATATAATATTGCCTACTACTGCGTGCTTGCAGATACTGCAGACGATATTCGGAGACAACTATTATCCCTTGGATCCGAAATTTCTGGAACAAATAGCAAAATTTTTGGGCAACCAGGACCAATTTCAGAAAGATTTTTTCAGCGGTAAATTCGCAAATAAGGCTGGCAAGACTGTAATAAACGATGTAATATAAAAATTGAATATTTTCTCGGTATCTTCAATAAATTAATGGCATTGTTGAGCTATGTGATTATTTTTCTGTGAATTGTAACTTGTATACTACTTGGGGTACCTACGAAGGTGATTCTAGCATCGCCAACTGTTCTACTTCAACGACTCCATAAATATTAGGCTGCGAAGAGGAGCACGTTAAACTTGTCAACGTAATTTATAGCACGTGAAAAATGAAAGGGTTGTAAAAAAATGAAAAAAATTACGTATAAAGGGGCAATATATCAGAATCTATATTACGTATTGTTTGAAAGGAAAAAAAAATTTGAAAGATGGAAGTCGAGCAAAGGAAGGCGTACGACCGTTGACGACTGAAGCGTGTCATGGTATAAGAAAGTGGCGTGACGAGAGCGGAAGAAATAAGAGCTTCTTCGACGACTGCTATGAAGACTCATTGGTTGCGCCAAGACTCATACACCATTACGAAGATCCGGTCAAACTTACGATAATTCTCGACATAGCAAAAGCCAGCTGTCGGCTAGATTTTCCACCAATTGACAGGTAAAACAATACCAATTGAAAATCTTCGCCTTTTCGACTCTCGAGATCCATATGTCGAATATACGTGACCATCTTAGAGTCTCAATTGGCGGTACACTGAAATCTCTATTCTTCTTTTGGAACTCTTTACCTACCTACCCACCTACTAAATTTACCTTTTCTGATTTGTCATTATGAACGCAGCTCTCACTTCTCAACCTCGAAGATCATAATGACGAAAGTTTCCAATTCAATTTGTACACACCTCCTATGCCGTGGACTTTTCGAAATAATTAGCGGCAAAATTTCGAAAATATAAAATATCAAGCAACTCAAGACAGACTGATGGAATGGAAGCGTAATTCCGGTGTATTATTAGACCATAACTAGCGCACTAGTTAGGATAGCGCAGGAATATACCTGCCGAGGAACTTTTCTATTACATAAAAAAAATTAACGGCCGTTGTCTTGCTTAACAATTGTAACGCAATAATTCCTCCTCTTACGTTCGCGTATATGCACATAAAATGTACGAGCGACTTCGTTATGTACAAGGTGGTACATTTTTTCGAACCGTCGCTCGTATCATAAAAATACTACAAAGTCTACAGAGTACAGACCAGGTATAACCTTATACAGCTTGCAGATGAAACAGTAATTACTCGGAAATCTCGATCCGATTCTGTTTCCAAAATTAATCGATAACATGCCTCAACGAACGCATCGACGATGATGCAGTTCAACTACCCTCATTACACGGTATCACCTGCTGCCTGTTTTTCTCGCGGTCGTCGGTCAATGACGAGGATAAAGCACAGGTATACTACCTGTTGCGTTCTACGTGGTACCTACCACCGCTTACGAGGTATATCGAGATGTGATCGAATACAGGGATGCCTTATGCTGCATCCAAAAGCCGTTATAATTTATGTAATATCTCGTTCAAATCATTCCAATTAAGATCCCGTTACAAAGTTGGTACCTTAACGTGGGTATTTTAAATCACGAAGTACCTGAATAAAGAATGTAATTGAAGACGAAGAGTTTTTTACTTAGAAAGGTATTAGCCATTTTAGAATTTTAGGTACGCAAAACAGAGGGGTGGAGGGCAAAGAATTTCCTAAATGATGCTCAGAAAAAGAAAAAAATTATTCTTGGACTTTATTGGTAACATCTACCAAAATTAAGTCAAAATTTTCAATATTTTGAAATTTTCCAAGTACTGGAATTTTTATGACATAAAATATACATTTTGTCATCTAGAGACTGAATGAAATTTATAGTCACAAATTTTTTAAAAATTAATGGCTTTTAATCCTTTATCAACTTTTTTTTTTTTTTTTGAAGATCTAGATTTTTTGCACTAAAAAAAAAAAAATTAATAAATTCGTAGATAATGTATAAGTCACGTGCCACATACATAGTATAAGGTAATTTGAGGGTTTTAGGACTCAAGAAACAAAATACATTCCATTTCCACTTCAAAGAGCTTTCATATAATAGGCACTCTGTCAAATAAAAATGAGGAAATTTTATTTTCCTAATTCTAAAGACCGAAAACTAAGCCCACACCATCTTCGTGCGAAATGAATTATGAATTTATTATTTTTTTAAAAACACGAAATACGATACAAGAGATTGAAATGGCTGGATCATTACAAAAGTCTAAAATGTACACATTTGAAGTACCTTCCCCCCCCCCACCACACCCCCTCGGCTTCCAGAATTCGATACATTGTAATAAAATATTTTTTTATCAAAAAAAAAAAAAAAGCTAAAAAATGCAAGCAGCCGTGCTGCAATGCTGGAGTTGAATTTTTAATCGATATTGATTCAGATTTATATAGATATCAACTTCTTCATATGAAGCAGTAGTGACTCTTAAAACACCCATCACTTACTTACTTACTTTTTTACATATTGTTTAAAAATTTTTGTGGAGAATATAAATGATTTTTTTTTTTAATTACGTATACTGGCTTCTTTAATAACTAAGACTATTACGCCAGGGTAGCCTTTATATTCTGCTTTGAAGTTTTCACATTTTCAAGTATTGGAGAATTTTATTAATTGATTATTTTTAATTATTTTAATTTATCTTGAAGCCATATCAGAGTGTCTAAGAAATTTGGTAAATGTAATGCAGGACTTTTTCAGAAGTTCAACCCCCCTCCCCCTCTCCCTTCCACTTCAAAGATACATATAAATGAAAGCACATACAAATACAATAATTTTCTAAGCAAACGAACAATTTGAACAAGAAAAATTAAATGAAATATTTAATTGACAAAAATTTTTAGTAGAGTAGATATATATTATATTTTCACTTTTTTTTTTTAATATTTTTTTTTTCAAACCATAGCAGGGTGTCTAACAAATTTGTTAAAAGTAATAAGAGACTTTTTCAAGAATTCAACTTCCACCCCCCCCCCTCCCCCGGCCAAAAAAGTATATAAAATGCAAAGTTAATTTTTATGCATAGAGTATTTATAATGACTGGTCTAGGTTCTAATTGGTCATATGTTACGTGCGTAATGACCAATCATAACGCTAGAATGTGATAAAATGTAGGTAGTTTCATTTCTACCTTCCTAAATAATATCGTTCAGTTTTCAGTGAACGACTAAAATTCATTTGTGATTTGAATCATCAGCTGATTTGTGTTTTTATTTTATGAGTTAGTCGAGGTAAATTTATAACATTCCAACTTGCTGATTGGTTGTTACAGGCGTGACGTATGACCAATTAGAACCTAGACCAGTCATTATAAATACTCTATATACTAATGGACTAATCTTTTGTAAGAGCACGAATAACTTGAACAAGGAGAATTTTGTTTTACACGTTGAATAAATTTTTTTTTATTAAAAAAAAAGAAAAATAATGAAGAGATAAATACTATTTCTTATTTTTTTTTTATTATTTTTGTTTCAAACCATAGCAAGGTGTCTAACAAATTTTTTTTTTTCAACATTATGCGCCGTGTACAGCCTGAGGGCTAGAGACGCATGCACGTGAGGTTAAAGAGACTAGAGTTGAGGAAAGAGTGAGTTACGGTGGATAAATAAGAGAAGGTTCTGTACAGTTTGCTCGTTGTCTCCTAGAATTTGGGGGAGGGAAGAAGGGATTTGTAGGGCTTCACGTTGACTTGCATAACGAGAGCAGTCTCGAAGAAGGTGAGCCACTGTAATTTGAATGCCACAATGCTCGCAGATTGGCGGAGGATTGCGAGCCATGAGGTGAGAATGAGTTAGATTGGTGTGACCAATTCGGAGCCTACAGAGTACAATTTCTTCTCTTCTGTTGTTGCGACATGATGTACGCCATAGAAATGTGTCGGATTTTATGAGACGTAATTTCTTGGAAAGTGGGGTCTGTTGCCAAATGGAGGACCAATTTTTGAGGGTTCTGTTAAACGTAATGCAAGACTTTTTCAAACATTTAGCTACTCCCCACCCCCCACCTCTCCAGCCCAAAAGAAATATATAAAATGAAAAGTTGTAAGCAAACATTTTGAAGAATTCGAATAATTTTTTTTGGCATAAGTAAAAAAAAAATTTTGGGAGGATTAAAAATTATTATTTTTTTTTTTAAGAAAAAATATAGAACTTTCCAGCCGAATGTAATTTTTGAATGAGACTTCTTTCGTTTGCAGGAACACCGAGTCAAATGAAGGATTTTCATAAAACTTGCATTCACAGAGCTATCAGATAGCTTTCATATAAGTATCAAGTACGTTCGAACAAATGCGTAATTATTTTTTCATTTAATTCCATTATGTTTTAGAAAAATAACTACATACTAATACTTGGAAAATTGTGGTTTGGTGAATATCGTTTAGAACGTCTCGCCGATGCATGTTGTTGAATACGCAGCTCTTCATTCGCCAAAAAACAAGAGACTGACAAAAGCGCAGATATTTCACATTTTACAACCACCTTATATACGTAGAAGAGGATGGCACACGGTAAGGCGAAGCTATAGCGAAAACCTTATTACACATTAGATATTTAAGTTTCACGGTCGGCTGGCGCGCGTGCTGCGATAATTACACGTTCTGGGGTACAAGCACAAAAACAATACCTGCAGTTGGTAAAGATTTTTACACAATTTTTCGTCCGAGGGTTCTTTGTATGGTAACCAATTTTAATCGATAAATCGGGTCAAAAACCTAGGCTGTTACTTAATTACCGAATATTAAGAGCGTACAGAGTACGGTAACGGCGAAATCGGATCCCCAAAAGCGACTCCGCGTCTACTTCCTTTATCCGGTACCATACTCGGGTAATAAATATCGTCGCCTACGAGTCCATGTGAGACGTGACTGAATCTCCTTTCTTTTTCTCTTTCACCCTGAGACTGTAGCAAACCCTTTGGATTTACTGATATCACGTAATCTTCTGATGAGAACCGAACTATACCAACTACCAACTAGTTACAGAGCGACAGAGGTGCGATATCAGCGAGTTGCACGGCTGCAGGAAGACGAACAGCCTGCTGTGGATTCGGTTTCATAGGCTCGCCAAGCTCTCGCGTTTCAACTGAGCGGTTTTTTTTGCTCGGTGAACGGCCCATATGAGGGTACGGCGAGTGTTTCCAGATTCTACGAGTCTTTTTTCCTTTTCTTTCTTAATTGATCCGACGTCTCTAAATTAACCCCCTTTCGATACGCCACAGGTATTCCCATATTGAAAGAGTGAAATTCAACGCCGCAGACAACTGATTGGCATACGTTGATGTACGTTGAAAGGTGTCTCCGTTTAGTATTAATGCCATTAAAAAAAAAGTACATACGAAGAAAACCTGCTGAATACCAGCAGTTTCATTTCACCGCATTTAATCGTTATCGATAGTAACGCAGGCATACGTTTGACCCAATTAGTAATGTCTATAACGCACACAGTCTGTTTTCCGATGTAAATTAAGCCGAGAAAATCGTCTCTCAGCTAGTTATTAACGTTTATTAATTAGCCGCGACACATGCCCATTCTAATAAGAAAAGCGGGCTTCCAATGAAAAAAATTAGGCTCGTGCCAAAATACGGGTAATTATAGGAAGCGTTGATTTTTACACGTACTATAAACGGCCCGCCTGCGCAAGTACCGAGTAGATTTTTTTTATTTTCCTTTCGAAATTACCAGCTAATATTTGATGTGTATACACGATCTCCTTTAATTTCTCTTCTATTACCACCTGCTTTTGCGACTCTTTTATACCTACTTTTAAATTAACATCTACTGCACACAGTCAATGATCCATATGACCGATGTATTAGTTTACTCGTAATGAGATCTCATAAAGCGCTGTTCCGCACCTTATTATCTATTCTAGCAAGCGTTAAAGCTTCTGAAATTCAAAAATATCCTGAAACACTAATCGTAATTTTAATAATACTGTTCAAGGTCGTTGAAAGTGAAAAAAATCTAATAACATTAAATTAAATTACTTTGGATGCCTAATATAGCGATAAAAATATGAAAATTAAAGCAAAAATTTCCATATTTTAAAATTCTCAAAATTCGCCATCGCGATTTTTTTATATGTATATGCGTGTACATATTTTAAAAAATGGAATTAGACGCATACAAATAAATTGTCAAACTCATCACCAAAAAAAGTCTATTATGTTAAATTTTTCAAATAAGGTGAAAAAAAATCATGCCATATAATTTTGATGGAAATGCGATAATACTACATTTTATAATCCCCAACAACCACGTGAGAGGGGGGGAGGGTGGAGGCGAAAGTTGTTGAGATGATTTTATTACGGAAAGTTTTCAACCTTTTGTTATTTTTAAGCATAAGAACTAATTCTGATAAATTCAGAAAATTCATAATGATAATCAAAATTTTCGATTTGAAATACCGACTGCAACTGGTCAATTTTAATCCGAATTCAAGAACATTGCTAGGAGCGTATCATAGTACTGAAACATGAATTTATTGCTCGTCTGGGCAGGATCATGAGATTCGCGTTTAATCAATTTTAACTGAAAATGAGTACTAAAGCAAACGCGTGCGGAAAGACTTCAACTCCTTCAAAATGAGATGTAGGCAAAATATGATCGCAAATTATTCGCATTATTACGAGAGATCCTTAAAGATTACTTCTTGATGAAAAAAAAAAATAATAATAAAAAATAAAATCATGGAAATGGCTACGTTATTACAAAAGTCTGAAATGTAAACATTTCAAGTTCCTTCCCACTCCCCACCTCACCCCTCAGCTTTCAGAATTCGATACATTGTAATAAAATATTTTTTTATCAGAAAAAAAAGCTAAAAAATGCAAGCAGCCGCGCTACAATGCTGGAGTTGAATTTTTAATCGATATTTATTCAGATTTGTATAGATATCAACTTCTCCACTCCACCACACCCCCTCGGCTTCCAGAATTCGATACATTGTAATAAAATATTTTTTTATCAAAAAAAAAAACTAAAAAATGCAAGCAGCCGCGCTGCAATGCTGGAGTTGAATTTTTAATCGTTATTTATTCAGATTTGTATAGATATCAACTTCTTCATAGGAACTAGGAAGTAGTAGTGACTCTTAAAACCCCCACCTCTCCCCTCAAAAGCAGCTTAAAAACTTGAATTTAGGTTAAATTTAAGCTGTTCGAGACTCCTCAAGCTTTTCTCATTTTTTTAGAATTCGCCATTTTGGATACATTTTGACTTAATTCGCTAATAAGCTTATACACAAGCTTAGAATTTTCGAGATCGATTTAATGAGGTATGAGGAGATATGTAAGATTAAAGAAATTTTCTCAAAAATATCCTTTACTCTAAATCCTCTCGAAATGTACTTGAAAGCTAAAACGTTAGGATAGGTTTGTGTCGTGATTTTACCGTATGACATCAAGCAGGGAAATTTTGAGACTTTGAGGTTCATTTAGCCTTCCTCAAAAATTGGGTGAATCGTTAATTTGAGCTGAATCAAAAAATCTTTAAAAAGGGCTTTTAGATCTTCACCGGAACGGTGCTAACAAATTTTGAGTGATTATTATCAATTTGCGCAACAAAATGGCGAAAAATATGATTACAAATGATTTGAAAGCAAAGACACGAAGTCCACTCCTCTCACCAGACTTCTCTAATTTAAATGAGGTAAGCTTTAGTGGCTATTATTTATTTTTATTAAAAACTTTGCTAAAAGTACCTCAAATTTATTTTTAAAGACGAAATAAAAAATAAAAATTAATAAAGAAAATCGATTTGGATAATCCGAAAATCATTCATGCTCTAGGCTAATTCTGACCTCTGCCAGCCACTTCTGCATATTTGCTACTAGACCAAGAGAAGGGGCAAGGGGCAGATTGCCTCTGGGGTGAGGTTTTTGAGAAGGCCCGGAAATCTGATTTTATAACTCTAATTTGAATTTTTTCCGTCAATTTATTTTGAAAAAAAAAAAAACGAAAATGACTGGCTGAAAATTATTTCTGCCCCTTTGGCTCCCCCAGCTCTGCTTAATGCACCTCAAAATGAGAAAACTGATATATTTATTATTTTTTTCACAACTTCAACTTTTTCAATATTATGCCAGCCGAAAATATGCGTGCGAAGTTTTCGTTAGACTCAGTTTTTCAATATCAAACGAAAAATTTCACTTAAAATTCAACACAGCCAATTCCAAAGAAAACCGACAACATCAGAGCCATGTAGATGGACGGGCAAGGAGGCATACCATATAACATGATTAGATTTATTTCTTCATTATTTTTATTTTTATCTATTATTTATTTATTTATTTTTTTTGAAAAATATAAAACATACCCGCGCTAGGGAAAGCTAAAATTAACTTAGAAGCAAAAATTATTTTTTGGTCTTCTTTACATTTTTTCTTTAATCCAATGATAATCTAGAAGAAATTTAAAGGTAAAAATTCAAATTGGAGTTGCGAAAATTTTTTAAATCTAAAATTTAGAATTCCAGGTCTGCCTCCTTGCCCGTCCATCTCTATGGCTCTGATCTTGGTCCATTTCCTTTGGAATTGGCTGTGCTGAATTTTAAGTGAAATTTTTCGTTTAATATTAAAAAATTGAATACAACGAAAACTTGTTATAAAAATATTTATTTATTTTAAATTTTTAAAAATTCATTTCATTATTATTTCAATACGTTAAATGAAAAAAAAGGAAAAAACTAAGTACGTATTTTGCTTAACTTTATAATTGAAGGGGTTGATTAAATCTATATAATCATGCATACTGTATTTCAGAAGGATTTACAAGTCCTCTTGATTTTTAATTTGTTTTTAATTAATTAATTAATTTATTTATTTATTTATTTATTTATTGTAAGCCGCTCCCACAGCTATTCGTCAATTATAAGAGGAATAGATACATATTCTTTTTTTAAAACAAATAAGAGTTGAGTAAATGTAATTTTCACAAAATTATACCTCATCGAATGAATTAATTAATTACATACAAAAAAAAAAAAAAAAAAAAAACAAGAAACAAAATACAACAAATTTTCAAAGAGTTTATCATTATTAAAATCCCAAAACTAGTTCTACTATTTAGAAAAAAAAAAAAAAAAAGTAAGCAGCCATGCCGCATTACTGGAGCTGAGTTTTTAACTGGGGCTTGTTCAGGTTTGTTAATAATAACGTTGCTAAACCCTTCATAACTATAGGCCACACCCAATACCAAGTCTAAAAACCTCTATTCTATCCCTTCCAAAACCACATAAGAAGTTGAATTTGGAACAAACGTAGTATTCTTGCCATGAAATAATCATTTGAACACATATTTCTCAAATTAGAACAACTTGAGGCTCCTCAAGCTCTACTCAAAATTTTGATAATCCGCCATTTTGGATCCATTTTGACCCAAATTCAAGAGGTCATATTCTAGTCCCCAACTAACCCTACCCTCAAAATTTGACTTCGGTAGATTGATTTGGTGAGGAGATATGGAAGATTCAAGAAATTTTATGACTCAAAACTTCCTCCAAAAGTCGTTTTTTGCTCTAACTCCCCTCCAAACGCACTTTAGAAGCTGAAATTTTGGTATATTCGTGTCCATGACTTACTCTTTCATATGAGATCAAAAACAAAAAATTTGAGGTATTTGCCCCTTCTCCAGCACCCCTCAAAATTTAGGTGATCCGCCATTTTGAATTTTTTCAAAAAAATAAAAAACATCGTTTTGTTAGATTTCCAAGTAGAGTCTCTCACCAAGTTTTGAGCGAATTTCGATGAATTCCTGCCCGCGCTACGCGTAGGAAAAAAAATATGTATACCAAAAGTTGGACATTTGCCAAATGATTACAAATGGTCTGAAACGCAAAGATTCGAAGATTCCACCCTCCCCCGACCTTCCCTTCCCAAATCAGGTAGGCTGTAATAGCTGTCGTTTTTGGGTTAAAAACTCAGCTAAAAATATGTATAGAATGAAAATTAATTATAATGATCGAATGACTGATAATACAAGAAAATTTTATAAGTGCTTAATTTTTTTTACCAGTTTATTATGGACAAAATTTTATCGAAATTAAATAGACTAAAAAAAGAGGAAATATTAGTCAACATTAACAACAACGAAAGGCATGTAGCAATATCTACTTATAGGTTGGAAAGAATCACGCAGTTCAAATTCATTTTCCATATGATTAATAGTATGTATTCATAGCTATGTTTTCGGTACTCATAATTATAGGTATGTACCTACTGAATAAAAATATTTTCGGTTATGAACTTTCGCGTCATGTGTGAATATGGTGAGAGAATTAGCGGGTCCGACGTGACGGCTGCCTAAGAAGTAAATCCGACCGCTGACCGCTCAAAGATTCCGAGGAAAACCCTATTCCGATATTTAATTACAGACAACGTCGGTAAACCAAAGACGTACCACAGACACGGTGCAATTCAAAAGAACACATAGGATAAACCGCATTTATTGATTTTCTTTCAGTTTTTGTTTATTAGTCACGAAAAGCGAACGAATGCGAAGAGCTATTATAAAATCACCTTTACATAGTAAAGCGAATAGTGGATACGATGATGATAATCGAACTGGTTCTATCAAGTGTTGCCAAAAAAAAGCCGAATACCAGGTGCGAATCGTACGTCCTTGCAAAGGATATCGAATTTTGAAACGAAAGGTGCCTCGAAATATCGAACGAAATTATAAAAAGGTTTGATTTCAGTTTTTCCGATGAGAAAAAGCACGTGCGCGTAGCACGCGTCGTGGGCCATCTGTTATATGGAAAATGATTTTTAAATACAACCAGTTGCTACCGTTGTCTCCGCGGCTCGGTGTATGTTTTTGATTTAAACGACGACGAGCCGCCTTTGTGTGGTACGGAAAAAACACCAATCCGTGTTCTGCGCCCGAACGCTGGATGTTGGTGAATCCCATATCCATAGTATACGCGGCGTATCCTCGAGGCAGGTGAGACCTGTTGATCCCGCGGCACGCGCCAGCTGCCAATACGCGAGATGGTAGGAAAAAAAGAACAACAGCTACATCATCTGCAGCATCCCCGTATGGTGCGGCGCGGGCGCCTACACAGGATATAGCGCACCGTCGCGTCACCCAATGCCATCTGTACTTGTATGAAAATTCGAACCCGCACCTTCTCGACTTGTAAATCCGGAACACCGATTTCGACGACGCGACTGTATAATATAGTTTCTAAATCATTAAACTACTAGACTAGCACATATTGCTTTCCTCGTATCGGCAGCCAAACTCACGCATTTTGACACTTGGCTATGACAAATGCACTGGCGCAATTTTCGACTAAGGTCGAAGGTGGAAATTTGATTGAAACACACGACCTTGGCAAACAACCAACACCCCGGATCGTACTCTGCTCGAAGCTAGCGGCAGAAAAAAATTCCCAAGTATTCATTGTTATGCACACACTCGAATCGATAAAAATTTTAATCCCATATCGAATTCGTCGTTGCTACATAATAAAACGGAATACAAATTATATAAATTACAAGTTATGATCGCCAGACACTCAGCCAGTTCACTTGATACTATTTCATACAGCCGTCGTCTTCGCCACATTGTCAATACAATGGCCCAGCATTTTTATTGTAATAGTCTGGACGAGCAGACTATGTTTTACTGGAATCGATAAATTCTTTTCTTAAATATTCAATTCTATTCAGTTTGCTTTTCCATTAGACCTTCGAGCGGTTACCGCTTTTAAAGGATTTTCGGCGTGTGAATTTCAAAGAAATATTTCACGAATGCAACGAACACGATAGAAGGAATTATTCGAAGGACAAAAAAAACTTCAAATTGAAACATGAATTGGCAACACTGTTTTTGCATCTTGCCTTCTTCGGTCATTGACAAAAAAAAATTCAATTATCCTCTATCCCTACGTCTACTTCATAGTTCACACTTAATAAGGATATAACTATATAAGTCAACGTCAAATTTGGAGACAATTTTCAACACCATTTTTTTTTTTTTTTTTTTTTTTTTTTTGGATACAACATGTAGAAATATCATTTTGAAAAATTCAACAATCATAAAAATCATTCCTCTCTTAAAATAAATTTTTGTGACATTATTTGTTGTAAGTAGTGAAAATACTCACATTCGAACACGAAATTGTGGAAGTCCAATTCACATTAGAATTACAATTCTACAGCAAGTACAAATACTCTGGAGTTAAGTTGAAGGCATGAGACAAATTCCGGGAATCACGATAGAGTCAAGAAAGTAGCAAAATTAAAAGAGGGGTAGGTAGGGAAGCCATGATCACCCTAAAAAATTCTGCTTACCCCTCATCCCTGAAAAAATTGAATTAGGGTACTTAGATTTAAGCCCTAAACACGTTAATTATTTTTTGGTTAAGAAATGAATATATATTTTTTTAATGTCATAAAGTTTTTCAGTATTTCAATTTTAAAATCTTATGCAATTTTTGTAAGCCCTCCTACCCCCCACCACCAAAAAAAATTATGCTACGGAGTCGAGAGTCAAGTTTCAAGAATATCTCAAGAGTAAAGATCGGGAGTTGGAGCTGAATGCAGGAAATACCTCTAAAATCAAATTAGCATCTAAGGCAGGTTTTAAAAATTCTTACGTAGTCAAGAGTAAGGTTTCGAAAACAGAGATGTATAATGAAGATTACTATAAAAATATAAGACCTAGAGCCTACCAAAAATTCCAAACGACTACTGAGCCAACTCTGAAATTTGACTCTGACTCAAACTTTTGCTTCTGGAATCAATAAAATATTCTTGATTCCGGAGCATTTCTCTAAATACAACTCAAAAACTTCACTTCAACTCCATAGTCAACAAAAAAAAAATTGACTCCAACTTGGATGGCACTTTTACTGCGGAGTTCCAAATCTATTTGTAATTTAATGATTTCCGAACATTCAAAATTAGGCGTTGACTATAGACAGTGGCGCAACCAGAACTTTTTTTTGGAGGGGGCTAAAAACAAGGAGGCTCGAACTCTAATTGATACCCACCTATTTTCATGAATTGTAAAATTTTTTGAAAAAATTGCGAAATGAATTGCATTGTAGATTAACCATACATAGATAGCCCCTCAGTACGAATTTATCACTCATAAATGTTGAAAAAGGAGCTAGAAAGTTTTTTTTTATTAATATTGATTTTTGAAATTTCGAAGAATTTTTTTTGCCCCCCCCCTTTATTGCGCCACTGACTATAGAGCTGAAACCAACTTCTAAGCACTTTTATTCATGACTTCAGTAAAAATGTCAACCTAATCAGATTCCTTTTAGTTTTAAATTCACGAAGTTGTTCAGAAAATTGGAAAACTCCAAGAATGTACGAGTAAATAGGCAATTCCATGATGGAATTAAAGCTAAATTCAATATTGCCTTGTAAGCAATGTTACTCGAGACTTTACACTTCGATTCTAAGTTCAACAAAAAATTCATTCCATTTCAGCTTTTGACAAAGGAGCAATTCTCGAAACTTGAGTCATACGATACTTTGATTGTTGAATTGACCGAGAAATAACTCTTACTTTAAGTTTGAAAAGGGAGCAATTCTCTAAACTTGACATGCATTCTATTTTGACTCCAGAGTCAACAAAAAATTAACCTTAATATTCTAGACGCTGACAAAAAAAACAAGTTTTAAAGCTTGACTCAAATATTACTTTGACTCCATAGTCGACAAAAAAAATTGACTCTTACTTCATAACCGTTGATGAAGAAGCAATTCTCCAAACTTAACATAGTGTTTTGACTCCAGAGTCAATAAAAAACCAACTCTTACACTACCAGCTGATGAAACAATGAAACAGTAATTCTCTAAATCGATTCTAAACATTGCTCCAACTCTATAAATTACAAAAACTTGACTTCCCTCTGTATAGTCATTAATAAAAAAGCAATTCCTAATGCTTGATCTGAACATTACTTTGACTCCATAGTCAACAAAAAAACTGACTCCTACTTTATAACCGTTGACAAAAAAGTTATTCTCGAACCTAATAACCCAATCATTACTTTGACTCCATTGTAGACAAAGAAAATGACTCCTGCTTTAACCTTTGATAGAGAAGTAATTCTGTAAACTCGACCTAGATTCTAATTTGACTCCAAAAGTCCAGAGTCAACAAAAAATTGACTTCTACTCTAACTTTGGCAGAAGAACAATTCTCAAATGGTAATACAGACTCTAGTTCGATTCCTGCTCTAACCCAAGACGAAGAAGCAATTCTCTAAAATTGGCCAAAACTTCATTTTGACTCTGCAGTCAATAAAATAATTGACTCGTACGTGATCTGGTTTTTGACACAAAAGCAACCTTTCAACTCCACTTCCACCATAATTTGACTCCATAGTGAATCTAAGAGCTTGAACTCACAAGAATTATTCTGAAAATGTAATTGCGAACTTTTACTTCACTTTGGAGGAGCTGTAGATTTGGAGTTACTTTGGAACATTAACACAGTTGAAGTTTTAGTCATGGTATGAGAATGGTTCCGAAGCGAAGAGTCAAGTTATCGACATTTTTTCCAAAGTTAAATTAGAGTTTGAAATGAAGTTTTGAAAATCGTTGTGAAATGATAAGACAAGTTATGGTAATAGCTCAACAGTCGTGTTGTGGAGATGATCAAATTATGGTGGAAGTGGAGTTGAAAGGTTGCTTTTGTGTCAAAACCAGATCACGTACGAGTCAATTATTTTGTTGACTGCGGAGTCAAAATGAAGTTTTGGCCAATTTTAGAGAATTGCTTCTTCGTCTTGGGTTAGAGCAGGAATCGAACTAGAGTCTGTATTACCATTTGAGAATTGTTCTTCTGCCAAAGTTAGATTAGAAGTCAATTTTTGGTTGACTCTGGATTTTTGGAGTCATGTGTAGGGAAATGATTTTGGAATTAGGTTGGGACCGACAATAAATCCAATTTTGAGGATTGCTGCAGGGTTACGAATGGCCTGTTTTCATCACTTCGAAACCAAATTTTGAATTCATAGTAAATAATAAACTATTTCAAGATGGCAAGCGACTTGGCATCTGCTCAAAGTTTGATTAACTTTTGTTGCTTGTTTCTTACTCATTGAGCCTTTCATTTCCAATTCCAAAAAAAAGAATTACGATGACACAAGACTTAAATTTCACTTCTTAAAGTTAAACTAATTCCCCATGGTCATCCAAGTAAAAATTTCATTTCAGGGTGATAAGTGAAGGTGTAAACGTGTGAAAAACATTGTATTACCATTAATCTGTCGAACGCGACCATCAACATTATGCCGAATAGATTTAGCTATGAATTCGTTAAATGATACCCATCGACAGATAACTGGTTGGAACCGGTGTAATCGAATAATGATCGACTGCTAATAAATAATCGTATTAAATTGCATACAAATGGCGAGGAAATTTCTTAAGCGGTAACGTTTGAAGATTAAAAGAAAAAAAATTCGACGACATCGAACTGGTATTACGCGTCTGATGATTTTCTACGAATATTGTTTTACACATTCCAAGTACTCCGCGTAGTTTTCTCACGCCATTCGGGGGTACCTGAGGAAAAAAATCACCCGATTCGGAAGTCTGGCTTCTGTAAACTTTTTTTTTTCATTCTCATCTCCGCGATTTGTTGGTGACTACCGAAATTTTTTTTCGGCGATTCCATTTCGTTTGAGAGCAAAAAATACGTAATTCGCGATATTCCATTCTTTTCATTCGGTCAGATACGTCTCGCAGAGTCGCTTTAACCGTCGAAAGAGGAACGCGGAACAAAACGCAGGTTGTGAAGAAATCAGACGATGAGAGTATAGTAAAAGTGCAACGTCTCCGGCTTTTGACAATGACAACGGCCAATCCAGTCTTTTATTCGATAGATTTCTATTGTCGTCGTATTGTATTGCGCAACGCACGCTCAAAATCGGGTCCGATGAAAATTCTAAACTGTAAGATTAATGACACAGAATGCACGTAAGTTGGAATTTACATTTTTGCTGAATTTATTGCGTATACCGCCGCTGTCCACTGCTGTGTTGTGTTTTCAAATGTAAAACAATCTCAAAGGTTGTTACAGCATTCTCACGACCGTATGAAAAAAATAATAGCCCAAGTCAACTAGGAAGTAGGAAGTCAATTCCTTTTTATAACACGACAGAGTAGGTGGTAGGTGGCAGGTATTATACTTTTTCTATTTTTTTTTTTTAACAATGTGCAGTTTTTTTCTTGTAATCGAGCAGATGAAGCGAGTCCAAGGTTCTTTTATGACTAAACAAGGTGTTTATTGGATAGGTTAGGATACCGATAGATAACATCAAACGTGAAGCTATCACTCGGCGCATTAATTATCGTCGTCAAATTGATTTTAAACTTAATCCAACGCCTTGAATGCTTGTATACGCGTATTCCACACACCACATAATGTTGACAACATCTACGAGTACCTACGTTTTCATTGATACTCGTATAATACCATACATAATGATTACGAGGAGCGAAGTTTTCGCTTATTCTTCATACATGGCGAATTACGGGGGTAAGGTGACATAACGGCATGCATAAGGTTCCGACGACAATCGCGGTAGCAATAAGAAAAGCACCGAAGCACAAAGGCTTCTTTCCTGTACACGACGTGTATTGCCATCCAGCAATGGATACTTAAACCTCGGAACGCGTATGGATAAGATCGCGATTTCCGGACATTACGAATAGGGAGGCTTACGGGTACATCCGCCTGTCTTGCGCTATGCGTTCGACGCTACGAAATTTTTACCGCTTCCAAATATTTAAACGTGGAGAATCAACATTGCGTAACTGGTTCGGGTTCTCTTCTTTCCTTTCCATCATTTCGAACGCGTTTATGAAATGGCGATAGAGCTTCACGACGTGTAGCATAGGTAACGGTGTCGAAGTTGCTTGATCAACAATTGGCGTAATTTCTCAAATATTCGCTAATTAATATTCGTGAAGATGTGGACGAGTGTTCTGTGTGTCACGAATGGCTGCATAAGTTAATAAGTATGGTCATTTGGGCCCACTTTCCATGAACGGACATACTCGCGGATTACAAGTAACTAGATTTTTTTTGCATGAGAACTCGCTGAATGATTAAATTCTTCGATTACTGAAGTGGAAACAGACTGTCGCGTACATAAAATTACGATTTTTATAAAAATTTTATAAAAATACATTACAGCAGAATGAAATACGGGTGTGAAGATATGAACGTGCAGACATTTCTCAGCGACACATTCGTTTGCTTTTACCAGTATAACGCATACTTAAGGCAGAAACAGTTAATTTCATAAAATAACGAAAAACAAAATTATGATTTATCAACAAAATTTTTGAAATATACCAAAAATTAATTTTTTTTCAAATTTTCTAATAGAGAAAAACAATGTTTTATGCTCTCATCGTGCCAATGGTTACGGTGGGGGGGGCGGGCGTGTAGAACAAATTTTGTTCATTCTCGACAATCCATCCTATTCGATACTACTCACGAGTTGATAATTAATTACCATCATATCATAATGAAGTATTTTACAACCATCAAGCGTTATACCAGGTAAATTTACCATTTTCACTGTATCTGGATTAAAACGCGTGTTATTTGCGAGAAATTGGTTTTTGGGGGTACAAATGTGGATTTCGGGAAAAAGCAATGGCGCGATTTTTGGGGGAAAGTTAGGTATTGTTACGGACACTACTGACTAAAAGTTTCTTTAGAAAAACTTCGGTCACCAATTAGTCTCGATTATAATCGTAATATGACTGGACTACTATAGCACTTCAACTTCGCTATCATTATGTCGAAGTTTATTTATTCTTGTTGCGAAATCAGAGTTGCCAACTCGGGAAAAATTTCCCTGAATTCAGGGATTTTTTACTCTGTTGAAAAAAAGGCTGGGATTTTTATTCGGAGATTTTTTAGCATTTTCTGAGATTTTTCGAATGAAATATCCAAATCTCTTCATTTTCAACTCTACTTAATGTAATTATAATTAATTTATTATCCATATAATATTAGAATTAGAAGACCACATGCTAAATTCGATTCTTTATGGTAAGGACCGTTTAAAAATGTCTGGATGTTATTGTTATAACTTACCTATTGACAAATCGTTGCTTCAGAAGCATTCGGTGGATATGTATTCGTTAAAAAAAAAATAATAATGAATAATTAAATACTTAATTATAATGTTTTATTTTGTTGGTATTTGTTTTTAGTGCATGTTTTGCTTATTATATCATCTAGTAATAAAAGACCATTTCCTTATGTTGAATAATTGATTTTATCTATTTACATGTTATTGTTCTAGCACCCAAAACTAGCGTTTGAACTGCAGCAAAGCAAAGTCCGTAGGTAATGGCATTGAGCTGAGCTTTTCCATGACTACATTGTGCAAGGATAGAAATAATAATCTCTTGAAAATATCTTCAATTTATTTATTATTTTTTTATAATTTATATTAATCCAATATAAAGTATAAAGTAATTCCCCTAATTGCAGTAAGGTGTTAATTTCAATTTTAATGAATATACACTTCGCAAACAAAAAAAAAAAAAAAAAAAAAAGGTTCTTCATATTTCAAAAACACGATCTGGAATTTTTTCCGTACCTGGGATTTTTTTCGCCGAATTCGGGGATTTTTTTCCATTTGGGTTGGCAACACTGTGCGAAATCCTCATTCAAAAGTTTGCCACAATAGGCGAAAAGTACCTTGCCTTTATTCCCAATGTTCATTTTCTATTTTTTTCCATTTTTTTTTCTTGTTCAGTCCTTACTAATTTTGCGATAGCGTAATACATAATATTCGTATTTGGAGCAACTCTCTAGTCCCTTATCTCCTCCCCTAACGGGTGTACGAAAAAAATTATAAGACCCTTTCTTATAGAGAATTTAATGAGGAATATTTTATTACTATACTACTTTTTCTCTAAATCGCGTCGTTCCCAAAAAAAATGGAAAAAAGTGAATCTAAGAGGCACTTTTGTTACACATTTCATTTTTTTGGCCAACTTCCACATCCCTTCGGAGGGTTGAAAATATTATCATGTTGTACCTTAGAGTACGAGCTAATTATGGAAAAAAATTCAGCCATGAACCCCCCCCCTCAAAAAAAAATTTTACAATTTTTGAAAATTTCAAAGCCTAAAAAATTCAAAAAAATATGAATCGAAAAATTTGAAAAAATTTCCACCAATGTACGTATATAGTGCCTATCAATAGTGAAATTTTCAAAATTTTTCATCGATTCCATCCAAAGTTGAAAAATATTGAATTTTCGACATATGGGGATCGATTTCTCAGGAAGGGGTGAGGATGGGGAGTCAAAAATTTTTTGGGAAGTTTTTCATCGAGAGCAACATTTAGGATCACTTGTAACCAAATTTGGGTTAAAGGCCGTTTTCACTATCTTATCAGGAGAGACCCTTTAAATTGAAAAAAAAAACCATAAATACATATCTTTTAAAATTAAAACAAAAAAAGTTTCAAAAATTGAAAAAATATGTTCAAAATAACACTTTTGAATATTTCAGGAAATTCAATTTCAGCGTAATATGTGAATGTATTGAAGGTATTAAGGTTTTACTGAATACTTATCTCATATTACCTTTTTAGTGGAGGTTTTGATAAAAACAACAGCTATTACAGAGTTGCTGATTAGGGAGAAGAGGTTGGAGGAAGAGCGATCTTCATATACTATTTGCATTTCAGATCATTTGCAGGAATATGTCAAAGGTGTAATTGTTTGGTGTATTCATAATGCCCTTTCCAACTTTTTAGGGCGAAGGAATGTGAATAAAAATTATTCACACCTCCATCAGATAATACTCTTAAGAGTACGCAGAGGTCAGAATTAATTTTAGTAGTGAGACGCCCCACCTCCATGAGCTCAGTTTCTTGAATATTTAAATTTTAGTAAATCTTGTAATTCTTCTATAATAACAGTTTTTTTGTACATTTAAATTATAATCAATACCTTTTTCGTTAATAATAGTTACAATTCCTGTTCTTTCAAGATCTATCACTATAATTATGTAATCATGATTGGTAAACATCATCACTTTAAATTTAGCCCAAAAATTATCTAAAATGGTAGATAGCTATACTTTGAGAACATTCTGAAGATGCACTGGTATCTCACGATGGACTCATACAATTACACAGGAAGGTAATTAACAATAACATATACCAAATTCAACCCTTCAGGGTTCAAGTGTTTTACAAATATTACGGAGGAATTTGGTGACACTTGGAAGATACTAAAATTACTTCTATACTTATGCACTTCTTCAGCTGACTCACGCTTTACTACGAAAAAATTCCAGCACACTTACGCACGATTATTTCATGAGCAGTGAGCACACACTCGTTCAAATTACTTCCTTCATTGACACACGTGTTCACCGTTCATCATGGGCCGAGTTCAGTTTAATAAGCTTAGATCGACCTTAGGAACCACTCGCAAATACGGTCGAGAGGAAAGCATTGAAAACCGATTTGTGAGCCTTTAAAACGGGTGCAGATTCCGGACGTGCTGCACAGTGAACTCTTCGCGTCCGGAAATATGATACTCGAGCGTAGTAGAATTACTCAATGAAAAAATATCGTACATCGGTTTTATAATTCGGGTCTTGAAAAATTTAAGCCTACTTCCTTTTAATTTATTCATATGGCAGGTAGAAGTTCAGTTCGGCTCGCTCGCTATATGTTTGAATAGAATACGTGTTTTCATTCATACATTATGCCTACAATTTCGTATAACCATCGTTACAAAGTGATAGCCTAAGATGGGAGCCCAAATTTGGGATTTGAAGTTTCAAGAGCCCTCTTCAAATTGGTATAGATTGATAAAACGTTCAACAGGTACATCCGTAACGATATACACGAAGCTGTATCCAGGTGTGGGGTGATTTACTTGTACTCTATTCGTGTATACAGGTTTTTCTTCCCTTCACTTTACAGAGATGCTATGTACATAGATGAATGGAAAAACGGAAGGAAGAAGGCGTACGATAAGAAGTGGAAACGTAGATCTGTCGTCCAGGATGTGTGGTCCTGAGACACGTGCACAAGACACGTGCAATTTTTCGAAAAACCAACGTGTACTTTTTTACCGAGATTATTTTTCGGCGGTCTAGGCGACGGAATCGCAGTGATACTGGCAACAGATGTTACCGAATAATTTTTCCGGTGCTGTATCTACCTCGTATTCCGGAAGTAAGTGTCCGCGTTACTTATGAAATAAGATCATCGTGTACTTGGCGCCTTGAATCGTGAAAACATCTGGAATTTCAATGAAACAACGAATATTTCATCTTTTAATTCATCGCTAAAGTATGTGCGCGGATCTCATTCGGGTGCGCGTATTTTAAATTTTTTTTCGTCGTCACCTTTACCGGTGAACTACATAGTTGCCAACGTTGTCATAACTGGGTTACCCGTTTGAATGTCGTCGACAGCGATGCACGAGTTCGGCAAAACGATCTTTGAACTTGGCCAAGATTTAATGTAAATACTGTACGAACGCGCGCACCACTTACCTATTCGGACGACATACGAGTTCTAAAAATATTACCATCATATTACTCATCGGCCAAAGAAGACATCAACGAGCTAGCCTGCTCGTTTACCCTCAACATCCGACCGCAGCGAGGGCTTAATGACGCTATTATCACCTTTGAATTAGCGCGCGTTTTACGAAATTCAATACTGACTTCCATAACGACACATGCGGGATGAATAATGACCCAAGCAACCGCAGAGAATAACGTAGGCGTCGGTTCTAATTGACATAGCTTGTCAATACGCTTGTTCAGGGAAAAAAATGCCTTCAGCGTTGTTCGAGCGGTTGTTGCAAACTTAGCATTTGTTTTTAATCGTCTAAAAATTATTTCAAGAAAAAATCAAGTCTTATAAATTCTACGAGTGAAAAATTAATTTCTCCAAATTATAAATTCATTAAAAAATTACCTACTCTATTTTTCTCCAAATCTAAAAAAAAATTCGAGTTTAATAGTGTGGAAAAGTAGGAGTGAACATTATTCGGCTCAGATGGTAAAATAATAGTTTCAACAACAAAGTAGAGCTGACCCCAAGAAGGAGCTTGAGGCTCTCAAAAATGTAGTTTTTCGCTCCTAATTCCACAGAGCAACTTCCAACTAGAAAGATGCGATGAAGTAGAAAAGTACTTTTTAGGAAAAATGGCGGGCGGCGGCTATCAAAATACTCGTACACGATATCCATCCAAAATTAATCGATAATAAATAAATGAATTAAATATCCCTAAATTAAAGGTTTTTGAGAGCTTTAATTGCAAAATTTAACATTTATCCGTAATGGGTATTTTTCTTTAAAAATTACCATTTCCCCTTGTACCCTTTTTCATGCGTTAAGATTCAGATTCAAGTTCAGGTTCAACTATATGATACAAGCACCATGCACTTTGACTATTGTGCTTAGTTTTTGAAAGGTCTTTTTACTGATTTTTTTTAGCTGAGTTTCTAACAAAACGATAGCTATTACAGCCTACCTGATTTGGGAAGGGAAGGTCGGGGGAGGGTGGGGTCTTCAAATCTTTGCGTTTCAGACCATTTGTAATCATCTGGCAAATGTCCAACTTTTTGGTATATAATATATATATTTTTCCCCCACGCGTAGCGCCGGCGAGTATTCATAAAATTCGCTCAAAATTTGGTGAGGAACTCTTCTTGAAAATGCGCAGAAGTGCTTTTTTTGTTTTTTCGAAAAATTTCAAAATGGCGGATCACTCAAATTTTGAGGGGGTTGGAGAAGAGGCAAATAGCTCAAATTTTTCGTTTTTGATCTCATATGAAAGAGTGAGTCACGGACACCAACATATTTAAATTTCAGCTTCCTAAGTGCATTTTGAGAGAGTTAGCAAAAACCTGTTTTTGAGGAAATTGCGTTTTTTGTGTCACTCGCCTTGCGCAGGCGGGTGTGGATAAAATTCGCTCAAAATTCGGTGAGGAACTCTTCTTGCAAATACGCAAAAATAGTTTTTTTGTTTTTTCGATAAATTTCAAAATGGCGGATCACTCAAATTTTGAGGGGGCTGGAGAAGGGGCAAATAGCTCAAATTTTTCGTTTTTGATTTCATATGAAAGAGTGAGTCACGGATACTAACATATCCAAATTTCAGCTTCTAAGTGCATATTGAGAGGAGTTAGATCAAAAAACGGCTTTTTGAGGAAGTTTTGAGTCATGAAATTTCTTGAATCTTCCATATCTCCCCACCAAATCAAGTTAAAGAGGTCAAATTTTGTGTCTGATGTTAGTTGGTCACCAGAATATGACCTCTTGAATTTGAATCAAAATGGATCCAAAATGGCGGATTATCAAAATTTTGAGTAGAGCTTGAGGAGCCTCAAGTTGGTAAAAATGTAATTAATATGAATTCATATGGTTATTGGGGATAAGTTGTATACTATATCCCGAATTCACTTCCATACATGATGTTGGAGGGGGAAGGCGGGGTTATCAACCTAAAATAGTGGTGGGGGTACAGGAGGGGTCGAAAATTTTTTATTGCTGTGTCATATGATAAAATGAGCCCAAGTGACAAACGTATTTTGATTTTAGCTTCCTCAGTGATTTTGGAGGGAAAATTGCTGCAGGAAATTTCATGAATCTTCCATATCTCATCACCAAATCGGCCTAGAATGGTCAAACTTTGTGTGTAGGATTAGTTTGTGACCAGAATATAACCACTTAAATTTGAGTCAAAATGGATCCAAAATGGCGGATTATCAAGATTTGAAGATAATTTGAGGACCCTCAAATAGTTATAATTTGAGAAATATGTGTTCACATGATTATTTCATGGCAAGAAATACTACATTTGTGCCAAATTCAACTTCTTAAGTGTTTTTGGAAAGGATAGGGTAGGGGTTTTCAGACTTGGTATTGGGTGTGGCCTGTAGTTAGAAACAGTTAAGCAAAGTTAATCAAAACAAGCTCCAATTAAAAACTCAGCTCCAGTAATGCGGCATGGCTGCTTACATTTTTTTTTTAATATTTTGAAAGTTTACCCCCCCCCCTCATTCCTTTATGTCAAGCTTTGGGGCACTAATGATATATCTTTTATCGAACTTTATAAGGTCGAAATGTATGGTTTATGCCAAAAAAGTTGTTTTGTCAACATCATAAACACATGCTTTGTTCAACTGCCCATTCCAAATTTGAGCCTGAGTTTTTCAAACAGAATTTTTTAGTGGCATGATTTATGGTGAATATTTTTTGTTAGTACCTTGTTTTTTATTTAACGTATAAGTATCCAAAAAGATACGAGCAGAAAAATTATGTATTGAAAAGAAAACTGAAAAATGAGCTCATTACCTCTTTCTGAACCTAATTAAAATATATTAGGAAATGTTAATAATCTGTTGGATAAAAAATAATTTATTGATAAATATTTTTTTATAGCATTATGTTTTCAGCTAGAACGCTGAAAGATTCCTAATAGAGCTAGGACTTATTAGGAGTAAAAAAGTACTTTTTAGTGAAATCAAACCCCAAATCTATAATTGGTTTTTCTTCAATTATTTATATGAATATAATTAATTTTGTTTTAATTTTAAATTATAAAATAAGTTTAAATATTTTATTTTATTTAATTATTTTTCATAGATTTAATTCATTAATAATATTTTTTATAATTGGATTATTATATAATTTTTATAAAAATCGAAATTTTATTTTGATTAAAAGAAATTATTTTATAATTTTTAATTTATACATTTCCTTCTTTTTTAAATTTTTTATTTAAATTACTCTATGTGATATATTAAAATTGAAATTTTACCAAAAAAGTGAAATGCCAGAGTTATTGTTTCTCTGTTTATTACCTGGGTCTTGGATCAGGCTATAGTACCTTCACAACACAAAGGACCCCTGCTGTATGAATAGGCTGGGAAAAGGACCGAGGTAATAATTTTTTTATAGAAATCGAAATTTTATTTTGATTAAAAGAAATTATTTTATAATTTTTAATTTATACATTTCCTTCTTTTTTAAATTTTTTATTTAAATTTAAATAGGCCTATTCAGTGGTCGATTTTACGTTTGGGAAAGGGGATGGAACTTGTAGTATGTCATTATTCAAATTATTAATTCATTACCTTCTATGTAAGCCAAAAAAATGCTTACAACCTATTGATTTCGGGTTGCGCCTATTAACGGTTATTTAAATTTTCTCGCATGTTATCGACAGTTTGTTAATTAGAGCCCCAAAAATTTCACCATATTTGCGAATATAATATATTGGTAGGTATTATTTTAACGTCTAGGGTTCGTATCAATGATATCTGCGTATTTCTTGTCGCAAAAAATTCATATGTGAATAAGTGAGGCGCAGAATCAGTTTTATTCTGCGCATAGCATATTCACTGGTAAAATGTGTGATAAGAAATACCGTGGTAGTTTTGAAACAATTTCTAAGGTGGCTTCGAATTCTCCAAAGGTCAACTTTATTATTATTTCACGATTTAAAATCCATTAATTAGACGATAAAATAATGCTTAGCTTTGGAAGAAGGTGGCTGAAGAAATGAGCTAAGCACCCCTGCTGAAATTACTTAAATATGCATCGTTTTAAGACATCTTTTCAATTCATTTGCATTTATTTACAATTCAGCTCAGGCTTATCTCTTCTAATTGAATAGAAATAACTATAAATGAGCTCTTTACCAAAGAAAATTGCCCTTTATTTTTTCATTGGACTTATAAACATGTCAATTCTCATGATAATAATTCCCAATGTGATCTTTTGACTGCAAATATTGAATATGGTAACCTACATAACAAAAACAAAAAGCGAAGTTAATAAATTACCAGATATTCCGCCTATTCGCATAAACATTTCAACTAAGTTTAGGAGGAAATTAAAAATTCTGCGAAACTTACCTGGACGGTCGAAGGCATAATTCGTTTTGATAAAAACCCATAGCAGCTCATAATGTATCGAATCATATATCAATAAAAATGACACAAAGTGGATCGCAAAATAAAAAATACGATCACAAGAACCACCCTCGCTTGCTTAAAAGTTAAATTCTTTAAATTTAGATCGTAACGAGAAAATATATCAAAAACAAGGCGGACTACGATACGAGGGAAAATTAAAAATACTCGTTCGACGGTGTTTACACTCACACATAAAAAAAAAGGGTTATTATACCTACACGCAGTTGAAGGATACACATCTGCTTAAGTGTTTTTGTAGCCTTTCTGTACCTTTTGAGTTTAGGTGTATAACGCCAGATACGGCACTGGTACTTTTTAACCTTTACGTAAAGGTACGTTGTTTTGAACAAAAAAATTCGTTTTAATTAAGAGCGCTACACATTTAAGAGGAGATGATTAATAGAGAGGCGTTTACCATTAAAAGGTGCTGTATAAAATGAAACGCGGCTGAAAAAATCTTTCGACGACGCTGTTTTTCAGTTAGCGCGTTTCAATCGACACCGTAAAACTCTGCACGTGTGTGAAACGAACGAGAAATCGTACAAAAGCTCTTAAAAAAATACTACACAAATACGAAAATTCATCGGGCAGGTGTTTTGATTTGATGCGATTCAGTCGCGTGGATAGCTGGATACTACTATCAAGTACCCGCACCATTAATCGAAACCATCTTAGTCTGTACTGTGTTTGTAAGTGCCTATCAATTAGACACCCAGCTGTCGCCAATCGCCAATGTATTATAATAGTTTAACTCTTCATTCGCCCATTCGTTATATGCATTATAAGAGTACATGGCATTGACAGAAGATACACAGAGTAGTTTTTCCTATTATATCAAATTTCTTCGCAGAAAAAACTTTGACGGATGTTCCACTCCAATGAATAGATTTACTCGATACTTTTCTGAAGCCTTCGATAATCTGAAGCTGCTTCGATTGCGGATAGAGAGAGTTTTCTCATTTATAATCTCTTCATTTCTCTAACACGAGTAGATGAGAGTATTCTCATCTTGAATAGGGACCAGTCAGCTCCTTAGAGGAAATACAACTAACGGAATGTCTCATACACCTCTATCTCAAGAGGACAATATACCTTATTCAAGATCAGTAACGCTAGAGAAAGGCTCTAGTATTATAGAATATAATGAAATAAATAACCTAATAATACTTTGAAAATAAAAAAATGGTGATGAAAAACTTACTCAACGGAAATGATCCATTATCACTCGTTTATTCATTGAAATCCCAGAATAAATAACAGAATCCGCAAAATATATACCTAAGATTATCATATATATATTGAGATCAGTAATCGGCAACCGAATTACGCAATGAATAATACTTACAATGCAATACAATATAACAGAATTTCTGATTACTGCTATTATCATTACATGAAGTTTCAGAGGAAATTGAAATGATAACTGCAAAACAGAGGAACAACAAAAACTACACATACCAGGTGACTACTTGATTCGAGCATCCGAACGAAAAAATTAGCTAAAAGGTGAAAAATTCAAAACATGCATTTTTGACAATGAAAGTATAAATTAAAATTGTGCATTTCATTGACAAACGCTTTTAAGCATTAAATAAATATTATTTATGCCATTTATTCTTGCAAACATAATTCAAATATATAATTTATTTCCATCAGAGAAAGATTATTGCGCTTGTGGGCTATGGTGTTCGAATCAAATAGTCGCCCTCACCCAGTATAGACACGTTTTATTTGCTTTCGAGCGATCACTGATAAATCACAGTTAGTCGTTTAGTTTTTGGTGTTTGCCATGTTAATTGTTTATGTTGTATAATTTAATGTGTGCAGTAGAAAACCTGCTCCGAAACCGCAATTTCACTTCGGACTTGAAAAATACAGAGAATCATCTGGTTTATTTTGAAGAAAATAAAAAATTTGTTGAAGACACAAAACTAGAAGATATATCCAATTGAAAAGAGATGGATTTCGTTTTTTCCATACGTTTGTAATAATGCGTGTTCGTTTGCTGAAGCTGAAAGTTCCAAGTCTGAAAGTTCGAATGGTGGAAAAAATAATGAATAAATTAAACCCAACCTAACCTAACTTTGAGGTAAGGAACAAAGGTTTGAAAGTTCCAAGTCTGAAGGTTCAAACTTCAAAGGGTGGAATAAAATAATGATAATATAAAAAAAATTGTACGAATAAAATGATATAATTTAAAAAATAATCAACAAAAAACTTAAGAAAAATATGTTGACTCAAGAATCAGGAAAGAAACCGATGCCATAGACGAGGTTTGAACCCAATACCTCGAGCTATAGACACTGCCGCGCACATCTTATAACCACAGGAAGCTTGAAAACATTCGACAAAAATTCCGTATACATATGTCGCATATGAAACTAGTAGTATAATATCATTATGATGAAGTTAAATTTCGGTTCGGAGCAGGTTTCCTACTGCACTCAGATGCTTCTGTTTAAGATTTGAGCTTTATCAACGTGTGTAAAGAATATAAATGTTGGAAGTCAGCTTCATCCTTCATCAGCTTCAAAGGTATTGCACCTACCTTCTCAATATAATAAAGTAAAAAGAAATAAACCATCAATTTTAGATATTCAATTCATCAATTAATTTTAATAATCCTGGGAGGAAGAGTGCGAACAGTGTTCAAAAGCAGCTTGGACCGATAAAATGTTCCTCTCCATCCAGTCCCGCCTATCTGCTTACGTAGACGTAGACTTTTGTGTGAGCCAGGCCCTATCCGGACATGGCTGCTTTGGTAGCTACTTGTACAAGTACAACAGGCGTACAGATCACATCTTGGAATACCCTCGGCCTGCCATGGGGTGGTCAGAGTCACCCCTGTTGCCTGTCCTCCCTGAGCGCATCGCTTATTCGAGACGGTTGTTAAAAAATTCTGGGACGAAGAACGCCTACCCAGGTCCTAATATCTGGCGAATTCAATGGCCACGTAAGATGCCTTTTCCACCTTACTTTCTTCCTATCTCTCACTAGTGGGCCTGCAATTGTTTTCTCACAGGTAAAGGCCCTGCTCTCCTCTGGTTAGGATTTTGCCCACCTTCCTGCTACCACACTGTTCCTGTTCCTGTATAGGTGACCTTCTGGTAGTGAGCCTAAGCAATTAGGCCACATAAGTGGCGGCCCTACTTTTTCTTGGGTAGTTGAGCCTCATTTCCTTCTTACCACCACTCTTGTTTCCTGTTCCTTTAACAGGTAGCCTTCTGGTAGTGGACCTAAGCAATTAGGCCACTTAGATGAGGGCACTACTCCTTCTGTTGGTAGTTAAGTCTCACCTCCCTTAACCCTCTGTTCCTGACTGCTGGAACTCTCTCTCTCTCTCTCTGAGAAACCCTATTTCTGGGTAGAAGAGGGAAGGATTCCTTAAGGCAGTGCAGGAAAAGTATAAAAAAAGTATGGTACGGTGAAGTCAGGCCCGATCCCGAACCTTTCGGTCTCGCAACGTTTCGTGCGTATATTTGAGCATATATAGCTTTCAGTTTCATACAAACATTAGAAAGCCCTGCATTCGGTGCTATCACGGGGAGACCCATCTAGGCTTGATAAGGATAGTAATAATTCTGAAGCGAGTCTCATAAGAACTGTTGCATATCATTTATATACATGAATTTTGAATTTTTCCTACCCTTCTAAGGGTTCCTAATATGCTATGTTCAAGTTGTTTCGAAAAAGCACACGTAGGCACCTATTCTCTTTAAATAAGACCGGGTCTTAGAATGACTGTTTAGTATCTACAGTCTAAGGATTGACAAGGATAGTGACATATAAGATATATAATTACATATATATATTACACTGTTGGGCAAACTCTTTTGAAAGAAGAGTCAACTCTTCGTCAACTTCACACTTTTTTTAAAAGAGTTAACATATAAGACTACAAAAATGATCTTTATACCATCTATTTGGACGAGAAGATCGTATTAATATAAAAGTATAGAATTGCAAGTTGGTCAATTACTACACTGTCTATAATGTTTATGTTTCCACTTTTTTTTTTTTTTTTTTTTCAAGAAAAAAGAGTTGAAAAAGGTTGAGAAGACTCGCTGAGTAAAGCAACTCTTTCTTAGGAGCTACCTTAACTCTCAATCTTTTCAGCTCTTTTTAAAAAAGAATAGCAAAAGAGTTGACGATGAGTTGATTCTTCAAAGAGTTAAAAACAATAACTTTTTGTCCAACACTGATATTATATTATATATCATATCTATCTTCTTATATTATAAATATTTAGCCTGCGTTTGTTAATGTTCTAAAAAACTTTTCAACTACTGAACCAATAAAGCTAATATTCATACCATATATTGGTGTTGTACTCTGAAATGTTTAAGGCCAATAAAAAATTTAAAAAGTTGATTAATTTTTGAGTACTTAATTTCAAAGTTGAGGTACATGTGTTTTATAGACATTTCGGGGTGATACCTACTAGGCGTCGGTGGTTTTCGTTTCGAAGCGGACGTGTTATGTTCGAGTGAGGGTGGATGCTGGTAGTGCGGTGGTTGTCTGCAGTGTTACCAGTTTTACGCGAGGTTACTGTATTTTTTGAAGTACAGTTTGTAACAAAGCTAGCGTGTGAAGGTTAAGTGACCCAAAGTTAAACCGTACCCGTAGGTAGATTCTGATCTATTTATTTGCGATCCTAGCGGAACAAGTACTACACTAAATTCAACACATCAGTTGGAAAGTAGAGGCTATATCCAAATGAAAAAAGTAGGATTTTGAGATTTTGAATTACTTTCTTGTTAATGTTTTGATGCGATGCCTGGTAATTTCAATAAGTTATCGAATTATATTATTTTGGTATAATCTTTTAAGCGCAAACGTGTTTACCTTTGTGTGTTATAATTATAAGTAACCTGTAAAGTTGTATTGTACTAAAATTTTATTGTCCGTGGAATCAAATTTTCAGTTCGCCATCTGCTCATACTGAAAGGTTTTTGTTTTAGTTATATTTTGTAAATGTCTAATGAAGTAATGAGATTACTTTTCTTCGAAAACGTGTAGGAATAGTGGTCACAAATCAGAAAGTATGATATGCACATCATTATGGCTTTCATTTGATTTAATTACTTTTAGATGAATGAAATTATATACTCACATGAACTGTACAATCTTCGGTTTAGAATGACAGATGTTTTGTTTTTAAATGTTCTATCAAGTTATCTTTTCTAGTGAGCTTTTGATTATAAAATTGCAGATGCCAAAAATTAAAAATGGGATGTTTTGTATGTCTCAGTCAATTTTATCAACTATAAATTCTTAAAATGAATCAAAATTTAATGCTTATATAAGCTTCCTTGGCCACTTTGAATAACGTGTTAATTTTATGAAATTTGAACCTTTTAATGAAAGTTTCTGAATTCTGATGTACCTAGGGATGGGCGAGTGCTTTTCATTTCATGAAAAGTTGAAATGAAAAGTCCTCTGTGAAAAGTCACTTTTCAATATTAAAATAGGTTGTGTGATATATCGATTAACAGTGTTTTTTCATGCTGATTATAAAGGTATATTTGCCAATGCCTATGTTAATGATGTTTTCAAAAGCCAAAATCATCGCTAAACATGATAAATAAAATCGACTATCATCTCATTTCACTTTATTTTTTTCTGTTTTCAACTTTTTAATAGGGACTGCGGAGGTGAAGGTGGAAGTAGGAGGCACCCATTTGTTGGAGGTAGAGAACTGGAGATATAATAGGACATGAAATTTTTTTGAGGTGGGAAGAAGAAGAATCTTTTTGTGAAAAAAATTCTTGAGAATATTTTTTTGGGGGGCAAATCCTTCCATCTCTTTCATTTTAGCACCTAGAAGCTTCAAACTTTCAAGATATGTAAATAGGGACCAATAATGTATACCACAAACATGTCACATGCTCGCGTCCTTGAAAGTGATGTAATAAAATAATTATTATTAATTTCTTTAGAAAGATTTTTTTTTTTAAATCATATTACTGCTCATTATTATGTAGGTATCGATTTATCTATTAACAAATTTGTTATTACCAAAAATCTGAAATATCATAAAATTTTCAATCTTTTTTATGAAATGATGAGCTGACGTATAAAATGTGACAAAATTAGCAAATTATTTCATCTTCTTTGTTAAAACTTAAATAAAAAATGAAAAATACATTGCCACACAGTGGTTTTTATATATTAAAAATTTCTTATGTAATTTTGAATATAAATCATAAATTATAGACTGTTATTTACATAAATAGGCCAGAGGAGGAAAAATGTTACCCTTGATTTTTATTTAGAAAAAGAAAATCAAAATTGTTGTTCAACTGTTATTATGTTATCAACAAACTGAGATTTTTGCGCTTATTGTACCCGAATCACTTATACGCACGGTATTCAAAATTACTTAAGAAATTTTTAATATATAAAAACCACTGCCTGCCAATGTATTTTTCATTTTTTATTTCAGTTTTAACAAAGAAAATAAAATAATTTGCTAATTTTGTCACATTTAATATGATTTTAAAAAAAATAATCTCGAAATCCTTATTTTTTCATTTGGATATAGCGTTTAGTTTGATGGCATGACCTCAAGGTAGAGCTTCAGAAAATAAGTTGGTAAATACGAAAAAGTTGTTTTTTTAATAAAAAATGAGAAAATTGGAAAAATAAATGCTAAATGCCCTCAAATAAAGTTTCTAAAACAATATTTATGTCAACAATAGGCCCCACTGCCCTCCCTCATCCGACATTACATTAGTATAAAAACGATGAAAACTGATTAAATATAGAATAAAAATTGAAATAACTGATAACGTTGCTTTAATCTTGAAAAAAAAAAAAAACAAAACAACAACCACAAGGCAAATAAAATAAAAATTCCATAACAACCGTTTATGATGATTTAGTTTTTTTTCGGAATCTTCTTTCGTTATCAGATGTGAGTTGAGATCTTAATTCTCGATAGGAAATCTGAAATGAAGAAGAATGTATTATGAAATTGAAATTTTATAGATCACTTCAAAATTGAATAAAAACCTAATTTTCAAAACTGTTTGGGTGGCTAGGCTGATTCCAATACTATGATTCGCAGTATTGAAAAAAGAAACTCTCATCCTGAGAGTTGGATCGTTAAAATATAGGGATGCCGTGACAAATATAAATATCTCGTATTTCCATCAAGATTTTCCACGACTGGGTTTACCGCGTAACTTCTTAACTTTGATTGCTCTTATTTCAAAAAGTTGTGAATAGTTTTATTTCTCTTCACAATCAACAGTGCCGTATTTAAATTTTTTCCGTCCATAGGCTAACTTTTGTTTGCCCCCCCTCCCCCACCCAAGAAACATACTTCCAAAAAAATTATTTTTAAAAGTCAAGTTACATAGGTAGGTTTATGTATTATGTAGGTATATGTACAATTATATCATAGGTATATTCAATTATAATTATGTTAAAAACGATTTTTTACGCGATTTCGGGACTGAAAATTCATTTAAGTATAATATCGTCATAATGTAGCGCAATACTGCAATAGTTATATCGCTTTCAATGTGTAAAAAATACGCCTTCCAAGGGGGTGACGGAGGTGAAGTGCACTTTTTGTATTTTCTTTTTAGCGCTACATGCAGTCTACCTCGTGCATGCACGTTCCCGCACTAGCTAGCGTCACCCAACACCCAGCCACAGCCTTCACGAGGCGAAAAGTGTTACCCAGGCAGCTAGCTGACCAGTTATCAGATGTAGCAGGTGGCATCTGGAGGTCACCTTGGGTGTTGTGCAGTTGTGCACTATCCCCTCCTTATTCGGTATTTGATTTCAAAGGTATTTATGATCACCCTGTATATATAGACGTATGTAAGTGATTTTTGTAGCTCTACAGTTAGAAGTGAAATCGAAAACTGTGTTTATATTCAAATTGAGGAATTATGTATTATGCTTGGAAGAGAATAATTTTTCAATTTGAAGGTCTGTAAAAATCACTTAGACACACTGTATAATACATATTAACCAGTGTAGATATTTACTTATTCTTTATATGTTTCAACGAATAAAAATGTAACTCAACTCACCAAATCTTCATCATCTGGGACTCTGGATAGAAAATCTAGCAATTCATTGTTTGGTATTGTATCAGGCCGTAAGAGTTTCCTTGAAAATTTATTAATACCCCACATCATTATCAAATACCGTACGGGAACGAAATAAAGGACAATTGTTGTTGTTATGAGCAATCCGATAGCCAAATATGATAAAAATGGTACGGTAAAATTGAATGTGCTGAAAAAAAATACAAATTTTAGAGAATGTGCAGTTGTACAGTACAAGGTACACTCCACAAAAATTAGCTTACTAAGCTACGATAACAACAAAAAATATTAGACTGATGTGATTACTTCAAGGCCTAAATGAAGAAATGAGTGTGTAAGTTCAATAAAATCAAGATAGCGCTGTCATGAGGTGAGTGGTTCCAGAGCCTACTTAATGGGGCAGAATAGAGACTAAGTATACGTAATTTTTTTGTCTGAAAATTTTATGAAAAATTTTATTCCATGCGGCCAAGTGATTAGTAAACATTCTGCACAAAAATCCACTTTCCCAAATATTTTAGAATTGAATTGATTTTTTGATACCTATGCAGAAAGTTGTGCTATTAAAGTTTGAAACGTATCAAAAAATAAGGTTTAATGTACGGATAATAATTTTAATTTCATCAAATCGACAAAAAAAAAAACTAGAAGATACTACTAGAGCATTTTAAAAGCGCACTTTACTTAATTATACTCTTTTAAGAAAAATTATTCGAATAATCAATTTTTTCTCATAAATGAATAAATTTTCCAAAATTCAGAAGTTCTATCAACTCCACTTACATATCGAGTATCATACAAAACATGACCTCACATAATTTATCTTTTTATAATCCAGAACTTGGAATCGTGTGAAGTCAGGTTATTTTACGTTCAAATAGTTCTAAAAAAAAAAAGCAATAATTTCACACGGTTTTTCAAAAAAGAAAAAGTGATTTCACGTCAAGTTATACTTTCTCAAGGTCGACATGCTTTCGAGGATGACCAACTCTTTTTCTATTCTAAGGATTATTAGAGGTTGAAATGACAAATTGCAGAGATAATGTATTCGTTATACCAACTATAATAACCATGAAAGAAATTTAAAGAGAGAGTCAAGTCTTCCCACACCCCTCCTCATTACCGCCTACGATAGTAGGTCTAGGATATGGGCACAATTTTTCTATCGAGATTTATAATCGTTAAATATATTCTAGGTTTTTAAATCTACGCTTCTGCAAGATGTATGAAAAGTACAATTTAGCTTAAAATATTTTATAGTATCAACATCAAATAAATCAAATAAAAATTTGTGTAAATAACGAAGAATAGAATGCATAAATGAAGCGTGTATGATAGGTGTAATTTCTATGTATGTACTTTTTCACACTTTCGCATAATGATGCAATATAACCGATGGAATTTTGTACTGTTTGGGTAACATCTTGAATTGCTTGTAAACGCTCCTTTAAACTTCGTTTTTCTTCCTGAAAGAAAGAGAATAACCTATGTCAGATAAATTATATGTGTGTGATTTGAAATGTGATGGAGATTAGTAACTTAGATCTGAAACCGCCAAGTCTGAAGGTTTGAAGGGTGGAATAAAAATGATATAAAAATTGTAGGAATAAATATTTAAAAAAAATATATATATAAACAAAAAACTTAAAAAAAAAACTTGATTGAAAAATCGAAAAAAAATTACGCGGTCTAAGATAGGGTTTGAAACCCATCCATCTGCACTTCGCACTATCATTTACAACACATAGCCAAGGGTTGCTCGGCACCTTTCGGCAAAAACTTCGCACACATGGGTGGCACGCAAACAATAACAATATCCTAGTAAGGGTATATTTCACTCACAGGGTTCTTTTTTTTAGTATAACTGAACTCCGCAGGCACTATATGTTATCTATATGGGAACCAAAATTGACAACGCAAAAAAATGACATTTTTGAAACTAAAATCTTTCGTGAATTTTCAAAAGTATCTAAATAAAGTTGTAGTGTTGATTTTCTCTGGGATGCCTCGTATATGGATCTACAATATTGTGTTTGCAAGAAAAATTTCTATTCATTTTTCACTTAAAGATTCCACCTTTCAGAAACAGCAGTGGTTGGGGTCTAAAATGTTGATCAAGGATATTTTTCGATGCGGTACCCGCACTACCCCCCTATCATCCAAGTATTTGCCCGAAATGGTTCTAATAAAGCAAATTTGATCAAAGTGATTTTATCAAATCTAATTAATTTTTATGGAATTTTATCAATAAAATGACAATAAATTATATAATTTGTTATCTGATTACGTTCCAAAAGAACAGTTGTCTGTTTATACTAAGTAATTACTTTATCTTTGTCGTCATCGTCGTCGTCGTCATCTACAACCCCACCACTGAAATCATCTTCATCATCTATCGTATTCGACATGTACGACGAGCCAGTCAGCTTTTGTGCCTGTGAAAACATAAGTAACCAATTGTAAATTATTTCATTTCGTGCTATTTGAATAATCTAATTTAAATGAACATTACCACGTAGCAAACGAAAAAAATCAGAAGCAAAACGATCGGTATCATATACGGTTCGAAATAGTGACAAAGCAGAATAAAGGATACCAGCGCTATCACACTTTGTATGGTCGACTCCCACTCGAAACAGCTCCTTTATCAAATTAAGAGAATGAGTCATTAATTAGGTAGTAGTTTGAGTTGAATAAAGGAAAAAACTTACTGAATAAATTTACTTAGCTCCACGAAATACATAATGATATTTTTCAAACGCATTACATTACGTACGAAGATCTGCCTTTTGAATTTGACTTCATTTTGCATGTATTTTTCTTCTTTCGGATTCAGCGTTCTTATGCAGGCTCTGATCTTAACATATATCGGGGCAATTAATATAAGCAAAAAAAAAAAAAAGGAAATATGCTATATAATGGCTTGATTTGCCTTCAAAAACTCTGCTGAAAATCGATATTTATTGTTTCTATGGCTTACAATTAGATACATATTTACGTGCCCTCTATTACAGGGTGTGCAAAATATACGTTAAGTACCTTATTCCATATAATATTCATTTCCAGCAGTATCTGGGGCGAATTTCCTCTAGCTCTACGTCTGAGCTTTTTGTCTTTCAGAGCGTACCATTTCTTTTCATTGTTGCGTATTCTCAATAGCGGAATAGCTACTTTACCCAAAAATTCCACTTTATGGTCTTTGTCTTCGTCGTACACAGTGACTTCTAATACTGAATGTATATCCTTTACGTTACTGAAAATCGGTGGTATTTATTACTGGGTGAGTTTAAATAGTGGAAAAAAAGTATGCGGCCACACAAATGCATAATTAATATATGTGTAAATTTCAATGTAGGTATATGGATAGGGCCAGATTTAGCGTTCAAACTCCCCTACACAGAAGAAAAATTGACGCACTTTTGAACTCAAATTCTTTTGCTATAATTTTAAAAAAGGTAAGATATACTGTAGGGTCTATACCCTCTTCATTTTGACCAATTTTGAAGCTGTTCAGGTTGTTAGACAGCGCTGGTGCCAATCAAGTTCTTACGTGTTTTCACCCTAATATTATTTTGTTCTTTTTTTCTTCATGATCTATTTTTTATTTTTTATTTTTTTAATATACAAAGTATCTAAAAAGTAATCCGAAGAAATACTTAAATTTATCCAAGCACATTTCTCTAATGGTGCTATCTCCATTTCATCTTTCTTCATAAATTCAGTGACTCAAATCGTTTGCTTATTTGTTTTTTGTTTTTGTTTTTTATTTTTTTCAATAACTGAAACAAGTTCAAACCTTCTAAGTAAATTATTAGAGGCGCAGCAACCATTCAACGAATATGTAAAAATTTACTGCTCTAGGTGAGTGCTTATGTTGGCTGTGCGTAAATCCGACCCTGTAATATGGGTAACAAATAATGTAAGTAAATATTACAATGTGAAAATTTTTTGCCACGACGGAGATAAAGTTTTGTATTCAGTCTGTGTTTGAAGCCTTGCGTTGATTAATTCTATCACACAGAATGGGTCTGATTTTCCGCAAATGTCCGCAGAAGCTAGTCCTTGAGCTTTGTACACTTTCACCGTCAAATGACCAACGTCTCTTAAATTATGAAATGTTCTAGATATGGCCTGCAACAAATAAGTTGACAAAAAATAGATACTTCACTGTTTTATTATGAGCTCATAAATAAAAATTTGAATCATTTGTCCATGCTTTAGTCTACCTCCAAATGAAGTGAATTGTCATTTTGAGTCGAATCAATAATGTAAAAAAATTGATTTTAAATTATCGCACCCAAAATGATCTTTGAAGTTTATTGCCGCACCCTAATCAACGTTTTTGCAATCCTTTTATGTGCTATAACGTTTTGTTATGGGAGTGTGACAGAATGGTTCGTAACATAGTCTATGGTACATAAGCGAATTTCAAATCAGATGCAAATGTAAATATTTCTCTAGGCTTGTAAGTATATATGTATAGCATAGATAATTCTTTCTTTCTAAAGTGCACTGATGATGAAAAAAATGTGGCCAATATGTGAAACTACACAAGTACCCACTTCAATAAAATAGTAATTGGAAACTATATAAACCAACCATTTATACGAGAATATGTATTAATTCAAACATCTCATCGTGACATGTACATACTAATTATGTAAGTACGAAATACGGATGTTTTTCGATAAAAAACCTGCAGTAACTTTTAATAGATAATTGTATCGACTCTTTATTTACGTCAATCCAAAGAGAATAAAATTTTACGCATATTGCTTACATAAAACACCAAAGAAGCCACTCAAGTTTTCGTTGTTATTTTTCGGCTGAGTTTTTAACTAAAAAACGACAGGTATTACAGCTTACCTGATTTGGGAAGGTAAGGGAAGGTCGGGGAGAGTGGGGTTTTCAAATCTTTGCATTTCAAACCATTTGTAATCATCTGGCAAATGTTCAACTTTTTGGTATAAATATACCGTGCGTCCAAGTGATTCGGGTACACTCAAATTTTGAGAGGAGCTGGAGAAGGAGCAAATTGTTCAAATTTTTCGTTTTTGATTTCATATGAAAGTCAGTCACGGAAACTAACATACCTATCCAAATTTTAGCTTATTAAGTGCATTTTGAAGAGAGTTAGAGTAAAACCTGTTTTAGAAAAAAAATTTTTTTTTGTGTCCCATGCGTAGCGCCTGCGGGTGCTGATAAAATTCGCTCAAAATTTCGGGAAGGACTCTTCTTAAAACTGAACAAAAGAAATTTTTTGTTTTTTCAATAAATTTCAAAATGGCGGATCACTCAAATTTTAAGGGGGGATGGAGAAAGGGCAAATAGCTCAAATTTTTTGTTTTTGATCTCATATGAAAGAGTGAGTTACGGACGCTAACATATCCAAATTTCAGCTTCCTAAGTGCATATTGAGAGGAGTTGGATCAAAAAACGGCTTTTTGAGGAAGTTTTGAGTCATGAAATTTCTTGAATCTTCCATATCTCCCCACCAAATCAAGTTAAAGAGGTCAAACTTTGTGTGTGGAGTTAGTTAGTGACCAGAATATAAACCCTTGAATTTGGATCAAAATGGATTCAAAATGGCGGATTATCAAAATTTGAGTAGAGCTTGAGGAGCCTTAAGTTGGTAAAAATGCAATTAATATGAACTCATATGAATATTGGGAATAAGAAATATGTAATATCCCAAATTCATCTCCATACATGATGTTGGGAGGGGAGAGAAAGGGGTTATCGAACTTGAAAGGTGGTGGGGGTACTCGAGAGGTCGAAAACTTTTTATTGCTATGTCATATGATAAAATGAGCTCAAGTGACCAACTTGTTCTGATTTCAGCTTCCCAAGTGAATTTGGATGAGAGTTAGAGCAAAAAACGGCTTTTAGAGGGGAAAATGCAGTAGGAAATTTCATGAATCATCCATATCTCATCACCAAATCGGCCTAAAAAGGTCAAACTTCGTGTGTAGGATTAGTTAATGACCAGAATATGACCTCTTCAATTTGAGTCAAAATGGATCTGAAATGGTGGATCATCAAGATTTGAAGATAATTTGAGGATGCTCAAAAGTTTTAATTAAAGAAGTATGTGTACATATGATTATTTCATGGCAAGACATACTACGTTTGTTTCGAATTCAACTTCTCAAGTGGTTTTGGAAGGGATAGGGTAGGGGTTTTCAGACTTGGAATTAGGTGTGGCCTGTAGTCATGAAGGGTTAAGCAAGGTTATTACCAAATTAAAACAAGCTCCAGCTAAAAACTCAGCTCCAGTAAAGCGGCATGGCTGCTCAAATTTTTTTTTTCAATACTCACAGTATTTATTTTGTGAACAAAGAAATTTTCAAGAATGTTCAATAAACTAATATCCAAAATACACTTCGAAATGGAAAATTATGATGATGAGAGATTAGCGCATACGCTCAGCGCATTTCTCGAAACGGTTACACCTCCACACTCGATGCATTTAGGTGTAAATGAAAAGGTATTAAATGATCTCTTCCTATATTTACCCACCTACTCTAAAAAATTAATACTTACTGAAGTATATATAATTATGTATACAGTGCGTTCAAGTGATTCGGGTACAATCAGCGAAAAATCTCTTTTCCAAATTTAAAATTGATTTTTTCAAAAAAGAAATTGTAATGCAGTAGAAATTAATTCATCAGCCCTAAAATTCATCAAAGTAATTTTAAAAATAATTTCTAATTTAAAAATTGCAGTTCAACTTTTATTATGTTATCAACAAACTGAGATTTTTGTGCTGATTGTACCCGAATCACTTGAACGCACAGTATATTGTACGTACTATGAGATCGCATGCTCGTCAATATGATTACCTACTAAGGGTGTGTGTTATGTACCACGTAAAGATATGAAACCCCTCTCTTCCTTTCCCACGAACTTTCCTTCCTAAATCAAGTAGGCTGTAATAGCTATAATTTTTATTGCAAACCAAAAATAACATGTTAACTAGAAAAATTACAAATTTTGTCGAAACTCACTCACTAACTCTGGCTAACATGATCAGAAAGGTGTAAAAGTATTGAACAAGAGATTTGTATCGTCAACGGGGGATTAAAGGAAAAAGGCCAAGTCAATAAATGAACTGCATAAGGGCCCAAGGAACGAATGAGTTTTTTTTTTTGCTTGGTATCACAAAAAAGAATTTACTAGGTAAGTAAATTACATTAAAATTAATCATTTTTTCAATTTTAAATCGAACCTGGCCTTTTCTTGTACCGCAAATATATACGTTCAATCATTCAGGGGCCCTTCCAGCTTGGAGCCCGCTGCTTTGGCCGGGGCCCAGTCGGCAACTGTTAAATCCGCTCCTACTGTGTATCGCTTTATGATATGAATCGACCCTGCAGATGTGGAGGCAGAGTTCTGTCTATTATCATGCCAGTACAATAGGTATAATATGTAAAACTACAGTGATGGGAGAATGAATGCTAGAGTTAAGCGGGCATGTACCAATAGGTTCAATGTAACTTCAAATACATTTATGTTTTAACATGCTATGTGCTGATGCTGAGGACTCCTTGTCAACTTCTCACAGTCTGTATGTGGGCTCTTTACGATGTGGGGATTTTTGGTGAGTTCCCAAAACGTTTTATTCAATTCCTGGAGGCCACGAGCCGAAAAAAGTAAAGCAAATACGTAGTTCTTTGGTGCATCTTATTATTATTTTTAGTTTGAAAAAGTATAAAAACTAAATATAAGGCTAAAAAAATTGTAGTTGAAGCGAGTTCCCAGAACGTCGATTTGTGTGTCTTTCTTCACCCTTCGAAGTAATACATACACTGATGTATGTCGTGGGGACTTATATTTTTGTATGAATCGCGATTCATAAATTTTTCATTACTGAGTTTATTTCAATTCCAACTACAACCTAAGTTTTAAAAAAAGTCCCCAGTTGGTCTACAGAATAAGAAAGGTCCTCCGAGAGTAGATACCATTTGCAAAGAAGGACGGTATTATGTAAGTGTATGAGGTAGTAAGTGGAGATACGTATATGTATGTACCCTTACATATCTATTCGCGATTATTTCCTTTTCTTTGGGATTTTCCTCGTAATTTGTGAGGTCGGAAATAGTTTCAGAGGCCGTAGTTCCACTGATGGTCAACAATAAAGTAATCTGTCCGCAGCCTTCTTCTAATTCCTTGGTAATCTTATGTGTTTTTTCACGTTCCAGCTCATTTAGAAAAACGGAGCATCTGTGAACGGATACTATGTGAAAGTTACATCAAAGCATGAGCAATATGTATAGTTAAATTTCATATCCATCTTTTACCTTCCCATAAAATCGTCGTTCGTCCAATCTTTATCCCAGACAGTAATCTCCAACTCTTGGGATTGATCTTCATATAAATGCAAATCGAATTGTTCTAGCCATTTTGGATTCAGAGTTTTATAGGCGACTTTGCTCTTGTATTTCTCGTTTCCTAATCTATATAATACAATTTGATGGATATCATATCTATGGTGTGAAATTTCTGATCTTGGTTTATAAGGGAAGGGCAAGTTGAACCCATTTTTTCCAGAAACTAAAAAAACTTTCACGAAAAATTCACAATAATCAAACTTATATAGAGCATAAAACACCTAACGAACAATTCTGTATCCATACATTAGCGAAATATTAGCAAAAAATTACAAAAACCTGAACTTTCAGCAAGCGTAGTGATTTAAAAATATCATCAACTCATTTCCCATACATCTTCTAAGTACTATAAAAATTTAGAATCATTCCATTCACAATAACTCAAATTACCAAATTGGGTTCTGAAAACTTTAAAATTCGAAAGGTCGGCTCAGAATGAATGTATATCTTCTCCCTAAACCCTTACTCATTCTACCTACTCACTAAATTTGGAGTCGATTCGTTCACTGCAAAAAACGAAAGGAAGAAAAATGCGAGGGAACTCATGAGCGGATTTTATTTTGTGAAGTCCACTAGCAACTAACAACCTTAGTAAACACATAAGTGTAATTTACTTTCAGTAACGTCCACTAAAAAAGACCGACAGATTTTTCATTTTTTCCTTCATGTTTTTTTAGTCATGTACATGTTAAAAAGTTGAACTGCAGAGGCGGGAATCTCTCGATCAGGAGCTACCTTCTCCGGGTTTCATTTTCAAACCACCATGCAATTTGCATTGTTGTTTCAGGCTTGAACTGGGAGGGTTGCATAGACGCACTGAGAGTCAAAGGAAATTCCAGATGATGTATGAGAGCAAGTTGGAGCGCAATATTCGGGACATAAACTGGAGTGTGTTGTTTCGGGCTTGAACTGGGGGTTGTATAGTCGCACTGAGAGTCAAAGGAAATTCCAGATGATGTATGAGAGCAAGTTGGAGCGCAATATTCGGGCCATAAACTGGAGTGTGTTGTTTCGGGTTGTTTCGGGTTTGAACTGGGGGTTGTATAGTCGCACTGAGAGTCAAAGGAAATTCCAGATGATGTATGAGAGCAAGTTGGAGCATAATATTCGGGACATAAACTGGAGCAGGGCTGCAAAAACGGAACGATAACGTTATCCGGTATCGTTCCGGTATTGTTTTTCAAATGGATTCGGTATCGTTATCGTTCTGGTATCGTTATTTAATATGTTCCGGTATTTTGTATCGTTACCGTTTCGTTATTTGAAATGTTCGGGTATTGGTATCGGTATCGGTACTGGTATTGGTATCGTTATTTTTCAAAAATTATTGAATATGTATTCCAAGTTTTAAACCAACTTTCAAAATTGGAAAAAAATCTGGTCCAGCCTAATAATAATAATGAATGAATTGTAAGCAGTATTATTAATTTTTTTCCATGTGATTACGTTAATCAAATAATAATTATTAATTAATTTAATTGTATTAAATGGCTAAATAAATATAAATGCTTACAGCTATGTCCGGTATTGCTACTATTCTTTTAAAGCATTTTATAAATCATTCACAAAAATAGGTCAGAGCCGTCAGAGGGCCACAAGAGATCATGACAGTTGACACCATTATGAACATAACGCAGACAGCACCTCCAATTATCTGGTATAATAACATTAATAACAAGTAACAACACATCTCAAAATAAATAAACTTTTTAAATTTTGGTGTAAATTGACAATTAATAACAGATAGGTAAGCTCGTTTTAGAAAAAAATATGAAGGTCAATTTTTTTGAAATGATTGTGTTGTTATTAGCGCTGGTGCTGGTGATAAAAACGTCAAGAATGGAAGGAAACGAAGAGATTGGAACAATTTTTGAGGGATAGAAACGAAGGGAACGATACGACTTTGAATGAGCAAAGAGCGTTATATGAATGAAAGGAAATGAAAATCAAAAGATGTAAGCAAGAGGAGATGGGAACGATTCAATTTTTTTTTGCTCTTTTCTCACTGCCCCAAGCTGGTGCTAAGTGCGTCGATGTACATCTACAATTTCTACATACTTGATAATTTACTCAAATAATACTGGCAATTTTATTTTTTACATATTATTAATAAGAAAAATGAAAAAAAAATAATAATAATAATAATAACGGAAAAATAACGGAAAAAGGTTCCGGTATCGGTATTGTTCTGGTGTCGGTTTTCAAATTTTCTAGTATCTGGTATCGTTTCGTTACCGTTTTTTAATTTTTCCGTTATCTGGTACAGGTATCGTTACGTTATTTACCGGAAAATGCTGTTTCGTTACGTTTTTCCGTTCCGTTACGGTATCGTTTTTGCAGCCCTGAACTGGAGTGTGTTGTTTCGGGTTGTTTCGGGCTTGAACTGGGGGTTGTATAGTCGCACTAAGAGTCAAAGGAAATTCCAGATGATGGATGAGAGCAAGTTGGAGCGCAATATTCGGGCCATAAACTGAAGTGTGATGAGAGATCATACAGTTGATTCTGTTGATTTGTTTGTTCAAAAAATTAATAATGCGCTTGCTGAGTCTACCACCACTATCGCGGTTGGTTGTAAAGCTCGCAAAAGGGCATCCTGAGCCAAAGTAGCTTGACCTATAGCAGGTTACACCATTTGAAATCACGTGAAAAATTTCAACTTTATTTTTTCAAGCGCAATGTTTACTGATGACGTCAATGTGAGCAAGTGTGAGTTGATAATATCAACAGCCAATAAGGCATCAGTCTCAATAAGTATTGATAAAATTTCAATCTCTCCTCTTACACCGCAAAAGTGATAAGTCCATATGTACATTTAGCTGCTCATATTGACGTCATTCAGAACTTTATTGGTTGTTGTTCTCAGACCATCTCAGACTCTTGTGGCTGGGAGAACCAATAGAAATTTATTAAAATTTCTTGGTGGCCAGCCGGAATGGTTTAACCTGTTATAGGTCAAACCACTTTGATCCTGAGCATCTTTAGAGCTGGTCAAGGAGGCTGCCGAGAAATTAAGATTAAATGTATTCTTTGTGTAAAAAATACTACTGTCGACAGATCTAAAAAGGAAATATAAGAAGATTTTAAAAAAAAGTTATGAACCACAGTTGCCTCGATAAGAAAGCTTATTACAATGATGTTTTGACTGATTGTGGAAATATTCTTAAAAAATACTGAAAAATGATAAATACAGTGATTGTAGATACGCCAGAATGAAAAATTCGGGAACTGACTTTAGATAGTTTCAATAAATTTTTCGCGAGTATTACTGATAGGCTTTCGGAGAACATCCGAGCAAGCTCAGTCAGTCGAGATCAAGTTTGGCTGGGTGGAGGAGCGTAGAGTCCTTTGGCTTTATTGAGTTTTTGAGATCGAAGGTTGCAACGGCAATAAGGGGCATTGTAAACAAAGATAATTCTGGAGTAGATGGTTTTACTTCTAAAATGTTAAAGAATTCGGTGGGGTCACTCAATATCGATATAAAGACATATTAAATTTAATGGGTAAGGTCTGGTTGCATTCTAGCCCTGATCGTTCCTTTGGCTGTCTTTGCGATCCCATTAGCCAAGTAAAGGAGATTGCGACCGGGTGTTCTCAGAGTTTATACCTGTAAAGCGAGTTAAGAACAGAAATTATATGGTGTACTACCTAGCACAGCAATTTTCGTGGGAAAATTTGGCCAAAGCATAAGTTGCACTTCATGAGTCTGTGCTGAGGTATGGTATCATTATTTGGGGTAACTCTCCTCGATACCGTATGGAACCGATTCGTGTATTGCAGGAAAGAGCAACAAAGAGCGTTGCTTGTATGAATACAAGAGATAGCACTGTAAAATAGTTTGATAAATTGAAAGTTTTGACTTTGGATGAACTCTTTATCCATAGTGCTTATTGTTATGTACACCTGAGAAAAGACGAATTTGGTGTTATATCCGGCCAAGAGAGCGACTAGTGGTGATGGGGTGATGCTATGGCTTCTGTACCTCAGTGGAACGAGTGCCCCTCTCACCTATTACAGTCTCCCTGCTCCGTTCAGGAGGCTTCTTAATAGAAAGCACTTTAGCAGAGAGGTATAACTTTATTCAACAGATCGAAGAAATAGTGCCCAAGTTGTAGTGTATAGTTGTTGTACACCATTAGGTAGTTATTGCTTATTTTTCTTCTATCCGGCTGTTAGAGTACCGATACATTTCCATTTTTATATCGATTTCTTGTCCTTATATGTACTATAAAGTTTACTTTTTTCTGTTTTTTGGCTTCATTTTATTTTTTATTTTTTGGGTGATGCTTGCTTTGTTCGCCTTTGAAACTTGCTTTTATAGCATCTTTTTTTTTCGCTTATTTATGGTGAACCATATTATAATAATTTCCTCTGCGATTGCAGGTGCCTTTCATTATGAAAAATGACGTAACATGTGATGTCAGAAATCAGATTATATCACCTCACGTCACAAGGTCAAATCGTCATCACGTCACATTGTGGTTTGTGGCGTTTCTAAAAAATTATCATGACTTTACATCAATAGCATCACGTCGCCAGATAACCCTCTCACATTTTTGCACGCTCGAAATCACGCCACTTTATGAAATTTCACAATCTATGAAGTACCTACATATTAATTTTGATATACCTACTAAAAGTAATTCCAAAGAATTATGAGATTATGACTCCAAATTTCAGTAGTTAGACTCTAAAAGAGTCAAATATTAAAACAAATGTTAAATATGAATTCTTTGATCCGGAAATGTTGATTTCAATAATATATATTACATGAATATTTGGAAACCTACAGACAAAAACTCCCAAAGTTTTATATTCTAGTTTCAAAAGCTGGGTCGAATGCGACTGAACCTACCTGAATTTCACATAAGGGTCACTGTATCCATCCGAGTCCATTGCAATTAAATTTGTTCCTTTGATTAGAACAATAGTCACAACAGAACTCCATATTTGGCTTTTCAAACGTTTATTTGAATCTTGAAATTTTACGTTCCTTTGGTAAAACTGTGAATATGGTGAAAGGTAGGGTCAGTTCCATAGGTACTTATCAATACTACAACCAATTATATATTTCACATTTTTAATGATTGAGGTGCGTCGTAAATATTGATTTGTAATTGAAACGACACACAATCAAGTATAATCACTGGTATCCTTACTTGCTCTTTATCTTGTTGTGTACGTGGCCATAGAATTGCCGTCAATAAAATTTCGCCCAAATTTTCCGAACCCTTATTATCTTCGAGACGTAAGGTCAGTTCGTGAGGTCTAAAACATTAAATAAGTTACTCTAAACTCTAAATTAGAAATTACGTCGACTATCTTTTCATAAAAGTGGTCGATAAAGTGAAAGTGATACGAGAAAGTGTAAAAATAATCGCATATTCTATTGTACATAAATGTAAACTTCAACCAAAAAATACTACTTCTGACCGCATGCGTTTCCATTTTGACCAATTGTTTTAGAATGCAATGCCAAGAAGTATTTTGGGTATAAAAGAAAAAGACAAGATTAGAAATTCAGTTTCTACTTGAAAATTGAGAAAATTTAAAATGTTGTACACCTTCAACCCCTTTGGAAGTGTTTTTATTACGCCCAAAATGGGCGTGAGGGTGGGGGAAGGGTAAAAATAACCATTTTTGAACTTGTAATATATTTGGAATGAAGTGCACTAATCAGTGAATATACTTAATAACTAATTTACTGATTTATTTAAAAGGTACAAGTAGGAAATTTCTAAAGAAAATGCTGATCGCGTTCTAGCCTAGACGCAACCGTCTTATCGTTCAGTAGCCTACTCTTTCGCGTGTAACTTATATTCGTTTCCGGCTAAGTTTATATCGTTGTTAGGCCTTAATTGGCACACATGGGTGAATTTCACCCATCGGTAATACAAACTCGCTGCGCTCCGGCGTAACCGGCTGCTCATCCCTGTGCACCCTTCATAGTTGAACGTTGCCACAATTTCTTCAATTTTGGAATCTGTGTTAGTTGCATACATCAATTTTTGAAGGGGCAGATTTACTTCTGAATTTTTATGTAAATTATTCATTGCATTTTTCAGGTTGCAAAAATTGAAAATAAAACCATGCTATGTTGTAGTTTGAACGATTTGCAAGAAAAAAACATAGAAGAATAAATTGCCTATCTTCAATACTGAAGGAGCTAGAAATTTTCAAAAATTGTTCCATTCTATCCTATGTATGCTGCCCCTTCAATTTTGATACTATGCAATTTTTTTGTAATGAAATTCTGCATTTCAGGGAGCACAATAACATATTATATTTCAATATCTTGAGTGACTCAGCACAATTTTTATTTTATAATTTAAATTACTTTTATGTGTGCCATCAGAGGGTTAGCTTAGTTTGTTTATCATGTCGGTTGGTATGCCTGGCTAATCGCAAAATAACTATTGAATACCCGGTTATAGGTATCAGAGTTGCCAACTCGGGGAAAATTTCCCTGAATTCAGGGATTTTTTACTCTGTTGAAAAAAAGGCTGGGATTTTTCGGGGATTTTATATCATTTTCTGGGATTTTTTGAATAAAATGTCCAAATCTCTTCATTTTCAACTCTACTTAATGTAATTATAATTAATTTATTATCGATATAATATTAGAATTAGAAGACCACGATTCTTTATGGTAAGGACCGTTTAAAAATGCCTGGATGTTATTGTTATAACTTACCTATTGACAAATCGTTGCTTCAGAAGCATTCGGTGGATACGTATTCGTTTGAAAAAAAATAATAATGAATAATTAAATACTTAATTATAATGTTTTATTTTGTTGGTATTTGTTTTTAGTGCATGTTTTGCTTATTACATCATCTAGTAATAAAAGACCATTTCCTTATGTTGAATAATTGATTTTATCTATTTACATATTATTGTTCTAGCACCCAAAACTAGCGTTTGAACTGCAGCAAAGAAAAGTCCGTAGGTAATGGCATTGAGCTGAGCTTTTCCATGACTACATTGTCCAAGGATAGAAATAATAATCTCTTGATTTTATCTTTAATTTATTTATTATTTTTTTATTATTTATATTAATCCAATATAAAGTAAAAAGTAATTCCCCTAATTGCAGTAAGGTGTAATCTAAAATTAATAAAATTTTTCAATTATAATTTTAATTTTAATGAATATATACTTCGCAAACAAAAAAAAAAAAAGTCCTTCATATTTTAAAAACACGATCTGGGATTTTTTTCCATTTGGGTTGGCAACACTGATAGGTATAAGATACTGGCCAACCGCCTAAGCAATACTTGCTTTTGCCTTTCTAATCATATTTTATTAATTAATGTTTCAATGTTTTTTTTTTTTCATTTTTTTTTTCATTTTAATTTATGCGAATTGTCATCTACTTCTAAACATACATATTTTTGGTTGTTTGTTTGACACACCGATGGATTGATTCTCACCTGAGAGGGCAAGCTTGTCTGCGTACCTCGTGTATTATCGCGAGGGCGTCAAAGCCTACCACAATTAAATTAATCATAAATCGATCGCATTCACGAGGGCCACGCAGCCAACCATGAAGAAATAAATCTAAGAATAAAACACGCAACCCTTTGAAAGGGATAACGACCTCCGGAGCCTCGACACTTTGTATGCTTTTAAATTTCATGCTTTGTAACCATGAAATAATCGTTTTTAATGTGCTTTGCACACACCGTATTTTCCCTTTATAAATTTTAATTTTAAAAAACTCGAAATAAAACGCACATTTTAACGGTTTTTCAAGAAATGACCAACTTTTCAAATAACGAACCGAAAAAAAAATGGATATTATTTTTCATATGAGCAATTGTAATGAGTTTTAGAGCCGAAAATTGAAATCTTCAGGCACGTTTTAGCAAAGCGTAGGGCGTGTATTAGCACAACCGTCGGTCAAATTTTACTGGTTTTTTGACTAATGGCTTTAGAATTTTACCTTAACACGCCAGTTGATTGTCATCGTAACCATTTACAGCGTTTTTAATTTGATTGAAATGCTGTACTTATAAAGAGGTTAATTACTTATGAACATAATGGTAATCAAATTTTTCCCGCATCGTTTCTGTACATCCCCGTCAAAAAAAAAGAAATTAATTCAGAAGTGAAAAGGCTTATAAATCTGCATTATAACTAACTTATAAATCCAAGTTAAAACAAAAAATGTGTATGCTTATTTTATATATGAATGGAAAGAGCGAAGTGAGTAATATGCAAAACAAATAATGTGAGTGAACGACCAACGGGGGTCTGGTGTCGGAGCCCTCAGCTGACAGCGCACTTTCGTATAATAGAGCGAACTGAAATTACCACTATACTCAAATTTTAGCTTCCTAAGTGAATTGAGTGATAATTTTTTTTTTTTAATCTTCTATATCTTCTCCTTAAATGTAACCAAGAACTTAAAATTTCTTTATTAGGGTCATTCTAGAAGTACAATATGGCCTTAACCTTTTCGTCGAAATGACGCAGATAAAATATAATAATAAGTTTAGATAATAGGGGTAATTTTGGACGGGATAAGTGGGTTTTCCAGCTTCGATGGTTACTGAGTGTGGGTCTGAAGAGGTTAACAACTTTATTTGCAAATCTGAATATGTTCTCATATTGAATACTTAGGCTCAATAATATGACATAGCTGCCTACATTTAAAAACATGTTTTTCATGATATGAAAATTATGAAGGCTTATTATTCCACATTTATCGACGACTTAGCGGAAGAAAGGTCAATCTGCATCAGGGTTGTCATTTTACACGTAGAATATGTAGAATATGTAGAGATAACAAGATGAGTTTTGATTGACTAATTTTCGCGCATTTTACTGATAGAAGTGATACTAATAATGAATTGAATAGAAAATTCAAACTTTAAAGCCAATAAAGGAATAAGATGAATAATAATATTACTAAAACTAACATGAACGGCGCTATTCCCGTGTTCAGTTCTAATGTAATTTATAAATTTGTTTTGAATTTTTCGACTTTTGATTTAAAATATGCCAAAAGAGAAAAGTGTGCACTTTGATCTTCTCAACTTTCAACAAATACTTAATTAAAAACAAAAAATATTATGCGTTTTGTAACCTTTGCGAAAAAGAGCTATCTAATACTTCTGTACTGCGCTAAAACACACACAGGTAAATAAGAAAAATTAATTGAACTTTCTAATAATTCAGGAACCTGAACTCAACTCAAATTATGTCTTTTAGAAAAAGATTCGTTCTCCCAGTTCCAGAAAGCCTGCGAGGCTAAGATTCTTTCTTTCATCAAAGCTCATAAGTTATAAACATTCAAAATAGACGATTAATCTTTGAATTTTCAATTAAAATGTAAAGGACAAGGAGAAAATGACAAAATTTATTCTTAAAAAAATATTCTACATTTATATTCTACATACTCTACATATTCTACACGATATTCTACATATATTCTATATGTTACATTCTACGTTTACAACACTGATCTGCATTTCACATGAACTTGCAAAATTTCGATCTATAGCATCTCTGTGTAAACTGTAAATAGACAATTCGATTCATTTGAAATGCTCATTTTTCGTCATTTCAGTTTGGCCGAACAAGGATAAAAAATCAGATTGGCCTTAAATCACTTCTAAAAATAGTTTGGTTCATAGTTGAATATATATTAAGAGGAAATTCATATGGAATTGCAGTTTAGCTCTTGTTCTGCTAAGCTGTTGATACAGGTAATGTCAGTGGCGGATTTATCACTTGAGCCACTATAGTCAGGCTGACCAAATATTTTTTGGAAAAAAAAAATAATAATAATAATGTAAGAAATTTTTTGCTCACTTTATCAATACTTTTAACGAAATGACAAGAATATGTTACTACTTGTTTGCTTTATTTGCTCGTGAAACATATTCTCCTTATAGTTTGACCGTTAAATTGCCGAAAAAATAAAATATACCTAACTAGTAAAAAGAAAAATATTTTCTATAATTTTTTAGAAAAATGAAGGATATTCTTTTTTGTGAAGCAAAAGAGTATAAATACTCTGGATAAAAGTACATCTGGTCAGCCTACAAATCCATCCAAATATTTAGCGAATGAGAAATAAATATAAGTACCACGTGTGACATGAGATATAGGAGTACCAAATTGAAACTGAAATATCTCTTTTTCAATCTAAGATGCACAACCGTTTAAAACATTTACACTTTGGAAATAACCAAGATCCTTATCCACTGTGCACCGTTGTGTTTCTTAAGCGTAAGCGACACAGATAGAGAGAAGATAATTAAAAGATACGATAAGCTTACTATTGTTACGATACATAGGTTGTCGTCATTCTCGTGTTCTCCCATGTTTAATTAATTCATAAATAATTTGTAAACTGACAATTGTCGTATTTTTATTTTTATTTTCAGTAGGGACTCGAATGCCATCGTGACGTTTGGGTACGTGGCCATCGTGGCCTCTTGCCTAGATGGGTTCTTCAACCACCGAAGTCCCCCTTACCCTCACCTCTGCGTGGTGAGGCGGCTAGTTATGGTGGTCCCATACCACACAAGGTATACGTTATTTTTTATTTTTTACATTAAAACTAACGAATTAGGTAGATGTTGCAAGTTACCCATAATGTTATACGTTAATGTTCATATATAAGTAATAGAATTTTAAAACATTTAAACGAAAAGCATTTTTTACGGACCTTCATTTTGGATAAATTATCAATGATTTCATCATTGTACCACGCGCGATTCCACCCTGCCCTCTAAATTTGCAGCCCTAGACGGGCACCTACTCCCTTTACTGCTAAATCCGCCACTGGATAATGCATGTATATACATATACACCAATCATATTGCTTCAGCTAACTACTATTGATTGTCATTTGTTTCATATACGTGTAAGTATAGTATTTAATTCATGTCTATTTAAAGAATAACGCAGTATTAAACCGAATTCTTACTTTGCAAAATCTAATTGAGTAATATCTAAAAAAGTTGCTCCTATGAAATCATCTTGAAGTCCCCAATCATAATCGAATACCTGAAAAAGGGCGGAAATTATCTTAAATATTTTTACACATTGTATCAATAAAAAGCATGATGAAATTACCGAGTATACAAAATGTAAAGGGAAATGAAATATCTAGAATGTTAATTACTCACTTTTATATGAATAGGTATAAAAGGATCTTCGATGGGTAGTGTGAAGCTCTCATCCCATAATGGATTCAAATCTCTATAAATGGTTTTAGATTTATAAACTAATCTTCCATTAATTTTGAATTTAACATAAGGATCACTAGTGCCTGCAAAAAGTTATTTATGTTAGACATGCACGAAATTTAAAACTCATTGTAATATGCAGTTGCATACATAAATGTTCATTTTTAACAGCGCATTTAGGGCCTTCTTAGAGTCTGAGAGAGGAAATAATTTTTCACCTGGCCAATATTTAAGCTGTAGAAAAAGCTTGCCTGTCTATTATTGATTGAAAATCGATCTATAGTCAACTATACGCATAGTTTTTTTTTTTTTTTAATTTGATTGAAATACTATATAATTACAAAGAGGCTAAATACTTATGAAAATGAAGATTGATGGGAAACAAATTTTTCCACATCATTTCTCTACATCCCATCGAAAAAAAGAAATTGATTCAGCAGTGAAGAGGCTTATAAATGTGTGTTATAACCAATTTATAAATATATATTAAAACAAAAAAAAAATGTGTATTTTTATGTTGAAACAAGAAAATTCTAAGCTATTTTATGAAATTAAGGGTTGTCACTCAAAAGTGAGAAGAATTGATACAAACCTATTAAGAGATGTAATGATTTTAATTTCTTTAATTTTATTTATAAGAAAGATTAATTTAAATTTAATTAATAATTTTAACTAACATGATTTATAGTTGAAAAAGCTATAATTTTTTTAAAATCAAATCTAAAAATTAATCATTAATTTTTTTTTATGAAAACCAAACAATGTGAACGAGCGAAACTAGTGACCAACGGAAAGTGTGGCGGCGGAGCCACCAGCTGGCAGCGCAAAACGCTCCTAGTTATATCATATTGTTCACATCATGATAATGATGTTTTGAGGATATCATCAGGGCCAAAGAGAGAGGGGGACAAAGGGGACATTTTGTCCCGGGCCCGGAATTTTACATGGGGCCCGAATTGATTTTGTAATTATTTATGTTTTAGATGTGAAGTGAAGCTGCAATTTTTCAAAACTCGATGGTTGTATTATATCTTAAAAACATTCACATAAGATAAATGCTTTCCTCAAAAAAAAATGGAGTGTTCATTATTGTTTATGAAAGTTGAAAGTATTCAAAAACTCAGATAAATTGCTTTTTAAAAATCATAAAAAATTTCCCGGGGACCAGTACCCCCTTAATAACATAGAGGCCCTATCTTCTTGTGCTTGCCCCAGGCCCACTTTTCCTCTCTGCGGCCCTGGATATCATTATGACAAACTTTGCGAAGAGGTATGTAGCAACATTTTTACTTACCACATTTGTCTTTGGCCACTAAGTTTCTACCACTTTTCAAATGAATTCTGAGCTGAAAAAACGAATATTGTCGTAGAGCCGTTTCTCGACTTGAAGACATTTCTTCTCTCGCGTTTCTTTGTTGCAAATTATTCATCTGCTAAAAAAAATTGTTCTTGTAAAGTAAGGTATAGTTAGGTAGCTAAAAAATAATTTCTTACGACTTCATCAATTCTCGTGGGACTCTATTTTATATGAAAGCGTAACATCAGAATTTTAAAAATACGAGCTCCCATAATTATTGCAAGCAAGAAATAACTTATATGTATTCTAAAGTTGTTTTGGAAGGGATAGAGGAGGGGTTTCAGACTAGATACTAGGGTGTGGCTTATACCTGTATTGTAGACATGAAGGGGTAAGTAACGTTATTTGCTAACCTGAACAAGCCCCAGAGAGAAACTCAATTTGAAAAATGTTTCATAAGTTTACATTTTTTGTTTTTCTTTTTGTTCCTATTTCTCATACTCAGTTCACGCAGGCAGATACACTGTACCTAAGAAGTAGGTATACAAACGTATGTACGTAATGGGCTTTACGTACCATGCAATGTAGGTAATAAATAGGTATAATAATAATGAGTATCTAAATAAGTTGCATACTTGGATAATTATATAAAAGCGTATCATCTTGTCATTACACTCACCCCATGGTCGTGCACCGAATGATCTTCTGAGTGCTGAACTTCATTACCTTTTTGTAGGTTGAAGTCATCATAAATATCACCGTTGCGACAATCTTCAAAAGTGATTGGAGACTGAATGTCAGTTTCGACTACTCGATTCATTTCGGAAGAATCAACAATTATACCTGAATATATTCAATATAAAAAAACCTGTAAGTTTACTTATGCTACAAAAAAATACCCCATCTAGGTATCAAAAAATAATGTCTTAAGGATAATATCATTAGCATTGCATAAAGAATATGATGTCATGAGGATGTTATAATAATGTCTGATACCTACCACAGTAATGTCATGATTAGTTCATTAGACAAAAACCTGACTATCTCAAATTTTTCACTTTTTCATTCAATTTTTTTATTATTCGAATTAGTCGCCTGTATAGGCAATATAAAAAAGACGTGCTATTATGTGAGAATTATGTGGAAATAAGAAGTTATCTGAAGGATGTGATGCAAGAATTTGGGGTACCCGATAAAATAAAAAATAAATTATGCCCGTGCGTAATAACCGGCTAGTATTTTTATATTACCGTGTAATTACCGCATAATTACCGCATCAGTATGTCATTCAATCCTTACAACCAGTTTTACCGATGTGCGATGTGTTCCACATTGCGTACGCTGTGCAATGCGTGGAAGCGCGTCGTCACAAAGGCAGTATGCTAACATACGTTGTAAGTGATTCACACGCTAATTTCTCCTATCGCAATTTAAATGGGTTTATGAGTGAAAAGTGAATTCGTCAGAGGTGGGAACAAGAACTCAAAACTCGGAACTGAAACTTAAGTTAACTCGAACTCGAACATTTTCCCGTTCATCTTACCTTGTAATATAATTATTTCGTTGATTGAAACAAGTATCAACTTTAACAAACAAACTTTACTAGATATGAAGAGTGAACAACACGACATTCACGTTCGTAACTGCATATAAAATAAGAATATGGCTGTCGTTATAAAGACACTTCACTGGTATCATGCACATTATGATACTGCGCATGAAGTGTTGGGTATTTACGTTCCCCGGAGACTCCAGTGAATCATTTTACCCATTATACGTTGCGCATTTCTCTATTGGGCATAGAGGGAATATCGGGTAATGGCAATGCCCAGAGTTCCAGGAAACTGTCAAGATGTATATTTTCCCGTAATCTCTGGGATTTATACACATTTTAAACATCTCACGAGAACCCGGGAAAATAAACTTCTTCGAAGTATTCATTATTATCTATATTTTCTCCGGTGTCTCTTGGAGAAATATGTTTTAAATACTTCTAGGGTACCCTGGGGAAACAATATCTGGGGATCCCGAATGATAATTTTATATGTATTAGTGTGATTTCTTTATTACACATTTCACACACTTACAAATTATTCCTGGAGTTCTCTAAGTTAATTTCAAAACATTGTCAATAGGGATTGTTTTTTTTTGGAACTTTTATAGAACTGGAACTTTAATGTATAAGAAAAATAAGAACTTGTAAGAACTTATTCATTTTATTTGAATTCCAGTTCCGGATTTAAGTTTTTATTATTTTCTTGCTTATTATTTTTAAAACCAGACAGCAGCATCTCCATAGAAGCTAATCTGGGCAAAAGGATGTGGAAAGTTGAGAGGAAAGTGAGCATTATTAATTTCCTAGTTCGTAATGGTTTGAATTTTTTATATCGATTAAAAAATTGAAGAAAAGAAAACTTCGTTGCGGGCTATCCTGCGCACGGATTTATATTATGGAGTGTTTGTACAGGCACAACAACTAACAGTTTAATAAAAAAAAGTTGTAATATCCACATATATCAGTTATACCCAATCGGGATATCTGCTCCGAGCAACTGGTAAGGTTGCTTATGACTTTTATCAGTCTGATTCGTTCTTCCAAGAGGTATATCATCAGATTTAATTGCTTTTTTGCCTAACTGAAAGAAATGTATTGCGTTCATCGAACTGAGAAGACTACTAAATAGATACAAAACTAACCTGAATTTTGCAACAAGGGAGATGACGTAGGCTTCTGTACAGTTCTATGAAATGGAGAGTATGATAGTGGAGTGGCAGAACTACTGTGTTCGGAAGAATTGTCAGCAGCATAGTCAGTACTATAGCCAAGGCACGGTTCATTATTTGTAATGAATTCACTTTGAATTTTGTCCGGTGGATCATTCAAGTTTCTAATATCACTTTCTTTCTCCTGTAATATTTTCAAATTCTGCTTTTCACGACAGTAACGTCCTTTCGACCATCTTTCCTGCAACAAACGCATGTAGGTACGTAACACGTATATGCTTAATCCCAGTTGGGTGAAACTTCGCCTATACGCGCTTAAAAGTCGCGTTTAAACAGCGATTTTTTAGGACTAGCGTCTGCAAAGTTGCTGATAATCTCGCGTTAACCTGCGACTATAGTGCGGTTCACGAAACTAGATCCTCCTGATGAATATGTAAAATATGTAAAAGTATTAAAAATTAAATTAAAAACATGCGTTAAACTGATTTTTTTTTTTTGAAACTGTTACCTTACTGATGTATTTTTATAAAATTTCAATTTCGATTTTATTACAGGTATGATGAGTAAATATATAGAAGGGAGGGGGTGAGGAAGAGGATAAAATTACATTTCATCATGTATTTTGGCCTATTTTGTAATTATTTATCTGAGGCTGCATCGATTTTAGAAAAAATAAAAATACAATTTTTTCTACCTACCTGAATGTAATTAGTATTGCTTTACACTCAGCTACTTTCATTTTCGATTATGCTTATAAATTTGCAGGGTAAATAAGTAAGTACACAGCAGCATTTAATTCAAGAGGGGCTGCTCTAGAAAATGAGTAGGCACCAATAAGTTGAAAATTAAATCCAAGTACTCATTTTCCAAATCACCACATCAAATGAAATTACCAACGTTTAGTCAGTTTATAGTAATTTATATAATGGCTGTTTATTAGAGCACGAGTGTTGAAGGTAGGAATGAGTTGGATTATAATTGTGGTAGAAATTATGTTCATACTGATGATGGAAATATACCAGGGCTGTAATAACGGTAACGGAATAACGGAACGTAACGGGTAATTTCTTCATTTTAGTAACAGAACGAAACGTAACGTAATGGAACCAAATTTTTGAGAACTGAATGTAACGGAACGTAACGGATCAATTTTGTTAGTGTTCGGTTATTTTACACTGTTTTCATTTTTTAAAATTTAAATGCTGGCAAAATTGTTTTTACCTTGCAAGTCCAGTGCAATGTGCATTTTTTGATGTAAAATTGTGAAAAGCAGGGGATGGTAAATCGATCGACAAGCATTAATTGTTGAAGGCTAAGTGACTGAGTATTTTTACCCTGAATGTAATCTAAACTCATTGAATGCCTGAAAGGCTCTAACTAACTTCAACTTGAAATACCTTTTCAAATTTGTAAACTAACTTGAATCAATAACTGAATCAATTATCAATCTATCTTCCTTCGACCATATACTATGGATTGCTAATGGTCGTACAGAAACGAACACCAACATGAAGCAAACAATAACAACATCATAAATGGGCTCGCGCATGCCTTAATGATAAGAATGTTAAATCAACATCAAACTACTGATTTAATTTCATTAATAAATACTCAATAATTAAAATTACATTAAAGAAAGCATATTAATAATTATTTCAGTGAAACTACGCATGCGTCAGCGCATCTAACTACTGTTGTTGTTGGATTCAGTTTCTACCATTTAAATTAGCAGTCCATAGTATATGGTCGAAACCATCTTCAAAAAAAAAAAAAAAAATGGCAAAACTGTTCAATGCATTGTCGTTGATTAATACAGTGTAAGTCATTTTTTGTTATTTGCAACTTTGAGTCATTGTTTAAATGTTTATGTTTGTTTTTTTTTAAATTTTAAATTTTTTTATTATTACTATCATGAATAAAAAAAAAATTGAAAAAAAATGAGACTCTTAACTTACTTATATGTTATATCAACTCGAACTAAAAAAAAGGTAAAGATGGAATGGAATAGAACGTAACGTAATATAATGTAACGTAACGTAACATAACGGAATGTAACGTAACACGATCCGTTATTACAGCCCTGATCTTCTAAACACCTTCTCACTTAATCAATATACAAAGATTAAACTCTGTGTGTGGAGTTAATTTGATACTAAAATATGACCCGCATCAAAATTAACTTTCCAGCACAACAGTTCCCTGAAAGGCGCGCGCGTATTAAACGTTTACGTTATTTGTACCTTAAGTCCTGAAAGGGAAAATGAAACGATTACCTCCGCATCTAACCTTGAGCGAGGCGAAAAACGCTTGAGTTTTTTGGATGACGTTAGTTTGACGACTAGGCGATTCTTGCTGTAGTGGCGTTACACCACTACTCGAAGCGCATTCACCAGTTACAGCGTACGTAGAAACTGGTTGAAAGACCTTTGCTTCGGCCCGATGTCGCAATTCTCCGGCAGATTTCGATAGATGACGTTTTCCCAACTTTCCCCTTAAAAAGTGTTGCGTTTCTTTCAATGACTTCGAAGCAACGTGACTGCGAAATTTCGCCGCTGTAAAACAGAGAGCACAAAATTAAGTGATTGAAAACATCTATACCATACATTGTGTCTCACTGATTTTAACACACCCGAGCGCGAAATTCCCTTTTAAGAAAAAAAAATCACGTATTTTGTTTTGTTTGACTTCATTACAGTATGATGAATAATTTAAGACTTCGGAAACTCCAATTTTATGATTTAAATAATTTTTTACTGGTTATTTGATTCATTTCTTCCGAAATCAGTGCTGCAAAATCAACTGAAATGAAACGTTGAATGTTTGAAAAAATTCATAATCTTGTGAATTATGGATTGAAATCATTGAGTAACAATTATTTATGTGTTAAGTTCTTAATCTCGTAAAAAGAGATGAAAAAATTAAATAACGATTACTTTTTTTGTGGATTAAGGGAATATGGCGCTTGGGGTTGTAAAAATCAGTGACACAATGTATTGTGAAAAATTAGGAATAAAACGCGTTGTTACTCTAGGCCTTATAGAGTATTTATAATGACTGGTCTATGTTCTAATTGGTCATATGTTACGCGCGTAATGACCAATCATAACGCCAGAATGTGATAAAATGTAGGTAGTTTCATTTCTACCTTCCTAAATAATATCGTTCAGTTTTCAGTGAACGCCTAACATTTGTTTGTGATTTGAATCATCAGCTGATTTGTGTTTTTATTTTACGAGTAAGTCGAGGTAAATTTACCACATTCCAACTTGCTGATTGGTTGTTACAGGCGTGACGTATGACCAATTAGAACATAGACCAGTCATTATAAATTAAATACTCTACACAAAAGGTAGCAATTCAATGATATTTGGGTATTTCATTTGCAGGTCTTATACTCGCTCGCACTGTATTAGAGAGTGCAACACACTGCCTATTAGGAAAAAACACGTCCCGTTAAATGGTCGACGTGGATAAATGACATTATTCAGTTTCTTCCCTACATAGTGTTCATACTTGCATGTTATTTATAGTTAAACTGCATACGAAGATTTTCCAACAATCTCAATACTGTGGAAAAATAATTACTCGTAAAAATATGGCCAAAAACAATAGGCAGTAATAATTGAAACTTAATAAATTAATTGTTTTCTTTGTTTTGTGCGACCCCGGTAAATGAGCGAGGTGGAATAGCTAATGTAGTCATGTAAATGAAAACCATTCTAACGAATAAATACAAACTACAGTATGACAATGAATACGTATCTCTTCGTACGTACGTAGCAATATTTTAAACCAATGATCATCTACATATAGCCCATTTAGAAGGCGGTTGATAATTTGATATTATATTACTATTTACTCACTGATTGCAGATGTTATTCGGTGTTCAGAAATTACAATGCACAATAGGCAAGGTAAAATGTATTTACGCACGATATATACAGTTAAGTGTGATATACACGTACGATGGAATGGTAAAAAGGACAAAATTTATACGTATACTTGTATTAGTAGCTATTAAATAATAATGAATGATCAAGAAAAAAATCAACAATAACGATAAATTAATTACAATTTAGAAAAAAAAGGTCACAAATATTTATGCTGAAGTAGGTATTTAAATAAAAGGTAGAATAGTGCTGAGCATATTTTGAACCACCTTGTAGATAGATAAAACGAAATGCACTATAATCACATATCAAACCCGCGGAAACACTATAACATTTGTATAAATAAGACGAAAACGATAGGTATGTGTATTGTAACGTGTTACAGCACAGTGAACGGTATATAGTAACTTACAAACTAAAAGTAGGTAAAGTCGAAAACTAGAGCTAAACCTATGTAGTCCTACACTCACAATCGCAAACCACCTTCAATGGGAAGTGGGAGCCCCATATAGGTTATACACAATTAAAAAAATATTATTTTGCTATCGAAACAAATTTGTAAACATAATTATGCACCATGCGAGACAAATTTCATTACTTTGTTAGAACAATTCGATAGCGAGTTGATTTTTGAACAGAAAAAAGTAGGCCATGCATAATCGAATGCTTAATCGATTTTTTGTTAATTTTCTCAAAAATACTAACAACGTGCAAGTAACAGTGTAAGTCGCTCGTGTAGAAGTTGTTCGTTATACGTCACATTCCCTTGCTTAAGTATATGCAAACCTGTTGTACGTAGCCAATTAGCCATTCGCCAGAAGGTTTATTATTTGTGTACAATCCTTTATAAAACATGCAGCATACATGTACGAGTATGCACGTAGCACGATAACCGATCATCGTAATCGGTCTTCGGTCAGGTTTTATCAATCTCATAATCGGTTATCGGTTATGGCAACAGATTATGAGCTTATCTATAGTTGGTTACTTGGTTAAACTGTGTTATTCTCAAAAATAACGCAATGAAATGATTTGAAATTATAATATGTTGTTTTAGAAACTTTCTTTGAGGACGCTTTGCATTTATTCTTCCAATTTTTTCATTTCTTTATTTTAAAATCAACTTTTTCGCATTTACCTATTTAAGCACCGCTTGAGAAAAAATGGTAAAAAAGACAATCTTCAACTAGCGCTCCTAACAGATTTTATTTAGTACTTCATATTATCGGATATTTCTGGATAATTGCCATGTAATCAGTTATACCGATTATCGTGCAACATTACTTAAGCGTTCATTATGTTTTCATGCGCGCTGGGCATCGCACCCTTCAACACCCATAAATGATCCTTACACTCATTATGTATATATATATATATTATACATACTCGGATCACTATTTTCCTAAATATCTCGAAAATTCATCTTTTAATCATTCGTAGTATCGGACCATTACTATGCATGTTGAAATTTGTGACTTCTGAAAACTAATTCCTCCACCCTCCCAGCTCCCACTAATGCCACTGCCATACCGTAAATAAATGTAATTGAAAATAAGAAGAAAAAATTACGAATTTATTAATAAATTTGTACGAGTAATTATGTGATACTGTACTTAGTATCAAATAGGTCAGCTGTCAAAAATAGTTTGAGACTTTTTGACAGCACCAAGTTCGGCAAAAAGCGTATCCATCTTCACCGGGTAGTGAGGCGGTCGTTAAAGTGAATCTCTTTCGTTCTCTTTTAGTTCTCTCGGTGAACTTGGAATATTTTTTCGTATCTCTTTTCACCAATACACATTTTTGTCTTCCTTTTTTTTTTTTTTTTTTTTTTTTTAATAATTTCTAAATAAAATATCATCAACTTAATTCTCACATTCAAAATGTGTATATTTTTCTTCGAATAACAATCTTTGAAAGGAGAAAAAGAAAATTAAAAAAAATAGAAAAAAGTAATTAATAGACTTATCGCATTGACCGATATCAATATACAAAACTTATGGCTTCTAGAGTGTGCCGTTGTTACAAAAAGTTTTGAAAACTTTTGAGCTTTAAAAAAAAAAAAAAAAAAAAAACTATCAAAAAATTCAAAAATTGGACGGCATACGGCATAAAAAGGACAATAAAAGTTGAGGCATTCCCATAAAAATGTTATTTCTGAAGGTACAAAATCGTTTCATCATCCATCATCAGTTTTTGTTTTGCGCGATTGTCGGGTGAACTGGAACCATTATGCTGGAATAGGGATGTTGAACAAAAGGCTAAGAAAAGTTTTTTCTAACTGCTTTTAAAGTAATTAAAAAATGGAAAAAAAATGACAAGTAAAAAAAAAAAACAAAAAAATAGTAATTTTCAATTTAATGTAAAAATTTGTTTAAAAAACTAAAATAATTGAACACTTTGTAAAAAGTTCCTCGCTATGACGTAAGTATATTTTGTAAAATCTTTCAATTAAAAACCAACGTGTGGGCGAAAAGTGAAGAAAAACAGGTCTAAATCCTTGAGCACGGCCCTCTAGCCTCAGTAGCTGTACACGGCACTAATAAAAAAAAGAATTTTGGGAGTGTTTGAAAAACTTGGAGGAAGTCAAATCACGTACCTATGAAAATCTTGGATGAAGTCTTTAAAATTATCGAATATCATTTTAGGAATTAATTACTTTTTGCCCTTGAGCGCTCAATCTTAATATTTTCTACCTATACATACGAATAAGTAACTAAGCATTCAAGTACTTAAGTAGGAATTGTCACATGTCGCACATGTGCTCATTGAGATGATTCACAATCGAATTTTGGAGAATTAGGTACACTTAGATTTATATAAACAATGAACATTGAACTTTCTGAAAAGTTTCCAGGTATGTTAGCTTGGAACATCATTCAGTAAAGAGATTGACTTCAGAAACAATAGGGCATGATGGGATAAGATAGTCGAAAATGCCCCCGCAAGCTTTTCGAACGGTTTCTAGGGCAAAAGGTGGACCACAAAAAAAATGATCAAAATTTCAGACCTCAGTTGCGCCTATTTTCGGAAATATAGGCAAAAACAAGTTTTTCGATTAAAGTTTTTTTTCTCGCCTTATTATAAAGGTGGAAAGTTGAAATTTTGTTTATAATGTCTTGACAATAAAAGGCTTTTTCAGCAATTTTTTTAGTTTTTTTCTATCGATTTTAAAAGAGTAATGCAATTTTTTAAATTTCAAACCTGCATTTTTATAGCAAGTTTTTGAAGTGCAATTATGAAAAAGTTACACAAAATGTATCTTTTGCCACCGAACATACCATAAAAATTTCAGAATTCTTGGAATGGTGCAACATAGTCTGAATAATATCTGTCATTTTTGGGTTAAAAACTCGGCTAAAAAATTAAAACTGTTGCAGCGCGCTATAAGCCAAGCGGTTCGGCACTATACGCGCTGAAGGCCAAATGAACGTTACGCGATGTTGCGTAGCCGCCTTACCGGTGCGAGCATTTTCGACTATCTTATGCCATCATGCCCTTTAGAACAAAACGAATTTTTGGAGAACTGAAATTTATTTCTACCTTTCCAAGTCACAATTTGTTGTCCAAAGACTGAAAAAAATTTTAGCCACCACTTTCCTTGAAATTTAAATAATGGTTTAATAATTTTCAACACATTGTTTTCAAAAGGCACAAATTTCTGTTATTTTGAAAAATGAACAACAAATGGGTAATTCATTGGTAGTGTGCACAGCAAGGGCTCAGCAAAATAAATGCTCGATATGTTTCTAAAGTCTGAGCTTATTGATGCAGAAAATAATATCTTTACCAAGTCATTTTACAGTAAGAATGTAATGTATTGGAAAGTTTTGTGAGCTAAAAATCTAACATATTTTCCATCTCAAGTCCGAAATAAGTAACCTAAATTATTTCATACCACGCATACGAATAATAAATCACGATTTGTAGTCAAATTCTGAAAATAACAAAAATTGGTGCTTTTTGAAAGAAAAATTAAAAACTATTTAGACCTTGTAACTTAAAAAAAAATAGCAATATAAAATTAAAAAAAAAATTAAACTATACGAAATTAATTTTCTTAAGAATCTATTTCACATACACGGTTTTCTTTTTTACTACAACCAAACCTCGCAGGCACTTAGATGTTATCTGGATATGAGTACCAAAATTGATAACGCTAAAAAAGTGAAATTTTTGAGAATAAAATTCTTCGTGAACTTCTTACGAGAATTTTTGAAATTTGAAAATAAAGGTGGTAAGACATTTCTTTTTAACTTGTTCAGAACGAAAAATTCAAACTCTAATTTATAACAAAGTTATGAGCTACAAAACATAGACCCTTTAATGTTTCAAAATTTTTCAACCGCTGACTTCGTTTTGAGAAGTTTAGATATTGGTAGAATTGCTCTGCAAGTCTGTAAGCTTCTAAATTTCTGTGCTTATTGGGCATGGCTGCTTACGCTTTGTTAAAATGATTTTTGATTTAAAGATTATAATTTAACATGATTTAGTTATTATGTTTTTATGAGAAAAGAATTTTCACTATCGAACCTAATTCACTTGGACACAGGAAATTATTTCGATTATTATTGTTTTCTAAGAACAAAGCAGTTGTATTTTTGAAATTTGAATTTCACCATGAAAGCAGACTTTTTTCATTGAACACATTCTTTCATTTTAATTGAAGTGCAAAAAATTTGATGATCGTGAGTTTTTCATTATCATTGTTTTTTTGAAATTTCCCATTACTATCATTTGTAGGTACTTACATTATAAAGCAAATCGATGAATTTGTAAATAAGTTCTTTATAAATCATAAAAGAATAAAAAAAAAATAATAATAATAATAATAATAATTAAACTACCTATAGTACCTCTCATTTTTGTTCGGGACGCAACAGACTATCAGCTATTTCATATTGGTAATACTTAATTTTTACAACAGAAAAAAATGTTGGAGGTCAAAGAAGAGAGAGGTGCCATAAATGATAAAATTATTCAAACATATTTTGCATTACAGCACTCTCTCGAAAATGTCTAGCTCCTCTCCAAGTAATTGAAATAGAATAGGGCTTATTGTTTTCTATGCACGATTTTATGCTCTACTCAATGAGTTAGTCATGATTTTGAATCAAAAAGTGTAAATACGTTTTCAATTGATATTTTGATTTTTTTATTGAGAAAAATCGGAAAACATAAAATTTATAGGCTTATAAATCCACCATTTTTTGTTGAAAAAAATATGTAGGTAATGTTTTCACTAATTTTCGAGATAATCATTTCAATTTTTCAGACATCATCTCGATCCGAGAAAAAAGTATGTTTTCAATCTTTTGAAAAAATACAGATCGACCAAAACTTTGTCCCTCCTCTCTTAACCTGAAAATAGTGTTCATGGGGTTTGATCATGGAACCCCAGTTTTCTATTACTTCTCTATCATACTATCATACATGATAGAAAACTTTTCAGAAACAAGACATGACCTGAAATTTGTTGAGTAGTGTTATCAGAAAGTAGATGATACACATAATTATGATTATGAAATATGAGTAATTTTTTTTCACCATGGAAAGTACATGCCTACCTACTATAACAGTTCGCCTATCGATGTAGGTATTATCATAGAATAATGATAAAATGAATAGATGTTTTAGCATTATCATTAAATTTACCAACTGTTCGTAAGTTTAAATCCTTAAATTTATCATCTTGTTATGCATCACTATAATTCTCATTACTTTCCCTAACTCATTTCCTTTTTAATTAGTACTTGTATGCAAATCATGTCATATACCAACAGTGTAAGTTTTTCCTAGTTTAACCTAATTGCCGAAATATGCGTGCGTAATTAAGCGTGCTTCATGTAATTACATTTTGCTTATCCATATTATATAAGCTAAGAAGGGCCCAAAATTATTATAAGTATCTATACTCACCATTCTTAGGAGAACTATCCACCGAATGCGACATTATCAAAAAACACTTGTTAATATAAAGGTTACAGGAAAAAAAGCACAACACAGTTTCATTCTTGAAATACAGAGACAGACCAATTACATGGCAGTAATTTAAATTATTTATTGGACTCGAATACGATACTAGATTTTCATAGCTTTATGTTCATAGCTTCATACAAGTGAATTTGTTTTCAGCATAGATACATGGAAACTTCGTAACATTGAGTCTACATGTTAATGCTTGAACTTCGGCACCATAACCGTTGAAAATTCGCTTAGACGAATAAAGCTGAAAATGTTGTAGGAGGGTTGTAACCCAGTGACACAGGCGCCAAACTAACCTTATCGACCAAGCTGGCGAATACAGTACGTACAACCCATTGAAGTCCAGTTAAGCAAAACACCAAATTCCCTTTTGCAATATACATACCATGCGCGCAATTGATAGCTCACACATCAACACAAAAATCTGCTAAACCTCATTTTACATAACATTAAAATAAGTTTTTACGCTGGTGTGGAATAAATAAATTACGCGCACGGTATAAAATTTTCCATGAATAGGGTTGTTTAAATTAAGGCGCTATAGTTTAAATTATATGACTGTAACCAAATTAATATCACTCGAATAAATATCATATTTGCCAGGTATTTGTTTATTCGGTTAATATCCAATAGTTTTATCAAAAAAACCTAGGATCGCTAAAAAATTAGCACATGATACAATCACGACAATTTTCCAAAAATTATTTATTTTGTATTGTTCTTCGGTCGCTTGTTTTTGTTTTGTAAAACATTGAGATAATTAACACGACTCCCTTCATTCCGAAGCTTCATTCCCGCAACATAGCGCGCAGGATTGCCAACTCGTGACACATAATTATATGTATTTTTGACAATGAAAGTATAAATTAAAATTTCACATTTCATTGATAAACGCTTTTAAACATTAAGTAGGTAAGTATTATTTATTACTATGCCATTTATTCTTGTTAATATCATTCAAATATACTGTGCGTCCAAGTGATTCGGGTACAATCTGCGCAAAAATCTTAGTTTGTTGATAACATAATGAGAATTAAACTACAATAAATTATTTCAATGAATTTTAAGGCTGATAAATTCATTTCAACTGCATTAAAATTTCTTTGCATTTGAAAACATCAATTTTAAATAATTGGAAAAGAGATTTTTTCGCTGATTGTACTCGAATCACTTGGACGCACAGTATAATTCATTTCTTTGAGGGAAGATTTTTGCGCTTAGGGTGCTCGAATCAAGTAGTCACCCTGTGTAGTCAAAGATATAAATGCAAATCCGAATACAAAACCATATCTAAAATTCAAACAGATTTTGAGCCCTGTGCACTCGTTCATAATCACGCACTTTTTCAGCCTCATAACGTAATATCCTATTCATGTTGCATTGATTATGTATCATATTAAGTGAACACCGCTAATTAGCAGACAACCAGGCATATCGTTACATATACAGCTGTATTTACTTTTTAAATTAAATTCTTCTCTTGAATCTATATCACTAAAAATTGAGATATATTCTTTGAAATAAAATATCACATAACACCACTCGACTTTACCTATGATTGCTTAATTTAATTACCTACACGAATATGATGGTTCAAGCCTTCGACTTCAATATTGTCAAAATTTCAATTTTTTTCTTTTGATAACTATACCGGGTGACTACTTGATTCGAGCACCCAAGCGAAAAAATTAGCTAAAAGGTGATAAAATTGAAAACATGTATGCATTTTTGACAACGAAAGTATAAATTAAAATTTTGCATTTCATTGATAAACGCTTTTAAGCATTAAATAAATATTATTTATGCCATTTATTCTTGCAAACATCATTCAAATATATAATTTATTTCTATCAAGGAAAATTTTTGCGCTTGAGGTGCTCGAATCAAGTAGTCACCCAGTATCACGTATTAAGTGATATGCAGTACAAAATAATACTGATACATTGAATATTAATTAAAAGTTGAAACTCGAGTAAAATAGATATTGCTAATTATAAACTAAAAAGAAGTATAAGAGTGACTTGAGAAAGTAATTTTCCTTCTCTACAAGACATAATAATGTCGTGAGATATTAATAATAATGATGTTTGCACCCAAATCCTGTAAACTGAGTTACAAATTTTTTTTTAAATGAACGGACCATTTTGGTTGGTAATTTTTGGAAAAGTTGAAATACGGTTGAGAACTTGAGAGTCATTTGAAACAGTTTATGAAGAGGTTGTTTCCTTTTTTCACTCATATTGGAGCAAATTAGGAATTTTTTGAATTTTTATTAAAAATCAAAGAAATACTCTTTCGAGCTTACCAAATTCATTTGGGTAGGTAATTGTATATAACTAGAGTTTTTTAAAATTTTTTCCTACCCCCTGAATATTGTCTTTGTAAATATGAGTTCTTATTTATGAAGTTTGAGCTTTTTGAGTTAAACCAACATTTTCATTTAAATTATTTGAAAATGTTTGAGTTGTTTTAGTTTGCACTCGTATTTCTGTAATGGATAGAACCATATAGAACTGAAAACTCAACTAACTAGAATTATAATTTTATGAGTTTATTTTTCATTTTTATAACACACATGCGAAAAACTTGAAACAAAACAGTTCAACAATTTTTTGCGAAATAAAAGTGATACCAGTCGAGAAAATGAGATACTTAGGTATTAGGCTAAATACCCACTGCACGTAACTGAAAACTTAACTCGCACTTTTGTCATCATTTGTTTTCTAATAAATCAAGTTTCCATGAACACTTCAAAGATGAAAGAGAGAGAAGTAGTGATGAGTATTATTTTGGTTATGCAATATTTCGTGAGGATGCTAAAGGCCGAATGTATCAAATTTTGGCTGAAAAAGGGTAATGTATTAAAAGACAACTTCCACCCTAAGTGCAATAAGACCACATCTCAAAAAAAAATTGCAATTACAAAAAGGCCACATCTCAAAAAAGGACTTCTTAAATTAGCTCATTTTACTCCAAAGAAGTATAGGAAAAGGGCACCTTTTTGTTGAATTTATTTTACATGCTTTTTTTGAGATGTGGCCTTATTGCTCTGAGGGTGCGAACTGATGCCAAAAATGCGAGTCAAGTTTTCAGTTACGTGCAGTGGGTATTTACTTTAACTTAATACTTGACATATCGATTATCAACTCGTACCTCTTTGTTCGCAAAAAATTGTTAAATTATTTCCTTTCAAGTCTTTTTGCATGTGTTACCAAAAAAAAAAAAAATTAAAAAATTCAAGGTAGTAGTTTTCAGCGGTAATCCCTAATAAGCAGTTATTTTATATTATTTTTTCATCGTGTATAATAACGATGTTGTACCGCCTTTGATATGTTAAAAGCAAAAGACCGTCAAAAAACAAAAATGAAATAATAATGAATAAGTAACTGAAACTTTTTTAAATTTTTCAACTAGGTATTACTTATTCCAGTTAACACGAACAGAATTTCAAATTGTCCACCTAGAATTGTAAAAGTGGCATTTCCATAACTAAAAACTCAGAATAAAGTTCATTTTATTTAAAATCGCGAATAGGTACCTAGATATTTTCAACATTTTTTCTTGTCATTCTGGCAAATCTACTTAAACGATTTGTTTTGTTTTGAATATGGCTATAAAAAAAGTACTGAATCTGTTTTTTCATATGGATTTCTTTAAAGATCAAAAACCGACAACAAAGCATTTATATTTACTATACACTATGATGTCAGGATTCTTCTATGAAAATTATGTACATCAGTGGTTCAGGTATTTTGCAAAAATATTTTTCATAATTGCAATACTTTTCCTTGAAGCATGTTGTTTAGTAATTTTTTTCCAATATGGAATGATGAATATAACCGTCTCAGTACTTTGTGCGACAATATTCATAAGTGGCCATACCACTTGTTTCATCCTTTTTACCGGTTATTATTGGCGCAAAAATGTACATAAATCTTTCGAGATTATTAACGAATATTGTAAATCATATGAAAATTGTGACGATAAAGGAATGATGCAAGAAGATGGAGATAGTTACACAATAACTAATTACAATAAGTATTTCAAATATGATTTAGTCTTCCCTCTAATTCTAATGTATTTATTCTCTTTTTTCACTAAAGTCATTATGGTTTGTTTAACTTTGGAAGCGTCTTCAGATATAAATTCTTTATATGATTACCAGTATCCAATTCCATTTCTAACCAATGTTAACTGGTTTACATATGTTCTCATTTACTCCCTACAAACAGTCCTTTTAATACCTTTAGCCGCTATTAATAACATAAGTATTTCGATTCATTTATTATTTTCAATAATTATAAGAAATGAAGTTATATTGCTGAGAAAGGAAATGAAACTTGAGTCCATATCAATAACAAGGTCTTTAGATAGTTTTTATGAACAAGAAACAAAAATATTAGAAGATGAAACTAAGCCCAAAAATGAAAATCATAATTTCACTAACATATCGAAGAAACGTAAATTATGCTACGAAAGATTTGAAGATTGCACCAAAAAGTGGATTTTTCGTTACCAAAAATTATTTGAGTGAGTTGTAACTTCTATTAAATCACTAAATATGACTATGCACTAGTAAACATGACTATAGGTACATGAATTATATAATTTTCACTCACAGAGCAATGTGTTTGTTGCAAGAATGTTTCGAAGCAGTTTCAAGCGTAAACCTAATGGGGCAAACTATATTATGTATGAGTTTCGGTTATTTTTCAGTGATGGTTTGTAAATTAAATTTAGAATTTCTTTTATTAATACATGACATAAGCAAGCACAAGTCGTAAAATCGCTTATATTTATCTTCATTTTGTTTTCATATTTTAGGCTCTTGGTAAGAAGAGTATAGAACACTTTCTTTACCTCATGATTTTCATTATCTTTATGTTTATATCTTGTATAAGTGGTCATTTATATGATAGCATGGTATGTATTATTCGTTTACATATTTTGTTCTTCAAATGTTAGCTATTATGTTTTTTTATTTGTTTATTAGTTTGCTTGTTTCTTCATAGATGGATGAGTTGGAAAAAGAAATTTACGCTATGCCATGGTACTATCTATCTTCAACTCATCGTAAATTAATTCTCAATTTCTTGAGTATTGTTCAAAGACCTTGTTCATTAAAGGTCTTCAAAGTATATCCTATAAAGTTAAGCATGTTCCCAAGCCTTTTAATGAAAATATACAGCTACCTTCAAATTATTAGAGTTATGGAGATGAAAACACAAAACTAAAACGCCTCGATTGGTAATTGTATATACTTAAATTACATCATTAATGTTATGAACGTAAGAGTTTTTTTTCCGCGAAATCCAAGAGCACTAAATTGTAGACAAAATATCTCTTATCAAATTTGTGCTTCTCCCCCCTTTTCCTCTCCTCCAACATCAGATGCATAGGAAAATTTAGGCTATAATATGATTTTTATCTCGGTAAATATACCTATATTTATGATTTTGAGCTATGTGAGATTCCTCAAGTCTTTTTCAAATTTTGATAATTCAACATTTGGAACCATTCTGAATTTTGATCAAATTATTAAGGGATCAGAATCTATGACTAACCTCACTGAACCCTACATTTATAAAGTTTTAGCTTCCTTGACCAAAGATACGGTGTATTTGAGCTGTGTTTAGACATAAAAATTGCATATATAAGCTCAAATTATAGGCTTATATTTGAAAAAAAATTACCACGCCCCCACTGAATGAGAAATGAGGTAGAACTGCTATGAATAAACCCTCCCGCTACATTTCGATGATAATTTACTACTAAAAGTAGGGAATGAAGTAAGATTTTTAGGAATTCACAATTACATTTTTAACTTGAGTGGTCCTCAGTACATCTAACTAAATGTATTATACCTAGACCAACTTCCACCATTATTAATTAAAAGCAATTATTGACCAACATATATTGAAACTTGCACACTTCAGCTTATTTCAGTCTATCGCTAATACTCATCAAATGGGTTAGGGGAGAGGGGGCCAAGAAATTCGATCTGGTGGAAACTGTAAAAGTTTTAACTGCTTATCAGTCAAAGAGTAATTTATTCAATTAATCCTTTCCCAAATGATTGTGTCATAATGTCAAGAGTGTATCACATTAAGTGTTGAATTTCAATTGTAATTTTGCCGTGTAATGTTTATTATTTCTTATCTTAAACGAAACTGAATACGTATACCTATTATAATTATTATTGAAAATAATTTTTATATTTATATTACTATAATTAGAAAATCAAAGTCGTATAAATAATTATCATATGTATACATCTTAAAGATAGGTATTGAAATAATTGAAAATCGATTTAGCATCAATATAAATTATATTCAAATAAGGCATTTTAAACGTTTATATTTATATCCTTTTAAATTTAAATAAATATAAATTAAATGTTGAATTTAATTATTTGAAGATAATTTTTTTAATTATATTTTTTAATATAATTTATTTTATTAATTTTATTGATATAAATGATCATACAAGAAGCTACTAAGTATTGATTTCTAAAGTCTAGAAAAAGGATATAAATAAGGCAGATCTGCAAAAGAGATGTTTTAAATTATTACTGAGTAGCGCATATTTACCCGGCAGGAAAATGGAAAATCTACTTTATGAGCTAACAATACCCAATGAAGAAGTCAAAACACATTTTTAATAAAATACTTCCAGATTTCTATATAGAACAAAGACTGCATTCTAAGGAGAATGAACTCGAGAAATTAATAATAAACTTTGAATCCTTTATATTAAATAAAGATCCGAATTTGAAAGGATTTGAAGAAGAAACACTAGACTTCAGCACCATATTTTTCGAAAAATACAATGTACTTACATAGTTCAGGTAAATTGTCAGAAGATTTTTTTTTACCTCTGGAATAAAGAAGTTATACATTAATATTTAACATATTCATAATTTAATGAAAATGATACCTTAACATTGTGCATTTATGCGAACCTTCTTCATTGGTATATATAAGTTAAATATCGAAGTTCCTAAAGTACAACAAAATGAGTTAGTAGGTACATTAAATTATTATCTCTAATCATAACCTATTTATTATACGACCATACAAATTACTCCTTTCTTCAACTTTTGTAAATTAAGATGTGAAAAAATATAATTTTGACTGTAATAAATCCAATTTATTAAAATCTTACTCCCCAACCAGAAAAAAAATTATTCGTCCCTGATTTATAAATATAATGAAAATTTTATAAATAAAAATTTATTAGCTCTTACTTGCCTCGCTTAAAAAAAGAAATTAAAGAAAAAAAAAATTTTAATTTAGCTTCTTTCACATTTCCGGGTACATTCAATTGTTTCTAAGACATTCTTTGTACTATGTTTCTCTTCGTTAGGTATTACATTGATACTTTTATTTTCGTACGCTCGTATAACTATGTATCGAAAAGGAGTTGCATCTTTACTCATACCTAAACATCATTCCCATCCAGTTTGGAAGGCCCTATAAGAATTACACCTGGGAGGAAGAAATATTGTTTGTAAATGAGGAGTTGTATCACAATATTATGACAAGCGTGGCTATGCTGTTACACCCTAAACGAATGGGCGTAAATTTTCGATACGGCAACAACAATTTCAGACCAGATATATTCTTGGGATGGGAAAATCATATAGTTGTTATTGAAATGAAGTATAGAACTAGAGAAAAAGATTATAAAGCATTAAATCAATGTAAAAGCTATAGACCTGATTTGGAAAAGTAAAAGATGCAACTCCTTTTCGATACATAGTTATACGAGCGTACGAAAATAAAAGTATCAATGTAATACCTAACGAAGAGAAACATAGTACAAAGAATGTCTTAGAAACAATTGAATGTACCCGGAAATGTGAAAGAAGCTAAATTAAAATTTTTTTTTTCTTTAATTTCTTTTTTTAAGCGAGGCAAGTAAGAGCTAATAAATTTTTATTTATAAAATTTTCATTATATTTATAAATCAGGGACGAATAATTTTTTTTCTGGTTGGGGAGTAAGATTTTAATAAATTGGATTTATTACAGTCAAAATTATATTTTTTCACATCTTAATTTACAAAAGTTGAAGAAAGGAGGAATTTGTATGGTCGTATAATAAATAGGTTATGATTAGAGATAATAATTTAATGTACCTACTAACTCATTTTGTTGTACTTTAGGAACTTCGATATTTAACTTATATACACCAATGAAGAAGGTTCGCATAAATGCACAATGTTAAGGTATCATTTTCATTAAATTATGAATATGTTAAATATTAATGTATAACTTCTTTATTCCAGAGGTAAAAAAAAATCTTCTGACAATTTACCTGAACTATGTAAGTACATTGTATTTTTCGAAAAATATGGTGCTGAAGTCTAGTGTTTCTTCTTCAAATCCTTTCAAATTCGGATCTTTATTTAATATAAAGGATTCAAAGTTTATTATTAATTTCTCGAGTTCATTCTCCTTGGAATGCAGTCTTTGTTCTATATAGAAATCTGGAAGTATTTTATTAAAAATGTGTTTTGACTTCCTCATTGGGTATTGTTAGCTCATAAAGTAGATTTTCCATTTTCCTGCCGGGTAAATATGCGCTACTCAGTAATAATTTAAAACATCTCTTCTGCCAGATCTGGATTATTTATATCTTTTTTCTTTTTATTGCAAACATCCTTCATAGCTGTGAAAGTTCTAATACTAAAATCTAGTGTCTTAAATGATATTGTGATTTTTGCATTTGTAGTTATTAGTAAATATCTAATATTATCACCAAAACTATTTTCATTTAAGAAAGCTTCAAATAGTCCAAGTATTTTCCAGAATCGAACCAGTGGTCATTTAGTAATCCAGTACTTAAGCATCGAGTAATTGAATGCCCGAGTTTCAAAACCATTATGTTGAATTGGATAATGGTCGTATTTTGAGTAAATTTCATCTTTTCTTTTTGCCATGTGTGGATATAATTCGAATAATAACTCTAGTTCATCTTTCATAATACCGTAAAAAAGATTCACATCTGGGCTGAGTATTGAGAATTCTTGTACCATATTTAATTCACTGAATATCTTTTCTTTTGCAATCTCAGATATGCCAGTTATCATACCACGTCCTATATATGGATTTCCTTTAAATGTTACAGTCATAAAATTGATCATGAATTCTTGAATAGAAAGTGCATTTGTTAAATGAGTATGGTGCATTTCTTTTTTGATTAAGTATAAAGAATTGCATATTGTATCGTATTCATCTAAGAAGATGAATGGTCCTTTGTTATGATATTTATATAATAATTCCGATAAAAATACGACACTATAGGTTAAATCACTTGAGGTTACTTCCCTTTTGAGGAGCTTATTAAACTTCTTTAATTTGTGGGCAATTGAAATATCATTTTGAGTTTTATTCACCAATGTAGATAAAAAAGGTCCAATATATGAATGGTAGTGAAATAAATCTGATATTATATGAGCAAAGCAGTCGAGGAAGTCACTGTATGAACGTATCGCGTTCAGACGTAGGAAAGTAATATGAATAATGGGATAAGCAGCCAAATGTCGTTGCACATTATCAATTTTTTCGGAAATAAGGAAAGGATGAACAGAAATTTCTTTCCCCTCTACTGTTAACTTGCCTTGCATAAAAAATTTATATGCTTTTGTTTCTTTTTGAGGCTTGATTTTATGGTTTTCATCGAGTTCAATTTCGACGAATTCTTTAATCATATTTATGTTAGTCGTCTTCCCCCATCTCCGGCCATATGTAATCACTGTTACTCCTCTTATTGACTTCAATATAGAGTGTATTAATAATGTTTTGTCTATTACATATTGTTGATTTTCCAAAATTTTGCTGTATGATATACCATCATTTATTTCCGCTGAATAACTGCTATTAAACTTTCCATTTTCCTGTGTTATATAGACTATTTGTATTGGATTATGTTCATTCTCTATGAAACCTTTACAGCTACCCAATTGAGGTTCTGCATTTAAGCATTCAACTGTCATAAGTATGACTAAAACAATAAAGAATAAATTAATATATTGGGTAATGAAATCTCATTCCATAATATTTATTTTGAGGAAGGGTTTATGCATGTAGGTATCGTATTTTACGTACCAATTTTTTCTTCTGCTTTGGTTTGTGAATTAAAAGTTGTGAAAAAATGAATAACAATTTTGCCTATAATATACTGTGCTGCACTCTTTCTTTTTATAGAGAATATAGCGTAGAACAATTTTGTTTTCATTACCGAGTTTTCCTCTCCGCATCATCATAATTGGCATAAAATTGAAAAATACAAAATTTTTAAAAATGGTCATTTTTACCCTCCCTCACCTTCCATTTTGGACGCAATCTTAAAGGAAAAATGAACAAAGAAAATTTTTTTATCGACTTAATTAACCCCTCTGGGACTCTTTTCAGAACTATAAGCAAAAAACCACTTTTTTCAGAGGTTATTGCCCCCTCACACATTTAGCCGGATGGGTAGGGGATGCAACTCTTGGTATTATATTACTTGAAAAGGCATTCTTCACATGTATTGTAAAAATCAGCTTTTCAGTAATTTTTTTTAAGTCCGAACCTGAAATAACTTGGCTCTAAGTGTTATCGTTGCGGGCGTTGGTTGAAAAATACACGTTTTTATTCAACTTCATTTTTTTTCAGCATGTTGCACCCTCTAAAGGGACATTGAAAAAATTATATGTTGTACCTAAGGGTATGACGAAGTTATGAAAAAATAATTCAGCGATGGCACCCCCAAAATTTTTTAATTTTTTTTTGAAATTTTCAAACCCCCTCCCCCAAAAAAATGAGGAAAAAATTTCAAAAAAAAATCTCAAAAAATTATCGTACAAACATACGTATGTAACGTATAATCTGTGAAAATTTCAAAAATTTCCCCTGCTTGTTCTTTCTGGAATTATTAGCATATAAAGTGCGATAATTCTGGAAGGGGTGGGGTAGGGGGTCACAAATGTAGGTGGAATGTTTTTAGGTCCCAAGTAACATTTGGAACCACTTTTGACCAAATTTGCGTCAAGGGTCGATTTCACCTACGTAATGGAGAGACCCTTTTCTCTTTTTTTTTTTTGTTAATCATTAATAGATATAATTATTTTATGATTATCTTTTCTGTTTCTTTTTTAATTTCGTTAGTCGGTTTATTCATTTGTCTTTTGTTGTTGTTGTTTTGAATTTTTTAATTTCATTTATTACGATCCATAATAAAATTTGATATCATCCATTTATTCATTTTTATTATTATATCATATGGTTGTGAATTTCTTAAATGTAGGTATATTCAAAGACAAAATTCATGAAAAGTTTTAAATAGGTTTGAAACAAATAATATTAGGAAAAGGCCATATTGACAGCTGCATGGTTTCGAAAGCAAAGATTACGAAGAGAAGTGTGGAGAGTGGTTCAAAACCCAATAGCATTACTACATTTAATCTCTTCTTCTATACGCAACGAACAAATTTCGAAACGATGAAAAGAAAGTGGTCGTAGAAGTGCTGGGATTTGAAAACGGCCATTGAATTTGAATTCAACATCGTGGAAAACCCTTATTTCGATTTTAACATAGAAATTTTGAAAAAATTCATGCACAAAATATTTATTGAATTCGAAATTAGCGTCGTATCGTTGCATACCAATATTTATATGTATGTGTTTAAAAGTATTTGAAAGGTTCAAAAAAGGTTATAGAAAAACCTTAAATCCTAAAATGACCATTAAATTTGTCTGCTAGGTAGTACAAATCATTCAATAATGTAGTCGAACTCAATTTTCAACACCCCTGCCTCTTGTGAGGTTGAATTTGAAACTGTAATATCAGTAATATGTCACCTTTCATAGTCTACTTCGACTGTTAAGCGTGTGAAAACAATGAGCATCCTTTTTTTTATTGGTCATTGAATGAAATGAAATGAATTGAAACAGGAACGAGTGTTGAACAATTTGATTCTAACGTGTAAATGTACACCTAGTCGAATTAGGTTATGAAGATAAGTATAAATTTGCGTTCTTTGATGATAATAGAACAAATTAAATGTGAGAATTTTTAATTTTTGAAGCCCCATAACAACTTCAATTTTTGAAGGAAGCCAAAATTGTTACATGACGTTTTATGATACTGGTGCACTTTAAGTGTGAAGAAATGTATCATATTTGTACCTACAAGACCTTTTTTTGTTCATCTCAAGGAGTAGTATACAATGGTGAAGGATTGACAATTTATTCTAAATCATCCTATATATATAATATACCAATACATTTCTTTTCATTACAGCTTGGGTGTAATGTACGTATAATATCATCGCGCGAATACCCAACAGCTATGCTTATTTCAAAATCAGATTAGGTTGTTTTCGTTTTAGCTGAAATTTTTTAAATTGTTCATTTATATTGTAAAAACGATGTAAAAATTTTTTGCGTCCAAAAATGTAACTGATAGTGCCTAATCCATAGTTCGTTCAGAACAATACGTTAGGTACTATGGTAATAAATATAATTATGTATACCGAATATTAGGCACTGTCAGTTTTTTTTTTTGGACGCAAAAAATTTTTACACTGTTTTTACAATATAAATGAACAATTTAAAAAATTTCACCTAAAACGAAACACAACGAAATTTTTCAACACGGTCGTATTTTTCAACCCGCGTACTCAATAGATATACAGGAAGTAAGTAAATATAAATAACCAGAGAAATGGCAAATTTCAACACTAACAGTTATGGAAGAAGTATCATTATTTTAGAAAGCGAATTTACTTACAAGCATACATATAAGAATGAAGTTACTTTTCTTTTGACATACCCAATATTGGAGAAAAAAAATATGAAAATGCCATTGTGATTGAAATAATTTGAACACGACTATGATCGAGGAAAAAATCACCTTCGGGAATACGAGATCAACTGTGCATGCATAGTTGATCTCGTATTCCCGAAGGTGATTTTTTTCCTAGATCATAGTTGTGTTCAAATCATTTCAATTACAACGGCATTTTCATATTTTTTTTCTCCAATATGATCGAGGAAAAAATCACCTTCGGGAATACGAGATCAACTATGCATAAGCAGATATATGTATATTATACAGATATCTGCGTACACATTTGATGTAACTCGAATGAAGAGAAAAAAATCGTTTAATAGGAAATGCTTATCAGTTGTGATTATAAACCAAGTCTTATCTCGCTATTTAAATTAGAAAACTAATAATCCTTTTAGGAATTTATCCTACGGATAACAGATGTTTAATTATAGTCTTATTAGCTGTGTTTTTTGTAAAAATTATAGCCATTACAGCCTACCTCCTTAGAAAAGATAGGTCGCAGTGAGGTGAGAGTCTTCAAATCATCACCTTTCCAACCATTTGTAATCACTAATCATCTAACAAATGTTTAACTTTTCGGTATACATAAATATTATTCTCTTTCAAAATTTGATTTAATTAACCAACTATTATTCTACCCTCAACGAATTACACAACCACTCTTTAAAAAACAACTGGGAAATTTGCCAAAAATTTTACTTGCCTGCACGCCTCCGTCGTTTATTTTTTCTAACTCCATTCTTTGTTATTATTTTACGATCTATGTATTTTTAATTCACTTTAAGAATATCAGAACTTTCTATTCTAATTTAATATGTAATTATATTAGCGCAGTGATTTGAAACGAAAGTTAATAAGAAGCCCAGTATTGTGAACTGGAAAAAAAATACTGATTATTTTCGAGAACCACCTCAACGAATTCTACTCAATAATATGAAATGGAAACAATTTTCCAACAGATGTTATTAAATCACATCTCTACGCGACCTCAACACCAAATTTACAAGTGCACACATTACCAAAGCGTTTAATTACCTATATATACTCTTCGTTTCACCGTTACTCCCCACCCCCAAAAAAACAATTACTCGGCGTGTGTTAAACAATAGATGCGGGCTTCTAATAGATTTGTCAACAGTTTGAAAACTACGACACACCGCAGAATTCTATAACATCAAAAGAGTGTTAAACGAGTTGCAGGCGTGCGTGATAAAACGTATTACATAAAATACACATATCCATCGGAAAGGGTAGTGAAGAGAACGCGGGCCAACATTATTATTAAATAATTTATTCACGAAGCAGGTGCGATAACAATACTAACGCACTGTTTAGCTGTATCCGGCCTGTGACAATACGCTTTGTAATTGCCGGAAATTTACTCGTCGTCTTATCAAAGGCATAGTCTTCGAAGCATATATTTGCATTATGACCGATATTTTCGCACTTCTACGTTGCTATTGAAAAAATCACAAGATACCGGAGTTGAATAGAATTTATTACATTTTTTTGTACAGTTTTAAGTATATACAAAATACGTAACACGTTAAAGTAAAATTATTTGATGAGAAAATCAAAATTTTTGCTTCTGAAATAATGATTTGTCAAATTTTCGGCGATATAAATCCTGTGTAATTTTTCATCATTGGTTTTTGATACGCATAACTCAAATTTCGACAGTACTCATGCATTCATACTCGAATTTTTCGCTGACGTACGAAGGTATCAAGCCAAAAAATTTTCCAATAATAACGGAAAATCACGATTTACAAAAATTAAGGTAAAAATCAATTTGAAATTTCAAGGGAAAAAAATGTAACGTGGTATTTTTAATCGTTTACAAAAATTCAAATATTTCAGTCGAAAACGATGCAAATATTAAGTTACATCTTTTTCCATCATTGTAAGGTGTACAGCACCATATTCAACCAGTAAACTGCCTTTTATAAATTAATCACTAAAAAATATCGCATCGAAATTGTACTTTCTCATTACATATGTACAGATGACCTCACCGAGACCCTAAAATACGTAAACAGAAAACGGTAACCCTTGAATTTTTTATCCCACTGCGTGCTAAAAAAAAAAGAACAATTATGCTATAATACAGGAACATTATATCGGAATAAAATATACACAATTTTACACAAAAATTTACAAATTTGTTCGTAAAAAGAAAGTAGAAAATAATAACAATATCAACAACCGATACTACGAATTTAAAATGAACACAAAAACATCTTGTAACTAACAACTGTTCACAAATCGGTTATTCAGTACTCTCAAGATACATCCGACGGTACAATTTGCAAATCACTGTAGGGATCAACGGGTATGACTTGTTTAGCGGGTGAAATTTTATTAAATGTGGATTTCAGTCGACCCGTATAACGTATACTGTGATTAGCCGGACCTCCTCGGTTGAGACGTGGACGACCTCTGGCTCTTCTAGTGAGAATAGCTTTTTCGCGTAGTAAATTTACTGCACTTACATCTGCGAAACGAAAATTCACCAGAGTTAAATAAAGTACTGGAAATAAGCATGAAACACTACGAGACACGTACTCGATACGACGTCCGCTCGACCGGGAAGATTTTTCGAAAATGGACGACCTCGTTTCGACGAACGTCCTCTCTTCGGGGGAGTTTGCGATTCACCTGTGAAACATGACATTTTCAAGTTACCTCGAAGGTAAAAAAAATTAGTGGTTCGACCGTACGAACAAAAAAAGAATGTCGGTTTGTTTAAACGAAAACGTCAACAATCAATACGACAGGATTACCAACCTGTAACTGAATAAAACATAGGATCGGTTTCAATGGGCTGTCCTTCTTCCGTATCCCCAGATTTTTCGCTGGTCTAAAAAAAAAATTGAAAAAATACGATAAAAAATTCGAAACAAAATTGTACGTTTTAATTAATCAAGCCTGTGTAAGTTTAACCTCTGTTTGGCTACTGCATCCCTCTTCTTCACCGATGCCTTCTTTATTCGCAGCATTTTTCTGCTTACGTTTTCTCTCCTGCTCTTTGGTCTGATTCTCTTCAGCTGCTTGTCGACGTTCCATTTGTTTCTGCCGATCTAAAATCATCAAGAATTAAATAGGTAAATAAAGTACTTCCAAGTCTGGCTCATCGTAGTGCGCAAAGTCCACTTACATTTACGTTCGATATCTTCATCGTCCAGTAACAACGATACCACTTCTTTTGGTTTAAGCATATCGGATTTAGACCCACCGCCACTGATCACCATTCTTTGAATCTACAAAGAAAAGGAATATAAATCAGATAAAATGGTTCATCATCGAAACTGTTTGAAATTTAAAATTAGAGTCTTTATTAGCGTACTTCGCATTTTTCACGAGCCCTCTGTAGCATTCTTTCTTCTATGGTGTTTTTACAAATCAACCTATAAACGGTAACTTGTTTTGTTTGCCCTAGACGATGAGTACGATCCATGGCTTGCTGATCTACAGTCGGATTCCAATCGCTGTCGTAAAATATTACCTAAATACATATCATCAACATAATAGCAATATAGTGATCCGATCAATCATGGTGTCATTGCTCAAGTACATGTTGGCTAACATACCGTATCAGCTGCAGTTAAATTAATACCCAAGCCACCGGCGCGAGTACTAAGTAGAAATACGAAAATTTCCGATCTAAAACATAATTTTCGTATATTAAAGATTCGAATAAAATTATACTAAAAATCTGGCGCCAATTCGAGTCTACCTAGTTTGAAAATCAGCCACCATATCTCTTCGGTCGGATATCTTGGATGAACCATCTAATCTCATGTATTTATGCTTTCTATACCACATATATTCCTGCAATACAGTACGAAATTAATTTCGAAGTTTTACATTTGATTAGCTCGCTGTAGCCATCATACGGGAAAACATTACTGATACCACGAGTTGTATTTGTTATAGACTAGAAAAAAACGCGCACACTCGAACCCCCTTCTTTCTCAAATAGGTACTTTCGTATTCGTTACAAAAAGTAATTCTGTCATATAACCGATAACAATAGAGAAAAGGAAGGGAAAAAGTTCGTGAAATTTCTATCCGCAGAACTGAGGTAATTAGTACAGAGCTTTTAAAAAATTCATTCTATTGCAACTCCTTCAATTTTTCAGATATACAAAAAATAGTACATTTATTTCGTTCCATTCCTCAAATGATACTATTTAAGGCTGTTCTCTCTGTTTACAACTGATAACAGAGAAGCTCGATTTGAGGGGTGATTTAGATGCACTATATCTTCGCGAATATTGAAGTTGAACGGTTCGGGTTCGTTTTGTTTTATTTATTAATGTTTAAAGAAGACGTGACTGTTGAGACAATTTTGAAAAATTGATTAGTTTTTTATTTGAGAAGGGTGCAACCAATGTATCTCGAGCGTGCTATAACTTCTTTTAGAAACAATCAATTAAAAATTTGACTCATATGCGTCTTCGTCTTTCATTTACAAACATCTCAACAAAAAAAAAATTGAAAAATTTGAAAATTGACAGAGATAGAGTGCATCTAAATTCGGATGGGAGCGGGTCGGGGTTCAAAATTCGAAACGTGATGGGTTAAAAACGGTCACGTGACTTTCACCATTAGGTTGAAATTCGTTGTTCGTAGAGCAGTATAGAATAGCCTTAAGTGAAAAAAAAAAAAAATTCAAAAAACACAATTTTTTCTGCGTCATATTTTCATACATCACACAGTGGGCCAGCAGACCCCCTAAAACGCGCGTTTTATTCAATAAGATGTATGAAGGAGTGAAAAGTAATTTATATTATGTTTTTGAAATCGTAGATTACGAATTTATTACTAAAAAAATTGTGGGATGAGGGGGTGGGGCTGGGGGAGGGGGTTAAAAGTGAATTTTAACTGTAGTATCGTGTGATATATCATTATATATGTATTCGAGGATGCAAATTACGAATTTAATACCAAAAAAATTGTGGGGAGAGGGGGGTGTAGCTGGGGGAGGGGGTTGAAAGTAAATTTCGGCTATAGTATCGTGTGATATGTCATTATAATATGTTTTCGAAGTTGTAGATTACGAACTTAATACTAAAAATTGTAGAGTGAGGAGGTGGGGCAGGGGGACCGGTTAGAAGTGAAATTTGGCCATAACATCGTGCGATATAATTATCATTACATAAATGTTTTCGAGTTTGTAGATTACGAATTTAATACCAAAAAAATTGCGAGATGAGGGGGTGGGGAAGGGAGGGGTGATTGGAAGTGACATTATTGCTATTGCATTGTAGATTACCAAAGGGTCTCTCCTGATAAGATAGTGAAAACGGCCCTTGACCCAAATTCGGTCACAAGTGGTCCTAAATGTTACCCTCGATGAAAAAACTCCCAAAAAAATTTTTGACCCCCCACCCCTACCCCTTCCGGAGAAATCGACCCCATATGTCGAAAATTCAATATTTTTTAACTCTGCATGGGATGGATGAAAAATGTTGAAAATTTCACTATTGATAGGCATTATATAAGTACATTTGTGGAAATTTTTTCAAATTTTTCGATTCATATTTCTTGATTTTTTAGGCATTGAAATTTTCAAAAAATTGTAAAAAAATTTTTTTGAGGGAGGTACATGGCTGAATTTTTTTCCATAATTAGCTCGTACTCTAAGGTACAACATGATAATATTTTCAACCCCCCGAAGGGGGGTGGAAGTTCGTCAAAAAAAATGAAATGATTGATATGGTATACCGTTTGATAGTTTCAAAATAATTGATATGATAGTAATTAATTATCAACTCATGAGTAGTATCGAATGTGATAGATTTTCGATATTAAACAAAATTTGTTCTACCCTCCCTCCCCGCCCCTTGTAGTCATATCAATTTGTAGTCTCCTATCTTTTCCCCTAATGGGTATACGAAAATAATTATAAGACCCTTTCTTATAGAGAATTTAATGAGAAACATTTTATTACTTTACTAATTTTTCTCTAAAACGCTTTGTTCGCAAAAAAATGCAAAAAAGTGAATTTAGGAGGCGTTCTTGTTACACATTTCATTTTTTTTTTGACCAACTTCCACCCCTCTCCGGGGTTTGCAAATATTATCATGTTGTACCTTAGAGTACGAGCTAATTATGGAAAAAAAATTCAGCCATGTACCACCCTCAAAAAAAAATTTTACAATTTTTTGAAAATTTCAAAGCCTAAAAAATTCAAGAAAATATGAATTGAAAAATTTGAAAAAATTTCCACAAATGTACTTATATAATGCCTATCAATAGTGAAATTTTCAACATTTTTCATCCATCCCATGCAGAGTTAAAAAATATTGAATTTTCGACATATGGGGTCGATTTCTCCGGAAGGGGTAGGGGTGGGGGGTCAAAAAGTTTTTTGAGGATTTTTTTCATCGAGGGCAACATTTAGGACCACTTGTGACCGAATTTGGGTCAAGGGCCGTTTTCACTATCTTATCAGAAGAGACCCTTTGTATTTAAAAAATAAACACAAGAGCTAAATTAAACTAAAATAAAAAACAAGTTTCAAAATAGTAGTCAATCGTCATCTTCCTCATCTTCGTCATCTTTCTCGTCGACGTTATCTTTCCCGTTATCGTCATCTTTCTCGTTGTCATGGTCTTACAAAGTATGCGTTGTTGTGTAGGTAGGATAATATAATCCGTTAATTTCAAACATACTGTGTTAAACACATCAAAATTTATCGTGATTTCGCGCAGAAATTGCTCGCACAAAACGCTGCCGCAAAAAGTAAAGTGATATTTGTGTTCAGCATACTTCAAAGCATTATATCAACCAGAAGTTATTATTTTCTCTGATTTTCCAAAAAAGTTTTGCTTTGATTTAAGTTTTTAGTTTCACGAAAATATGGTCATCTTTAACGACTTATCATAAACTTATAAGCAATAACAACTTAAAACCAAATATGTGATTGAATAGTACTCAATTTTCTGAATATTTTGCGCTATTCGACATTTCCAAAATATGAATTACAAACGGAAATATAAAGCACCAATTACAGAGCGTATAAGGAACAAAACTGGTGGACTGCACGTCGACGACTTGCGAGGGTGCTAGGAGGAGGGGGATGAAAAACGCGGTTCGGTTGCTCGCTTCGTACGAGACCAATGTTGGGCAACACATATACAATGTTGCCATTTTAATCAGAGATAGGTTTTTTTAAAGTAAAACGCGCATTTTTGGGGGTCTCCTGGCACACTGTGCATCACAAAGACGTCACTGAAAAAAAAAAAAATGTTGCATTCGTTGAAAATTCTTTTTTTGTAGCGATTCTAATTGATAGCTTTATGAAATTGTTGCCTATTTGTTAAAATGAAGAGGGGATGGTAATCTGTATATTTCAATTGACTGCAGCTCTTTCAATTCTGTAGATGGGCAAACATTTCAAGAACTTTTTCTTTACTTTTCTCAAGCTTTACAGTGCGTTCAACTAATTAGTTAACACAACTCAAGTCATCAGTTAGATGATTAAATTATCAAACGATGAATTTTTCTGCACTGCAGAGAAGGGTTACCTATTAGGAAGATGCGATTTAAGCCGGAAAAATAAATGTTTCTAATATATTACGAACGAAAATCACTGTTCGAAATTTACTTGCTGCTTCTCATCCATTAAAATCCTTCCTCCCACCCCCAGTCACTCTTGAATACATTTTCTCTTACATTTTTTGTTTCAGTAAATAACTATTGACAAAATAAGGGGGGGGGGAGTATTAAATTCAACATTCAACTCGACATTGCAAAACGAGAACATGGATGCTTGAGAAATCACGTTTTTGTTCATTTTCCCATGCGTGGCATTTGCAACGCTTGCTGCACAACAAACGCTGGCTATGGGCATCAATGATGTTCTCCTTCATGAAAGTTATGCGTTTGTAGCATACTAAAATTCAACAAGTTGTAATAGCTCATCACCTCTAATAAATCTATCATCCGAGTCATTTGTGAAAAAATCAATACTCGGTGTCCTTCTTCCTTTAGTTTTTTAAGTAGTCCATCTAACACTGATAATTTACTAGCATCGCTTAGAAGCGTCTGCTTATCTATTAAAAAAAAAGAAAAACAAAACAAACAAATATTATAAGAATTAAAAGCCAATTTCCATTCCAATAGAACTAAGCCTTCAATCGCATACCCGGAATAAGAATATTAGACCAACCGAAAGGTGGCCTTAATCTATCCAAACCGCCAACTTGTACAGAATGGAAGTACGTTTCTTTGCGTCTATATTGTTCAGCCGCTTCCGAACTACCGAACCAAACGCAATCTTTGCCCACTTCATTGGTGCAATTTTTATGATCAAATAAATACCACGCGGCTCTACGACTATAACAGTATAACTCTGGACTTCGTATTGCAACCTAAGAAATTAATTTTTTCCATAATTTCTATTCAAATAAAAAAGTAAATTATTCTGTAAGAATACACACACGTACTTTCGGACACTGTTGATACGTAAATGAAGGCAAGTAAGTCGGGTGGCATTCGAATATCACAGGCTTTCTATACATATGAGGGAACTCCGGTAACATCTGAGCTTTACCAGAGTCGTCGCTAGTACTGGCAGTACTTTCATTTTCTATTTCTTCTATTTTGACGGATTTCAATACTTCCTGAAATTTAATTACGCAACGTTATTGTTTCGACATTCGCTTGTGAAAAATGAAAAATATTTTTCCACTTCAAATTTACCGAACGAAGTTCATTTTGTTTTCGCATCCTTAATAAACGATGTTCCATTGTTTCAGGCATACAATGATGCACTTCCGTGCCGAATGAGAATACACAATCGTTTCCATTTGGCGCCGTGAACACGTAATCTTTTAGTTTTTCCGATACTAAATTCACCAACACGCTTACACCTACGTCTTCCCACCACTGTTGCCGATACAGCATTAGGTCACGTCTATGTAGTTGACATATAACGTATAACCATCTGTGAAATAACGACAGATTAATAACGTTTATTCTGTGGCACGAGTGAAATCGACATCGTTAAATCATCGATTCGGAAGCTCACCGGAATATTAAATCGCCTAATGCGATTCGATTCAATTCTTGAGGAGATAAGTCCATAAGGCGAGTGAAAGAGAAGCAACCAAAGGAGTGATTTTCTTTCTCTGAAACATCAATGACAATTATATAGATGTGAAATGATTTTTAGATATATATAATAATATATTTTTACTAATGAATAAATAAATATACATGAATACTCAAGTTGAAACAACAATTTCATATTAGAAAATTTATTCATTACAAATACGTTATACACAAAAAATATGGAATACTTTGTTTCGATAATTTTCAATTTATCAAGCCTAAACTCTCAAACGTTATATAAACCTTTGATGCCCATTTTTTTTTTAATAATTTCTACCATAAAAAATTGAACTACTCACATTTTCACATTTTAAAAATTATGAATTCGAATAAAAAAAAAAACATGTAATTCCACGCTGGAACCTTGAACATACCAACATTACACGCGCATGGGTGGGGCTTTCATTCCAAAACTAACCGATGTGAAAGGAGTTACGTTGAATTCAAAACTTCAACACCGTGTAACCCCTTCAATTTCGCAAATAGGCAAAAACTATGTATAACCTATTTTGATGTACTTTTTGAGTACAAACGATTTCAAAAAATGAATATTCAGAAGGCGTAATTTTTTCTCATTGTGACGTCATCATCTCACCTTTTTTTTTACAAGTGCTTTTTTCGGGCAAATGATCAACTTGATGAATACCAGATAAAACATGCAACATAAAATGATCGTGTGCAAAAATGCTTCAAAAAATGTAAAATTATTTTTAATTTTTCAAAATATCTCTGGCTCTTCCTCGAGCAGAGGTAAGAAATTTTTGTACATAACCTTTTCTGTTCCGCGCAAAAAGTACAATACAGGGTGTTCCAGAGAAGTTTGGGAATATTCCGTCAGCTGGTGCTGACTGAGACAAACAAAAAAGTTTATGTGCAACATGGGCCTAACTGTTCATGGGAGGGAAAAAGTGTACTTGAAATGTACCACTCCCTCAATTATTTCATTTTTTTTTTTTTGAAAAAAAATTTAATTTTTGCAGGAATTTATTTAGGGTGGTGCACTGTATCCACCAACCAAGTTTCAGCTGAATCGGATGAAAACAAGTTTCTACAGCGATTTTCTCAAATTTTGGCATAGAAAATTCAACTCTTTTCAACCTAAAATTTGTTCTATGGGACGAATCCGGCCCATTTTTGACATGCATGTTTATGAAAGCCTAATACACCCTCACACCAAAAATGAGCTGGATCCTGCCCATAGAACAAATTTTAGGTTGAAAAGAGTTGAATTTTTCATGCCAAAATTTAAATAAATGTCTGTACAACTAATTCTTTTTATGCGATTCAGCTGAAATTTGGTTGGTAGATACGGTGCACCACCCTAAATAAATTTTCGCAAAAATTTAATTTTTTGTAAAAAAAAAATATTTTATGGAATAACTGAGGGAGTGGTACACTTCAAGTAAACTTTTTCCTCCCACGAACAATTAGGCCCATGTTGCCCACGAACTTTTTTGTTTGTCTCAGTCAGATCTACCTACTGACGGAATATTCCCAAACTTCTCCGGAACACCTTGTATATTTCATATATAATCACACTTCATCATATTTTTAATTTTAGATAGGCTTCCGATGACGTCACCACACATACAGCGCTACCTATGGAAAAAAGTGAAGCTTCAAGCGGGTGCGTTTGTTTGACGTTCATGTGGGCTACAAGGTTACGGTACCCTCATCTCTGGATTCTACAAATGCTGTGGTAATTCAAAAATAAAGTTACGCTGACTAGAATATACCTCATTTCCTCTTTTAAACAATCCCCTTATGTGATACTACAACATTCCCATCATTCTCCTTTACACCATGGCCGAATCTCTGGAGTATACCGGTGCCCGTAGCCAGCCTGCCATTTCAAGGGGAGGGAGGAGGGAGCTAACGACAACCCAAGAAGGGCTTCAACTTCTCTTTCACGTTGGTTGGAACTTTTGTATTGAATACAGAATGTTACTAGAAGGCTCAACTATTCTAGAGGGAGCTCAGCCACCTTAGCTATGAACCTGAGAACACCGCGAGTACAAATACCTAGTTTCCTCAAAACGAAAATAAACCTCATTCCTAAAAATACGAATAGTCTCATGAAAATCGAAGATCTCTTAAAATTCCATCACTAAAGAGAAAACATCCACAATCACACAGCTGTAAATGGTTAAATAAGAAAAAAATCAGGAATCTGAAAAATCAATAATTTATACATATGTTTTTCATCTTTAAATTCGAACAATTTTTTTAATATCAATTTTTAAATAAAATGAATAATTTTATTCAATTTATTATTTATTTACGACTTTTAGGTATCACGCAAAACATTTCAATATAATTTAAAAATTTCATTCTAAACAAAAGGTTTCCTGAAACCAACTTACTGGAATTCGTCAACGAGAACAGGCTTCTTTGCACATACTCGATGGCAAATATATTGAACGTATTATACAAAAGGTGTTGTTTACTAGGTAAAGCGCGATATAAAAGTCCTTCTTCGAATACGATTTTCGGTATTAAATAGTCGGGACATTTCATAAAAAACGGAGATCGCGCTTCCCTTCTTTCGAATAATTCCGGATGATTGCACACCTATTCAACATAAATAATATTCAATAATTAAAACATTCGCGCCTTTCTTTCGGCTATGAAAAGTCAATAATCACCTTTCTAAATTGCATGACTAGATTCATTAAATTGGACGTAATAGTTTGAGACTGATAGCTACTCTGAGAATGAAGAAGATCTTCTATACGGATTTTTTTCCTCAAAGCTAATGAAGAAATGTATGAATTATTAATTCGAGGATTTTTTTTTTTTTAAATAAAAACAAAATTAATAAATTTCACCACCGCTCGTACTCACCAGCATATAGCATTTTCTGCCTAGAAGTTAAAGGACAATACACCATAATTTCTATTTTATCGGAGAGCTCATTTTCTACGTCTTTTTTAATTCGTCTTAACATGAACGGTTTCAGGATTAAGTGTAACCGCGTTAAATGCTCTGAGAAAAAAAAAGAAAAAAAATCAATACGCTATAAATAAGCACTGACGACGAATTAATGATAAGAAAAGAGCTCACTTTCGTCGATACTGGTTTTATTCTCAGCGTGACTTTCGATATCTTTGGAAAACCATTCGTTGAATTCGTTATGCGAATCAAACATGGAAGGCATAATGAAATGTAACAGAGCCCATAACTCCGCCATACTATTCTGAATAGGCGTACCACTCAATAACAGGCGATTGCGGCAACTAAATCCCAGTAACATTTTCCATCTCACGCTAAAACAAACGCGATCAGTTGGTGCCCGAATGATGTCTCATTATTATTTCATTCGTCTAAATTTACCTATTCGTACTCTTGATGGCTTGAGCTTCGTCTAAAATTAGGTATTGCCATTTGATACGATTGAAGTATTTTATATCCGTAATCACCAATTGGTAGCTAGTAATTACGACGTGAAAACTGGCATCTTGAGTATGTAGCCCTTTGGAATTCCAGAACTGACGCAAGATTTTTCTTTCCTAAATACATGTGGTACGTTTGAGGTTTGAAATAATGATGCGGAAAATTCATCACTTTGGGAAACGATGCTTACTTGCGGATTTCCCCAATAAGGAACAACTTTGAAATCGGGTACAAAACGAGCCATTTCTTGTTGCCAATTGTGTAATGTTGAAGAAGGTGATATGATTAAAAACGGGCCCCATACAGCTAAAAAAATATATTTCGTAACAACATTTCTTTTAGGTTAAAGATAATTTTTCTCATCAACTTACAATACTTTTCGGCTATGTGACACAGGAATGCGATCGATTGAACGGTTTTACCTAAACCCATCTCATCGGCCAGAATGCCATTGATACCCTAAAAACGAACATATATTGTGAAAAAAATCAAGCCGCAGGAAAAGCTAAACCAAAAGGTTTACAATCATCAAGTTATGTACCTGGTCGTATAAATTTGCCAGCCAATTCATGCCTTTCAGTTGATAATGTTTTAAACTACCTTTGAACATACTAGGTTGAGGTCTTTCTTCATTCACGTTCACTTCGTCGTCCAACAAACTCGGCTCTTCGAATTGACTGGATCTTAATTTTTCGGCCTCGAATGCTAACTGAACGTTTTGTTGGACTTGTTTTTTCAACGTTTCGCTGTAAATGAACGTTTTTTTTCGTAAATGCGTAATACATCAATTTTTTTTTTTTTGTTAAAGACTGATGATGATCGTTTAGTTATTCAATAATATGAATTTTATTATATTATTCGTGACTTATTATTTAATAAGGTAATTTTCGTTTAATACAGGGTGTTCCATTATGGGCGCACTATAAGTAAATCACGAACAGCAACTCATGTTACATACATTCATTGCGGGTTGCCTGACTAAAAATTTGAAGAGTTAAGGCATGAAATGTTGAAAAAAAAATCAATCATGATAATTATATACTATCAAACATTTTTACCTCTCGTAAACAACGAATGGAAGGAATGTAGGGTTAATGTGAAAACAGGAAACATTTTATTGATAAAAAAATGATGGATGTACGATGGTTGGAATTATGGTTTTTTCAAAAAGTGAAGGGAGAGGAGTTGATCACAATAGTTGCTAAATTATCCATAAACATTCTTTTCCAGTTCGAATGACAAAATATTGATAACTTTGGAAATTGGTTTTTTAATTCAAAATTTTTTACTCAACTTTGAGGGTACAAACATTGAGTTTGGAGACTGAAATTTTTACGACATACTTTCCAGGTTATTTGGAAAGTATTGTGACCACCCCATCTTTCACTTGAAAAAAAGAAGAAAACTTTCAATTTTTTTTCAAAATCCTAGGTACTGGGGAGAAGCCTACCCAGCACAATCAATGCAAAATACATTCAAAATTACTAAGAAATTGTTCAGGAGAGTTCCCAATAATACATTTTCAAAAATTATTCACGAGTAACTGACAAAGTTTTTTATTTTTTACTATATTTTTTGGTACTTACCTCCTTCTAATCAATATTTTCAATAAATAAAACTGCATTACGTGCTTTTTATTTTGGCACAAATCTCACAATTCTAGGATTCATATTTATTTCAAGAAATATGAATTTTCGAAGGTAGATCAGTTCTATAATTGAAATTTAGTTCAACTCAGCATATTTCAGAATTTTCAAATTTTTGAGTATGAAAACCACCTACACTTATGTTGAGTGTAGTTTACAGGTAGTGCGCCCAAAATGGAACGTTCCATGTAAATTATCATTTAATGTAATTATTTTCTTCTAACTCTTTCAAGATGTAGTACACTGTACCTATCATAATCGTCACCGGTCAATACACGTGGTCCTTTTTCTTCGTCTAGTTGATTCAATATTTTTATTTGGTCTTCGTAAGTACTCTGGCCAAGTTTTTTGGACATAAAATGAGCGTAAAGTTCGGTTTGGGTAATCAAAAAATTTAATTTTCTTTGCTGCCTTTTCACCTAAGACATCAAAAAAAGATATTCATTTAAANTTTTTTTATTCGATTGAAATATTTTTTTTAATGTTGGAAATATGTGAAAATATTTTTTTTAAATGGTGGAAATATGTGAAATATTTTTTTTAATGTTGGAAATATGTGAAAATATTTTTTTTTTTTGGTTAGGAACTTACATATATAAAAATTTCCTACAGAAAAAGCAACGAACATATTGAGGAGAAACTGAACCCTCAAAATTAAAAATACTGAAGACCAAAAAAACAGCATTAGGTAGCATAAAATTCATTTATTTCATATATTTTGGTTATAATTAACAACCACGTATTTCTTCAAGTTCTCAAATAAAAATCGTTCCCTGTTATCTCTATATATAGCTTTATAATGACTGAAACTGCGTTCTACCTCTACAGATGATATCGGGGCACAAAGTGGTTTGACCTATAACAGGTTACACCATTTGAGATCACGTGAAAAATTTCAACTTTTTTTTTTCAAGTGCATTGTTTTACTGATGACGTCAATGATGAGCAACTGTGAGTTGATAATATCAACAGCCATAAGGCATCAGTCTTAATAAGTATTGATAAAATTTCGATTCCCCTCTTACACCGCAAAATGATGAGTCCATGTGTACATTTAGCTGCTCATATTGACGTCATTCAGAACCAAATATTTCATTTTCATTGGTTGTTGTTCTCAGACTCTTGTGGCTGGCAGAACCAATAGAAATTTTATAAATTTCTTGGTGGCCAGCCGGAATGGTTTAACCTGTTATAGGTCAAACCACTTTGATCGGGCATATTAAATTTTTGAAAGTCATTCGACAAACGAATTTATAAAATTAGTGGAATCATGTAATAGATAGGTAGCCAGCTAGCCATGTATAAGTGGATCACATCCGAGCTAGAAATTTTTCAGAGAAAAGTTGCGTCATTGTCAATATTACGGTAGCACTTTTATCCCTTTGCCGGTGCACTACAACACAAGCGCTCTCGCAGTAACAACAGTGTTTCCACTTGCAAATCACAAAAAATGCAGTTTTTTCTCAATTATTTCAAAAAATTGTAAAGTGAAATAGTTGATTTTTTTTTTATTTCAATTTTGCTGAAAAAGTAAGATGAAATGACAAAATGCTAAAATATGTGAAAATATGTTTTTTCAAATTTCACATGCGTCATCAGGGCAATGTAATTCCTCGAGAAATGTTGAAACTTTCAAGCTAACTAGTGAGCAAACATGATATTTTAAAAAATGCTTTTGGTTACCCTATTTATTATTTATTTACGACTTTTAGGTATCACCAAAACATTTCAATATAATTTGAAAATTTCATTCTAAACAAAAGGTTTCCTGAAACCAACTTACTGGAATTCGTCAACGAGAACAGGCTTCTTTGCACATACTCGATGGCAAATATATTGAACGTATTATACAAAAGGTGTTGTTTACTAGGTAAAGCGCGATATAAAAGTCCTTCTTCGAATACGATTTTCGGTATTAAATAGTCGGGACATTTCATAAAAAACGGAGATCGCGCTTCCCTTCTTTCGAATAATTCCGGATGATTGCACACCTATTCAACATAAATAATATTCAATAATTAAAACATTCGCGCCTTTCTTTCGGCTATGAAAAGTCAATAATCACCTTTCTAAATTGCATGACTAGATTCATTAAATTGGACGTAATAGTTTGAGACTGATAGCTACTCTGAGAATGAAGAAGATCTTCTATACGGATTTTTTTCCTCAAAGCTAATGAAGAAATGTATGAATTATTAATTCGAGGATTTTTTTTTTTTTTAAATAAAAACAAAATTAATAAATTTCACCACCGCTCGTACTCACCAGCATATAGCATTTTCTGCCTAGAAGTTAAAGGACAATACACCATAATTTCTATTTTATCGGAGAGCTCATTTTCTACGTCTTTTTTAATTCGTCTTAACATGAACGGTTTCAGGATTAAGTGTAACCGCGTTAAATGCTCTGAGAAAAAAAAAGAAAAAAAATCAATACGCTATAAATAAGCACTGACGACGAATTAATGATAAGAAAAGAGCTCACTTTCGTCGATACTGGTTTTATTCTCAGCGTGACTTTCGATATCTTTGGAAAACCATTCGTTGAATTCGTTATGCGAATCAAACATGGAAGGCATAATGAAATGTAACAGAGCCCATAACTCCGCCATACTATTCTGAATAGGCGTACCACTCAATAACAGGCGATTGCGGCAACTAAATCCCAGTAACATTTTCCATCTCACGCTAAAACAAACGCGATCAGTTGGTGCCCCGAATGATGTCTCATTATTATTTCATTCGTCTAAATTTACCTATTCGTACTCTTGATGGCTTGAGCTTCGTCTAAAATTAGGTATTGCCATTTGATACGATTGAAGTATTTTATATCCGTAATCACCAATTGGTAGCTAGTAATTACGACGTGAAAACTGGCATCTTGAGTATGTAGCCCTTTGGAATTCCAGAACTGACGCAAGATTTTTCTTTCCTAAATACATGTGGTACGTTTGAGGTTTGAAATAATGATGCGGAAAATTCATCACTTTGGGAAACGATGCTTACTTGCGGATTTCCCCAATAAGGAACAACTTTGAAATCGGGTACAAAACGAGCCATTTCTTGTTGCCAATTGTGTAATGTTGAAGAAGGTGATATGATTAAAAACGGGCCCCATACAGCTAAAAAAATATATTTCGTAACAACATTTCTTTTAGGTTAAAGATAATTTTTCTCATCAACTTACAATACTTTTCGGCTATGTGACACAGGAATGCGATCGATTGAACGGTTTTACCTAAACCCATCTCATCGGCCAGAATGCCATTGATACCCTAAAAACGAACATATATTGTGAAAAAAATCAAGCCGCAGGAAAAGCTAAACCAAAAGGTTTACAATCATCAAGTTATGTACCTGGTCGTATAAATTTGCCAGCCAATTCATGCCTTTCAGTTGATAATGTTTTAAACTACCTTTGAACATACTAGGTTGAGGTCTTTCTTCATTCACGTTCACTTCGTCGTCCAACAAACTCGGCTCTTCGAATTGACTGGATCTTAATTTTTCGGCCTCGAATGCTAACTGAACGTTTTGTTGGACTTGTTTTTTCAACGTTTCGCTGTAAATGAACGTTTTTTTTCGTAAATGCGTAATACATCAATTTTTTTTTTTTTGTTAAAGACTGATGATGATCGTTTAGTTATTCAATAATATGAATTTTATTATATTATTCGTGACTTATTATTTAATAAGGTAATTTTCGTTTAATACAGGGTGTTCCATTATGGGCGCACTATAAGTAAATCACGAACAGCAACTCATGTTACATACATTCATTGCGGGTTGCCTGACTAAAAATTTGAAGAGTTAAGGCATGAAATGTTGAAAAAAAAATCAATCATGATAATTATATACTATCAAACATTTTTACCTCTCGTAAACAACGAATGGAAGGAATGTAGGGTTAATGTGAAAACAGGAAACATTTTATTGATAAAAAAATGATGGATGTACGATGGTTGGAATTATGGTTTTTTCAAAAAGTGAAGGGAGAGGAGTTGATCACAATAGTTGCTAAATTATCCATAAACATTCTTTTCCAGTTCGAATGACAAAATATTGATAACTTTGGAAATTGGTTTTTTAATTCAAAATTTTTTACTCAACTTTGAGGGTACAAACATTGAGTTTGGAGACTGAAATTTTTACGACATACTTTCCAGGTTATTTGGAAAGTATTGTGACCACCCCATCTTTCACTTGAAAAAAAGAAGAAAACTTTCAATTTTTTTTCAAAATCCTAGGTACTGGGGAGAAGCCTACCCAGCACAATCAATGCAAAATACATTCAAAATTACTAAGAAATTGTTCAGGAGAGTTCCCAATAATACATTTTCAAAAATTATTCACGAGTAACTGACAAAGTTTTTTATTTTTTACTATATTTTTTGGTACTTACCTCCTTCTAATCAATATTTTCAATAAATAAAACTGCATTACGTGCTTTTTATTTTGGCACAAATCTCACAATTCTAGGATTCATATTTATTTCAAGAAATATGAATTTTCGAAGGTAGATCAGTTCTATAATTGAAATTTAGTTCAACTCAGCATATTTCAGAATTTTCAAATTTTTGAGTATGAAAACCACCTACACTTATGTTGAGTGTAGTTTACAGGTAGTGCGCCCAAAATGGAACGTTCCATGTAAATTATCATTTAATGTAATTATTTTCTTCTAACTCTTTCAAGATGTAGTACACTGTACCTATCATAATCGTCACCGGTCAATACACGTGGTCCTTTTTCTTCGTCTAGTTGATTCAATATTTTTATTTGGTCTTCGTAAGTACTCTGGCCAAGTTTTTTGGACATAAAATGAGCGTAAAGTTCGGTTTGGGTAATCAAAAAATTTAATTTTCTTTGCTGCCTTTTCACCTAAGACATCAAAAAAAGATATTCATTTAAATACATGTATAATTGTTTATCATAAAATTGGCATGAATAATGAACCAAAAAACTTACTTCCATAAATTCAACATCCATTTTTCTTTGTTCTTCGGCCTCTTTTTCGAGTCTGCGTCTGGTTTCTCTTTCGACTCTATCGTAGCGTTTCCAATAAGCTTGCATTTCTCTAGTTAGCCTACGAGCTCTCGAAGGAATTTCTTTAGAAGATTTTTCTGACTGTAAATATTACCCATGTTAATGAAGGAATGGAATAGCCTGATTGTATATATATATGATGGACACCTACATGCATTGCTTTTTGACGCGAGTATTTCATGCAATGTTGAGCAATTCGTTTCAAATTTATTTGAATTTCTTTACAACGATTAGTTCGATGTCTCTGAACCTGAAATTACAGGCGGATAGTATCGATTGTAGTATTATTTTTACACTAACTATTTACTTTTTTTCGTAATATACCTTGCAAATTTCTTTTTTGATCATTAAAGCCCAAAGTTTACGTCTACGAGCAGTCATCACTTGAACCTGCAAAGCTTTCTTTTTCAATTTATTTCTCATTTGAACGGATGGCGATACCATTCTTTGAGGACGTATTTCCGGTTTAGGTTCTACTTTACAAGCCTATGAAAAACCATAGTTTAAAGTTGAATACATGAAAGTTAAGAATATAATATTACGAATGATACATACATTTGTATCTGTACTATCCACGTTGTCGTGAGGTTGGTCGGAAGTAATTTTTTTATATTTTCCGGTTTTATTATATTTACGTTTTTTAGCTGAATGCGGTTTACCATCTTCTTCAGGTTCATCTTTGACATTACAGGAGTACGGATTATCGTACAAGTCGAAAGTGGAAAGTAACCCGGTACTGTAATACTTATATTGTCTATTCTGAAAGTGCATCAAGAATGTAGAAAAGTATTTCAAACATGAATTTTACAAAATATATCAAAATACTTACTTCGTTACTGGAATAGAACTTTTTTCTGTACTTTTTTCTCAACAAATGAAATTTCATTTCTCTACGGATTTCTTCTTCGGTAACAGATTCGTCGGTACTACTCTCGGATGTGTCGTCATTTAAAAGCAACTCCTGAAGCCATTCTCTGTCCGAACTTACCCTGGAGAAGTTGTAAACGCGGAGCTTATCCGCTCTTTTATCTATAAACACAACAACTGTTAGAGAAGTTTCGGCAAACTTCCATTAGATTGAAGTAAACCGACAAACCTTGTTTCGAGTGTAACTTGGGCTTCTTGGATTTTCTGGAAAACTCAGCAGCGAAATCACTGGGCAGTTTGTCATTGTCTTCGTCCGTCTCATCATTAGAGGATCTAACAGAACATAAATAAACGAGTAATTACATTCGGTTGAAAAGTAGTCCTATTCAGAGTAATGATAGCATCACTTACTGCACTGGTATACTATATAATTTCTCAATGTAATTTAGAAGAGGGTTCAAATTTAAGCTTTGTTCCAGTTGTTGATAATATAGAGGAGCAGCAATTTTATTATTGTACATACCTAACTAGATAAGATAATTTACCGAAAACTGGTCATATCTAACACTCGCATTTGTGAAACCATATGGCTTTTTTACATCAACGTTACAAAAATAAACTCGCCAAGATTACCCGCAGCTTCTTTCACCGTATCAGTATCTCGTATGTTAATTTCATAATTATTTAGGTAATGCAAAATTTAAAACTCTGATAAGAGTACTTTGAAGTTCGCGCAATAAAGTAAGCTACATGTAACGTCATAAGTTTTATGAAATTTAAACTATGGTTATACGCCGTACTATTTTTAAAAGCTAACTTACACCCAAACTTCGTCGAAACAATATATCTACTCTTCATCCTCGCTTTAATTCGTTTCTTTCAACTCCCGAATAGAAAAAAATATCTTGAACTTCGTTATGGTATTTTGCAACCTTCATTGTTTGTTACTTCCATGTATCGCTAAGCCAATGACAGTGGCTTATTTTCAAAAATGGTCACGTTACTTTCATGGCGGATGAAAAGTATTAGTTCAATGTAAATTATTTTTTATATTCATTTTTTGAATTGAATATCCATTTTTAATTAATTCTTTTGTTGAATATTGATGTAAACATTTTGCAAGAATAAAAAAAATAACAAAATTTTCGATTTAATTGTAAGATTCAATTTAATTCTAGGAAAAACGATTCTACCAAATCCATCTTTTTGGCTTTCACATTTTGACATTACATACAAAATCATTTCGTTCCTAGATAGGACTTTAAGTAGGTAGATTGACTTCCGCAACAAAACATGGAAGCAGTATTATTCATGAAAATTCCCGCGCTTTACGAAAAATTATCACAAATACCGTGTTATTGTTTTTTATTTGTTGTGTTTGAAACCAGTTGCTCACACTTACACGAGGTGCTTCAGGATTTCAGTTATGTGATTTTTCATTAAACGCAATTGTTATTTCATTTAATTTTTTCTAATGAGTGAATATTAAATAGATACTTGACAATATATAAATCATTATTAATCATTTAATTGTTCTCTTAAGTTTTTCCCATGTCGGTAAGAAAACATACTAGTTGATTTCAAAAAGCTATTCCGAATATTTTTCTAATCATCGTCTTTCGCAGCAACGCAGTTCTTCTCGTTTAAGCTCTCGGGCTAGTTCTCCAGTTCCCGAATCTTCAGATATCGGTACATCTCCACCGCACGAATTCGAGGATGAGAGTGAAATAATTCCTCAAGGAGAAGAGCTTAGATTTGAAGAAGAGGAAGATGGAGAAGAATTATTTGGAGATAATTTGGAAGCGTAAGTTTTATATTTACAAGAGTGAGAATAGCTTTACTCGGAATCTAATGAAAAATGCTGTAGGGATTATCGTCCAATACCGGAACTGGATCGATATGATCCTGGGGCTTTGGACGATGAAGATTATGATCCTATGTCTATTGAAGACCGAGTGGCAGCTGAACAAGAACTCAGACGTCGTGATCGTGAAGAAACCTTTGGACGACGAGGAGATGATGCACTTATTTACGGTACTTCACTTGAAGTTGATGTACATGTAATTATCGTCACTCGTCCTATAATATGCCGATTTTTTTGTAGACGAAAGCGATGACGATGAAGCTCCTCGTCGTAAAAGAAGAATGTTGGATAAATCCTCTGTTGGTGATGTGGAAGATGAAGAAGTAATTAAAATTTTCTGCACTCATTATACTACTTCGTGAAAAATATAAATTCGATTTCTATTTTAGATGATTGAATCGATTGAAAATTTAGAAGATACAAAAGGTCACACAATCAAAGAATGGGTGTCCATGTTAGCCCCCAGAACTGAGATCGCCAATCGTTTCAAAAATTTTCTCAGGAGTTTTGTCAATTCCAAAAAGCAATATGTTTATAAAGATAAAATTCGTCGCATGTGTGAGAATAATTACTCCAGCTTCGAAGTCGAATTCACCAATTTGGCGGTAACGGAACAAGCCCTCGCTTATTTTCTTCCAGAGGCACCTACTGAGATGTTGGAAATATTCGATAAAGTTGCTAAAGAACTAGTTCTGGCTATATATCCATCCTACGAGAGAATTGCGAGCGAAATACACGTCAGAATTTCAGACTTACCTCTTGTCGAAGATATTAGAACTTTTCGGTATTATATTAACGTCTTTACTGTGTAGCTTTTGATAATATTTCGATCCTAAATACATCTATTCATTTAGGAAAATGCATTTACCCCAGTTGGTAAGAACTACGGGTGTAGTTACAGCTACCACCGGTGTATTACCGCAGTTATCGTACGTAAAATATGATTGTAACAAATGTGGCTTCATTTTGGGACCTTTCGTTCAATCCCAAGACACAGAAGTAAAACCCGGTTCATGTCCTGAGTGTCAAAGCTCTGGTCCTTTCCTTGTAAGTGAGAAAAATGTTTTTTTGTTTTAATCACATCCCGTATATACCGCAAAACGTTTGTTTTTGCAGATAAACATGGAAAAAACGCTATACCGAGATTACCAAAGAATTACTATACAAGAATCCCCTTCTCGCGTTCCAGCTGGTAGGATACCTCGTAGCAAAGATTGTATTTTATTAGCGGACCTTTGCAACAGATGCAAACCCGGTGATGAAATAGATGTCGCCGGTATCTACAAGTGCAGCTATGACGGCTCTTTGAATATTGAAAACGGACTTCCCGTATTTGCCACCGTTATCTTAGCCAATCACTTGATTGTGAAGGATAATAAGCAAATTATCGAGTCATTAACCGATGACGACGTACAAACTATAATAAAATTGGGTCAAGATCATCGTATCGGTGAAAGAATCGTAGCCAGTATTGGACCATCGATATACGGTCATGATGACATTAAAAGAGCCTTAGCTCTGTCTCTTTTCGGCGGAGAAGCCAAAAATCCCGGTATATACAATGGTCAACGATTTATAAGGTCGAATTATACGAACATTGTGATTTAATAACTTCTAATATATTATTAGGCGACAAGCATAAACTTCGTGGAGACATAAATGTATTATTATGCGGTGATCCTGGTACTGCTAAGTCGCAATTCTTGAAGAATATTACGAAAATCGCTCCCAGAGCTATATTCACTACAGGTCAAGGAGCATCGTCTGTAGGTTTAACCGCTTACGTTCGACGTAGTCCGCAATCCAGAGAATGGACTTTGGAAGCCGGCGCTCTTGTTCTAGCCGACCAAGGAGTTTGTCTTATTGATGAATTCGATAAAGTACTTTTTTACTTCCCTTAACATACGTATTTCCTCTTCGAAAAATTAATTCAGCCATTTTTGTCTTCCTTGGAATAGATGAACGATCAAGATCGTACTTCGATCCACGAGGCCATGGAACAACAATCCATATCTATTTCAAAAGCCGGTATTGTAACGTCATTGCAAGCCCGATGCGCGGTTATTGCTGCCGCCAATCCTATCGGAGGCAGATACGATCCTTCGATGACGTTTTCAGAAAACGTAAATCTTCTTTCATTTCTTCGTTCTTAATAAAAATGATAACTATTAGTCTATCTGATTTGAGAAGTCAAAGTTATACGAGGAATCTTCATATTCTTGCGTTTCATATTATTTGTAATTGTATGACAAATGTCCAATTTTCAGCTGAGTTTTTAATGAAAAACTAAGCTATTACAGCCGACCTGATTTGAGAAAGAGTGGGAGAAGAAGGGGTACCTTAAATGCTTACATTTTAGACATTCGTTTTTTTTTTTTTTTTTTTTTTTTTTTTTTAAATACATACTATTCACCGAGGTATTTTTATTCGGTCTCAGGTGAACCTCACGGAACCCATTATGTCTCGTTTTGATATCCTGTGCGTTGTACGAGACGAAATAGACTCTTATAAAGACATCAAACTCGCAAATTTCGTGGTCGATTCGCACATCCGACATCATCCCATTAATGCGAACCAGGACACCGGCGAAGAACCGATGATAACCGAAAGCGGCATCGAATTGATTCCTCAAGATATCTTGAAAAAATACATAGTCTACGCTAAACAAAATATACATCCTAAATTACACAACATAGATCAAGAAAAAATCTCGAAAATGTACAGTCAACTGAGACAAGAATCATTGGTACGACAGCCTCCATTTTGGTAATTATATGTTAACGCAAAACGCTCATTTGCAACTTTAATTATTCCAGAGCACCGGAAGCTTACCGATCACAGTTCGTCACATCGAAAGCGTTATCAGAATGGCCGAAGCGCATGCGAAAATGCATCTCAGAGACTACGTAAACGAGGATGACACGAATATGGCTATACGTATCATGTTAGAGTCGTTCATCGAAACGCAAAAATATAGCGTCAAGAAAATGATGAGAAATGTGAGTCTTCACGCGTATTTTTGCTTCTACAGCAAAGAGCTCCTTGTAATAATTTTTTGCCAATTTTCAGACATTCCAAAAATTCTTATCTTTCAAAAGAGATACATCCGAATTACTATTTTTCATTTTACGACAAATGGCAATGGACCAGTTGCGCTTTATTCGTGGCATTCATGGCGTAACCGTTAATACCGTCGAAATTGAGGAGAAAGAATTTAAAGACAAGGTATATACGATTATTTTCATATTTATCGTTGTTTTTGCAATATGAACTGTGCTTTCATTTGATATTCTATTTTTTCAGGCTAAACAAATGAACATTCATGATGTCAGGCAATTCTACGAAAGTAATATCTTCAAAGATAATAATTTCATATATGATCCAAATACTCATAAAATCTTTTGGACAAACCCCGCAAGAGTGGCTTGAAACAATAGTTGGACTGAAAATGTGTTACTTATTTTAAAATTTTGATCACATTAACATTAATACTCTTTTATTGTGTAAAGATGCGCCATTAATGTTTCGAGTATATTAAATTATTTCATAATTTCATATAGAGTTGTATTTGTATTTTATTTTTTAATATTTGTATCATTAAATAAACATTAAAAATTATCCTACTTTGTTGTCGTCGTTGTTTTTATTGTTTTTGATTGATTTTATTAAAAAAATCTCAAAATATTTTTTTTTTTGAAATTTTAAAAATAGTTGGTATAGTTGCATATCACATGATTTCAAGGCAAAATGTAATTTTATATTACTAGACTTGCCCAGCCAGCTCCCTTTGACGCACAAAAGGAGGTTTTTGATGAAGAATCATGTTAATCTCAGCGAAAACTCACGATTAAGAAAAACTGACCGCAGAAATGGATTTCCCGCATCCAAAAACATATGTTTAGACATTTTGTGCGACTATATCTGACACGACATTTTTTTCACCAAAAAATGAAGAAGCCTATAGGTCGTGGATTTTTCGAAATTAAGGACATATTAGAAATCACCGTGCTCAATTCCGTAAGAATTCATAGTAACCTTGACACAATTGCATTACCTACGCACGAATTACCTATTCTTTCAAAATATTGATGATGAATAATATTTGCCTTATTCGAAGTAGTATGCAACTTATCTGACATATTCGGCAAATTTCATTACAGGCTCTCTGTTGGTTTGGAATCCAGTTAGAATAATGAACGAGGGGTCCTTTTTGACTAATTCTTGGTCGGAGAATTGGAATATGTTATTAGATTCAACCAATCACCCCACCTTACCACCGAAAAAAGGGTTTTTGATGAAAAATCGTGTTTATCTCAACGAAAATTCGCGTTTCTGGGAAATGGACTTCAGAAATGGATTTCTCGTGGTCGAAAACATATATCTAGACACTTTGCGCGACAAAATCTGACACAAAATATTTTTCGTCAAAAAACGAAGAAGCCTATAGGTCGTGGATTTTTCGAAATTTGGACGTTTCCAAAAAAATCGAGATAAGTGTCGTTTTCGACTAATTCGAGGTCGCTGATTTCGAATTTGATGATACTTTTTGGCGCTCTCCACTCCTTCATGGAGAAAATGCGATTTTTTTCAAAAAAATGTTGTTTTATAGGTGATGGAAGAGAGAGCTCCAAAAAATATCATCATATTCGAAATCAGCGACCTCGAATTAGTCGAAAACGACACTTATCTCGATTTTTTTTGGAAACGTCCAAATTTCGAAAAATCCACGACCTATAGGCTTCTTCGTTTTTTGACGAAAAATATTTTGTGTCAGATTTTGTCGCGCAAAGTGTCTAGATATATGTTTTCGACCACGAGAAATCCATTTCCGCGGTCCGTTTCCCAGAATCACGTCTTTTCGCTGAGATAAACACGATTTTTCTTTAAAAATCCATTTTTTCGGGGTAAGGTGAAGAGACTGGTTAAATCTGATGACATATTCGAAATCAGCGTACTCGATTTAGTAAGAATTGATACTAAACTCGACACAATTGCATTATCTAAGCACGAATTACCCACTCTTTCAAAATATTGATGATGAATAACATTTGCCTGATTTGAAGTGGTATGCAACTTCTCTAGCATATTCCGCAAATTTCAAAACAGGTTTTCTGTTGTTTAGGAAGCGGTTAAAGTAATGAACGAGGGGTCGTTATTGACTAATTCTTGGTCGGCAAATCCGAATATGTCATCAGATTCAACCAGTCACCCCACCTTACCACAGAAAAAAGGGTTTTTGATGAAAAATCGTGTTTATCTCAACGAAAATTCGCGTTTCTGGGAAATGGACTTCAGAAATGGATTTCTCGTGGTCGAAAACATATATCTAGACACTTTGCGCGACAAAATCTGACACAAAATATTTTTCGTCAAAAAACGAAGAAGCCTATAGGTCGTGGATTTTTCGAAATTTGGACGTTTCCAAAAAAATCGAGATAAGTGTCGTTTTCGACTAATTCGAGGTCGCTGATTTCGAATTTGATGATACTTTTCGGCGCTCTCCACTCCTTCATGGAGAAAATGCGATTTTTTTCAAAAAAATGTTGTTTTATAGGTGATGGAATGGAGAGCTCCAAAAAATACCATCATATTCGAAATCAGCGCCCTCGAATTAGTCGAAAACGACACTTATCTCGATTTTTTTGGAAACGTCCAAATTTCGAAAAATCCACGACCCCTTCTTCATTTTTTGGCGAAAAATATTTTGTATCAGATTTTGTCGCGCAAAGTGTCTAAATATATGTTTTTGACTCCGAGAAATCTATTTCTGAGCTTCATTACCCTGAAACGCGAATTTTTGGTTGAGATAAACACGATTTTTCATTAGAAACCCCCTTTTGAGGGGCAAGTCAGGGTACGTGGGGGAATCTAATACCATATTCGAATTCTCCGACCAAGAATTAGTCTCAAATGACACCTCGTTCGTTATTCTAACAGATTCCTAACTAACAAAAGCCCGTTTTAAAATTTTCAGACTATGTTGGAAAAGTTGCATACCACTTCCAATAAGGCTAATGTTATTCATCATAAATTTTAAATGAATATGATATTTGTGCCCGGATAATGCAATTTGCGTTATGGTTACTACCAATTCTTACTAAATCGAGTACCGCGATTTCGAATACGTTATCAGATTCAACCACTTACCCCACCTTGCCCCCCAAAAGGTGGTTTGTAAAGAACAATTGTTTTTATCTCAACGAAAATTCGCGTTTCAGGGTAATGGACTTCAGAGATGGATTTCTCGGGTCCGAATTCATATATCTAGACACTTTGCGCGACAAAATCTGACACAAAATATTTTTCGTCAAAAAACGAAGAAGCCTATAGGTTGTGGATTTTTCGAAATTTGGACGTTTCCAAAAAAATCGAGATAAGTGTCGTTTTCGACTAATTCGAGGTCGCTGATTTCGAATTTGATGATACTTTTCGGCGCTCTGCACTCCTTCCTGGAGAAATTGAGATTTTTTCAAAAAAATGTTGTTTTATAGGTGATGGAGAAGAGAGTGACAAAAATTATCATCGCGACCTCGAATTAGTCGAAAACAACATTAATCTCGTTTTTTTTGGAAACGTCTAAATATCGAAAAATCCACGACCTATAAGCTTCTCCATTTTTTGGAAAAAAAAGTTTTACGCAACATTTCATCGTGCAATATATATAAGTATAGGTTTCTGGACACGAGGAATGCATTTTTACGGTCAGTTTGTCCAAATAATCCATTTGGCTGAGATAAAAATGACTTTTCACCAAAAACTCCATTCGGAGGGGTGAAGAGAGGTAATAAGTTAAATCTGATGATGTTACATTAAACTCAGCAAAACGCATTATTTGGAGAAACTAATCGTAGAAATGGATTATCGGATCCAAAACGCAATTAAAAAAAAACACACACACATTATACTGAGACATAAATATTTTAATAATTAGAATTACATTCGATTCTTGAATACTCCAATAAATTAGCGATACGATTTCGAATATTTAAAACTAAATAACGAAAATAAATAAAACGGGTAAAAGGGGGTAAACAAATACGCTTGAAACAAATTTTAAAATTTTCAGCGCTAATCTCACGTCAATTCTAACGCTCGCTCCAAAAAAAGTACGCTAAGGGTTTTAAGTGTTGCAACAACACGTATGCAAAAAAAAAAAAAACATAAAAAAATAAATATGAAAATTATCAATAATTAATAAATAATGATTCGTCTTAATGAATACGCACAAAAACAAATTTTACATAGGAAGAGAACAAAATTACAACAAAAAGTACAACGTTTAACTTTTTCATTCAAATAGGAAAAATAAAAATACACAACAACAAAAAAATAAATAAATAAAAGAAAAAATAAATAATATGTAAAAATAAAAAAAAAACGGAATGCTTTAAAATACCGAAAAAAGCGCGAAAATATCTACTCCATGCCAAATGTATTCGTTTCTTCAATGGCCAGTATTAATTTCTCGTACAATATATCGGGCGATTGATAAGGAGGCAAGTCCAAACGATTAAAGCAAGTGTGAGCTCTGAAATATAAATATCTCAAGTTATCCCCACGTAAAATCTTCTGCGTAAACTCTCACTTATCATCAAGAAGGAACAATACTAACCTAGGCAAGCTATCTGGTTTACCCCATTTTTCGATACAGAATTTTCTTGGTCCGGTCGAGCCTCTTAAAGCTGCAAAACCTTCATAAGGTACACTCGACGTACCAGTCACAAACTGTAACAATCTTAATTTCTGTTCGTTGGTAAATCTTTCAATAGCCAACCAGAACCATTGTATGACCGGATGACCTTCGTGATAACCTACAATATGAAAACCCACCACATCGATTAGAAGGTCGCTTCATCACATATTTTTCAAAACTGAATGGTAATTCTACTCACCAGATCTGTACTCCGTATTTGTTCTCCAATCAACAATATCGATTTCCAATGTACCGGCTAATACGAGCTCGAGTTCGTGAGCATCGAAAACGGACACTAGTCGCGGATCCACTACTTCGTAGAAACCTTTAACTAAGCATTCAGTTTGTTCTCCGACGCCGCGATCTAATCTCCATTGGACGATTTTATCGATATATTCCTGTAATGAAATAATTTTCAAGAATAAGAGGACTCGTTCGGAATTAGTTTTTTTTTTTTTTTTGAAAATTGCAGATAGGATAAAATAAACCAACCTAAAAGAATCAAAAAATTTCTGCCTTAAGGTTAAAGAGGTACTTACTTTTTTATACTGATATCAAAGTTTATAAATAAATGCGTATTTATAAACTGAAAATAAAAAAATAATGCAAACACTGTGAAAGAAATTGTTTAAAATTTTTTTTACAATACATTTTTGTGCAAATTAAATTTTTAGGGATTTACGAATTCAATTTCATTACTTAATGACCACAGGGATTTTGAAGCATGAATTTTAGATATCCAAGAGATCAAAAATGTTTTCAGGTAATTTATTTTACAAAAATGATATTTCATATTTTTAGAAAAATAATTAATAAATTAATAATTTGAGAATCAAATACACAGTTTTCACTCTCATCTCTTTTAAACTGGAAAAATAAACTCGTACCAAATTTTAATGCTTCAAGAATTTAAAAAATTTGACATTCAATATTAATAATCACTCATAACATGTTATTTCGAAGCTAAAAAAAATGTAAGCAGCCATGCCGCATTACTGGAGCTGAGTTTTTAACTGGAGCTTGTTTTGATTTAGTAATAACCTTGCTTAACCGTTCATAACTACAGGCCACACCCAATACCAAGTCTGAAAACCCCTACCCTATCCTTTCTAAAAACACTTAAGAAGTTGAATTTGGCACAAATGTAGTATTTCTTGCCATGAAACAATCATGCGAACACATATTTCTCAAATTATAACTATTTGAGGGTCCTTAAATTATCTCCAAATCTTGATAATCCCCCATTTTGGATCCATTTTGACTCAAATTTAAGTGGTTATATTCTGGTCACAAACTAATCCTACACACAAAGTTTGACCATTCTAGGCCGATTTGGTGATGAGATATGGAAGAGTTATGAAATTTCCTGCAGTAATTTTCCCTCCAAAATCACTGAGGAAGCTAAAATTAAAATACGTTTGTCACTTGGGCTCATTTTATCATATGACACAGCAATAAAAAATTTTCTACCCCTCCTGTACCCCCACCCTTATTTTAGGTTGGTAACCCCGCCTTCCCCCTCCAACATCATGTATGGAAGTGAATTCGGGATATAGTATACAACTTATCCCCAATAACCATCTGAATTCATATTAATTACATTTTTACCAACTTGAGGCTCCTCAAGCTCTACTCAAAATTTTGATAATCCGCCATTTTGAATCCATTTTGATCCAAATTCAAGAGGTCATATTGGGGTCACCAACTAACCTAACACACAAAATTTGACCTCTTTAACTTGATTTGGTGGGGAGATATGGAAGATTCAAGAAATTTCATGACTCAAAACTTCCTCAAAAAGCCGTTTTTTGATCTAACTCCTCTCAATATGCACTTCAAGAAGCTGAAATTTGGATATGTTAGTATCCGTGACTCACTCTTTCATATGAAATCAAAAACGAAAAATTTGAGCTATTTGCCCCTTCTCCAGCCCCCTCAAAATTTGAGTGATCCGCCATTTTGAAATTTATCGAAAAAACAAAAAAACTATTTTTGCGTATTTGCAAGAAGAGTTCCTCACCGAATTTTGAGCGAATTTTATCCACACCCGCCTGCGCAAGGCGAGTGACACAAAAAACGCAATTTCCTCAAAAACAGGTTTTTGCTAACTCTCCTCAAAATGCACTTAGGAAGCTGAAATTTAAATATGTTGGTGTCCGTGACTCACTCTTTCATATGAGATCAAAAACGAAAAATTTGAGCTATTTGTCTCTTCTCCAGCCCCCCTCAAAATTTGAGTGATCCACCATTTTGAAATTTTTCGAAAAAACAAAAAAAGCACTTCTGCGCATTTTCAAGAAGAGTTCCTCGCCAAATTTTGAGCGAATTTTATGAATACTCGCTTTGCCAGATGATTACAAATGGTCTGAAACGCAAAGATTTGAAGACCCCACCCTCCCCCGACCTTCCCTTCCCAAATCAGGTAGACTGTAATAGCTATCCTTTTGTTAAAAACTCAGCTAATGAAAACTGATATTTTGAAAAATTTAATTTAAATATTTTTTAATTATTATAATTCATTATGAAATTGTTAAATAAAGAAAAAGAAAAATTAATATAAAAAAAGTTATAAAAAATATTAATTCTGATAAAAAAAAATAATAAAAAAAAATTTTAGTTATTTTTAAAAAATTATTTACATAATTTATCAAATAATTATTTAAAAATAAATCCAATCAGTATAAATAAGGCAGAAATTTTTTTTTCAGATCATAAGGAGCTAAAATCAAATTCATACCATACATTGAGCTAATTAAAAAAAATTTCAGATCACCAGAATTTAGATAAAATTGATGGGTTATAATTTGTTTTTTGTTTTTAGAGCACTATATAATACTCTGTTACACACCTTCTTATTTTTCTCGGTGACAGGAATACTTTTGCCGCCAGGTTTCAATTCACGTTCTACCGGCTGATCGAAAATCTGTTCTGTAACGACGAATGTCAAGTCTAAAGCTTCTCGCGACAGATTGTGTTCCCTTATCCATAACAGAGATTGGTAGAATTCTGCATCCACTGATTCTAAATCACATAAGGATACGGGTCTGAAATATTAAAACAGTATTAGGTGCACGAAGATTAGGTAATAAAATTTTTTTCTATAATAATTTTCAATTCTATCAATTTTAGTTTTATAAAATGTTTCGATAATTTTAAATTCATAGTACGAAGTTATTTTTATCTTATTTTGATATTAATATTATTATTAAAAATCGAAAATAAATAAATAAATAAAAAATGATTTTTATTAAATTTATATTCAAAATTTAAATTCAAGAGACAAAAAGTTGCTTGAAGTTTTATTTACTTACTTTGGTAATTAATAAAACAACAACAAAATGAAGATGTCCCTCAAATATTTTTCTTAAATATGTAACACAAAATAATGTCACTAGTACAGACAAAACTTGAGAATTCCTCACAAATAGAAAATTTTGATACTTCACGTTCCAAGTTGTTTTATAGATATTCGTAATAATTCCTCCCTTACGATTAATTCCCTACACAAAGTTGCTTCTAATGAAATGCGACTATTCCGGTAAAGCTACACGAGAATGCCAAACTTAATTAAAATACTGCGAACAAAAGCTCGTAAGAAACACTGCCTTGACTAGTTAATCTCAAAATTCGTCGTTAATTTCACAGTACTCACAATCTTAACAATGCTTTGTAAAAAGGTCTGGTGAAAAACACATCCAACAAGTACTGATGAACTAGCGCCAATCCGAGCACCCTTCCGCTGAATCTAAACCATTCTTGATAATGATCGACGAAAGTGGACATAGGCGATATCTGCACCGTGTAAGTATCGTGCGCGGAATACTCGAAAAGCCCGTAATAAGGGTTGAAAATCTCCCTGGACAATAGGAAAAAGAATTCTCGCGATGGTCCGCCGTAATCGAGGCCTTCTTCGTTTTCGAATTGCGCGTGAAATTTACATTTCTGCAGGTCCTTCTTGCTAGTCGACATGATCTTGTTGAAGGCATTTTGTAGCAAGTTTTCCCGTTTCACGACGAACCTGAAAATCGTACCAACGTACACGTTAATGAGGATAGTTTGTCGAATGATTATATTCGGTGCCCAATAAAATACCGAAGGAGTTGAACACTTATAATGGTTATTTTAACTACGAACTGAATCTTTAAATTAAATTATTCAAATTTCTTAATATCGATAACGCGTTTTCAATTTATTATGTAAAAAATTCAGCGAAAGGAATTTCGTAGCATTGTAGTCACTACTTCCTTTCGTTACAAGGAAAAATTCACCCTCAGAAAAGCCCTTTGTAATGCTTCTTTTCGTTTTTAACCTATATTTTCCACCCTACATTCCACCATCGAGTTCGACGACTCTTAGCTTCAGCAATCGTTTTTAGAAATTGACCAAACGCGAATCTATCATTACTCAGTGAAAAGAGCTGGGCTTGACACCACTTCAGCTTTATTTATCAAGTTACAGAATTTCATATCCAAGTGTTATGGTAAAAAAAAATATATATATATATATGATAGCGAAATTGACTATCTCAAAACAAAAAATATTATTTTCCCTCAGTATAACTTCAAAGTATACGTTATTAAAGTTATCGATGAGAATGAACAGTACAAACAAATTTATCATTCATATCTGAAATGAAGTATTTATTTGCTCAGCAACTGAATGATTTCATTTATTTTTCACGAATAAAAAATGAAACAAAAATGATGATGATGATGATGATAATAATCAATCAATCAATCAAATTTATTCAAAATAATGACATATAATAATGACAATTAAAGGCTAGATAACGGCGATTACCCTATGCCCCCCACAGGGGGGCGAGCGGGTGCCGGATTATTATTATTATTAATATACTGGCGCAAGGCTACAAGAAAAGAAAAAGAAAAAAAAAAAAAAAAATCAGAGAAAAAAGAGAACAAAATAATAATAATAATAAAAATTTAGACTAGATGAATAAATAAATTGATGAATAGAGCAGGACGTCCCCCCTCAATCTGCCAGGTGACTGGAAGGCAGGCAACCAGATCCCATCGACTGCGCCTGAGTGCCCAATAATGTCTTTTTCAGTCTTTTTCTAAATGCCCTGATCCCCGCGCCGCGAATGGGCGATGACAGCCTGGAAACCAGGAGAGGGCCTTGGTAAGGTAACTGGATCATTGAGTGATATTTTCGAAAATGTGGTATTTGTGGAGGAGGATCCAAGTTACCCACCCGCCTCATCAGGGAACAAGTCTCCAAGATATAGAGGTTCCTAAAGTTGAGGACCTTAGCGATTTTATACGCCTTTGTAGCCGAACTATCGAAACCCAGGCCCGCTAAACCCCTAACAGCGCGGTTCTGGGCTACCTGGATGGGTCGGATTAAATACCTTGCTGCACCTCCCCAGAGTGGCAGCGCGTAGCGTAGAGTGGATTCATAAACACCTACATAGAAGCGAGTTAAATGGTAGCCGGAAATAAGCTTAGTCAAGTAAAAGAGCAAGTAATTGAGGCCTCGTAACCTATTCTGCACTAATGTACAATGTTCCGACCAGGTTAGCGTACAATTAAAAACGACTCCCAGGTATTTATATGAATCCACTGACAACAGCGGCGGACAACGACAGTCAAACCCACAGTGCTCGCTGGTATGCATAATAATAATGACAATAATAATAATAATAAAATAATAATAATAATACCTAACAAGTGAAAAGTAAAAACTGGGAGTTCCAAAAATTTTGAATTTTTCAACTCAAAAATTTTTTTAGACTGTCTACAAATTGAGTAATTATTTTTTAAATTTATTTAAATTTTTTTCGTGTTATTAAATTTGTTGTAACTTATTGTGTTTTTTTTTTTTTAATTTATTTATACTGGCGTATGTAACTGCCAAGATTATCACGCCAGTGTATCTGTTAGTTACAGGACAGTAAGGGTGGATTTTAGATTTTAGATCATAATTTTGAGGTTTTAAGAAAGTGTATAATTTTTTGTAGTTGTTGGGGATCGTCTTCAATAATGGTGTTTTGAATTTTTAGGGTGGTTCGGATTAATCGATAGGAGTCGTATTTAAAGAGTTGTTGTTGAATTATTACTTACATAATTATACGGATTTAAATTTTTTTTTTTTTTAATTTTTTATAAATATTTTAAAAATAAAACATGGATTTATGATTCAGTTTCAAATTGATATTATATTTGAAATATTATTAAAAATTATTCTTCCTTTTATATTTAATCATTTAGTAATATTTATTTATTTTATTTCATTTTATTTAAAATTTTAATTTGTTGATTTAAAATTTTTTATTATTATTCCATTTACTTTTATACTTAAAAATAATGATTGAATAAAAATAATTGTACTAATAATTTTTACTTTTTTATTTATTTATTTTTCATTAATATATGAAATTAAATTTAATTCTATTAAATGAATTTTGTCTGAGCTTATCATATATTTACTATTGGAGTAGATATTGATACTCAATTATATTTTACATCAGCTACAATAATTATTGCCATTCCTATAACAACTGAAATTTTTAGATGACTAATAACATTAAATGAAAAAAAAAAATTTAATTCATCTACTAATTTTTGATCAATTGGATTTTCATTGATTTTATTTATAAGAAAAATTAATTTAAATTTATTAAATAATTTTTATAGATGATTTTCTACATGATTTAGGTAACCTTTTGTATTTTAATTGAATAATAGAATAAATGAATTAATAAAAAATAATTTTTGTTCAATTTATATTCAAAATTTTAATTTTTAATTTAAAAACATTAATTAAAAGACAAAAAGACCCTAGCAATTTTACAATTTTTAAAAATTACTTTTTTGGGCAGTAATAATTTTTTTAGAGGAATTTATCAATTAATTACATAAAGCACAATAATATTTATTTTATTTTTATATATCATTATAATTAATTTAATTTAAAAAAAAATTATTCTATCAATCAATCAATTCATTTATTAATTTAATTTTATATTAAATCACGATATTATAATTATTTAATAAAAATTAATTAATTAAAATAAATTAATCTAACAAATTAAAATTTAAAAAAACTTTTGAATTATTAAAATGAAATAAAATAAACAAAAATATTACCAAATAATTAAATATAAAAGGAAAGTAATATTAATAAATGATTAAAATAAATTTATTTATTTATTAAAAAAATTATTCTTTTAAAATAATTCAAATAATTTAAATATTATCATTAAATAAAAAAATATTTTTTTTTAAGCATGCCGTGTACAGCAGCAAGGCTAGAGGCACGAGCTTTTATTGTCTTTTGTTCCCGCTAAAGTATAACGTTAATTTGTCAAATTAAAATATCTTTTTTTTTTATAATTCAAATAATACCAAATCGATGAATTTATCTTTACTTATGAATTTAGTTATTACTCATAAATCATTTTTTTATTGCATGTTTAAAATTTTGATTATTAAAAAGTATATATATATATATTTTTTTTTTTATCAAATTACGCCATGTACAGCTCTAGGCTAGATGGGTTTCTTTTTATTTATTTTTTTTTTATTTATTTTTTTTTTATCATTTTAATTATATTAAAAAATAAAAATTAACGAATATTTTTTTTTATGAATTTTCAATGTTTTTATTCAAATTGTTTTTTATTGCTATATTTTTTTTTATTTATTTTTTTATCAGATTGTTTTAAATAAAATTGGGGTAGCATCTCATCAGAAAAGTGAGCTTGAACTTCAAAGACTGCAAGCACGAGTGAAATTGGAAGGCTCCTATATGAGAGATATTCTCGGGAATAATAAAAGTCATATGACTTTTGGCCTACCTCCGATATTAGAGGAGCTATAGCCGTGCAATTATCAATAAATTACAACAATACAATATTATATATTTTTTTTTTAAATATCATGAATAATGAATATTTTAAAAAAATAAATGCAGTAAAAATACTTGAAACAAGTTTTATACTTTAAAGGACCCTATGCAAATATCCGTATAGTGTGTATGCATGGTTGCCTATGAATCGATACTCTTGGCGCGGCGATTACCTTCACATCAATGATTATACTTTTTGTGGTCGTTTGAGTAAATTAATTTTTTTTTCAATATTAAATTTAAATAACACATGTACAAAAAATTTTGATAAAAAAATTGAATTCTTCAAATTCGTTGTCTTCATAAATTAATAACTGATAAAAAAATCAAATATTTATAATATGAATCATCAAAAATAGTTTTACTGAGTTAAGCAATGTTGAACTTATTTTTAATTTTCCATTTAAAAATTAATAGTTAAAATCGAAATTTTCACTCGGAATAAATAATATCTGAAATGTAATAACACGTTGAAAAAAATTATGTAATGCCAAGAGATGAAAATGGAAGGAAAAAACGTGTTCTAGCAATTAGAGAAGAATTTATACGAAAATACGATTTTGAAATTTCAACAAATTTTACAAATTAATACGTCGTCATTAATGCGTCGTCGATCGTAAATTGTCGAGATTACGAGTATGCCGACAATAATTCCTTTTCTTCGGGTTTTGCAAGCACTAACACCGGCGAAATAAGAATTAACTCATTCACTCGAGTGCTACATTAATAGCTTTCGTATACGGGCAAACAATACTTAAAAAGATTATTACGAAATGGTGAAATAACTTTTTCTTTGAAGAAAAGAATCAACATATTAGTCGTATTGATACGGAACACGAAACGTATTTCGAATCCGCTTTCAAGGCTTTTCACAACGTCAAGGTTACTAGGTACCTCTCGAACTCACCTTATTTTACCGGGCCCTTGTCCATATCCTTTAGACTCCAATTTACGATAGAAATTCCTCAGCTTGGCCTCGAAATCCCTCTTGTGCAAAGCCGGCGCCCGCATATTAGCTCTGGACATACCGGGCGACGCTTGCGGCGACAACTGGGGCGAACTCCTCGGCGACTGTGGTTTACTGGCCGGCACGTAGCTCATGATTTCGTGCTCGAATAAGCTGCACATAAAAAAAGGCATAGAAATTAAGGCTGAGTTTTACTGGCGCATAAATGGACGAACTGAGGATCGCACTCACAGCGAATACAACGTGCTAACGGCGTTCGCGAAGCCCATAAAACAATCGCCCATCATGATGGGTAAACGATGTCGCAGATAACGCGGAATCACTACACGTAACCGGCACCGCATGGCTGCATCATTTTTTTCTTTTTCTTTCGAAAAAGAATTAGATTTACGCGGCCCGAAAATTAATTCATTCGAAAACGAAGCCTCCACCGGTGAATATCGAATTCGCGAACGCACCACCATCACACGACCGCTACATTGGACGGAATCGCGTTTTGTTGTGACGCCGCGTTACGACTTCCTATATCCTTTCGACGCTATTACCTCCGACCGCTGCGCTACCCAGTTACCCCCGCAGTGGTTCTTAAAATAGGCCCGTTCTTGGGGGTTTTCTCATTTAGAGCTAGGCGAACGGCGAAGTGGAGAATTTTTAATGCGAGTAATTTCGTCGCGAAGATAATGACAATGTGGTTAATTTTTTTTTTTCATCTACTACTTAATAAAATAGATAAATAAAAAAAAAACTCGATTTCTTGATTTTACATCGATTCTAATAAAACTGATCACAAAGTCGTTAATTTTTTCTTTTACATCTACTACTCAATGAAATAAGTAATAAAAAAATAATACATAAAAATACCCAATTTATTGGCTTAATATCAATTTTAATCGAACTGAATTTTTTTTTTAAATGATAATTATAAAGTCATTATTTTTTTTAACAACTAATTAATAAAATAAGTGATAAAAAAAATGATACATAAAAACTAATCAATTTATTTCATTTTATTTATTTTTAGTAAATTATATAGGTTTTAATTTTATATCAATTTTAACTGAATTTATATATACCGAGCGTCCAAATCATTCGGGTACAATCAGCGCAAAAATCTCAGTTTGTTGATAACATAATAAAAGTTGAACTAATATTTCTATATTAGAAATCATTTTTAAAATTACTTTAATGAATTTTAAGGCTGATAAATTCATTTGAACAGCATTACAATTTTTTTGCATTTGAAAAAACCAATTCCAAATAATTGGTAAAGAGATTTTTTCGCTGATTGTACCCGAATCACTAGGACGCACGGTATATATATATTTTTTCAATGCAATGAAATATTTCATAAAATTAATAAAAAATCTCCAAAAATTAATAATACCTAAATATCGATTTATTTTTAAATGTTATTAATTTTTTATAGTTTTTAAATTATTTTCACTCATTAAAAAAATTATTATCGATTAAAACATCAACGTAGCAATACAAGCTTTGAATTGCTGAAATTTAATAAAAAATACGAACTCGTGATATTTTTAAGTGAACTGATTGAATAGAACATTACGCTGTGTATGACACTACTAATGATTTTTTGCTAGAAAAATTACTTTTACGTCGTGCCCCCTCCATTGAGGTACTTATAGAGATGCAATATATCGACCTACTAGTACCCCAAAAAGAGGGAAGAGCGAGGGGGGTTGTGCAACTGTTGTCCAAATAAGGGGCTACGATTTTCTCTTGATTTAAGCATAGTAAATACAAAGTATAAAAAAATATATCACTAATAATAATCTCTTTCAAAAATATTATCATTACCCCCACTTCAAGTTTTTGTCATTTTCACTGATCTCGGTTGCAGTTTGAAATTCTGAAAATATTTGTTATTCAAGGAAAATAAATCCGAACAATGTATTCATGTCAAGACCATTACCAACAATAAATAAAGTTTTGGAAAAGTAATTTCGAGGGGAGAAGGGGGGAAGGGGCGGAGGCTACTAATTTTTCCTAAAATTTCTTCCAAACAAATAGGTTCTATGACATGCACAAAAATTACGCGAATCGACTTACTCGTGTTAGCGGGGAAAATTTTAATTCATTTTTCACCCTGGAGTGGGCCACTTCAAAAATGTAAGGGGTCTTAGGATTTGGGGTGGATCGAATTTCCTTTTTTTCTTTTTTTTTTTTTCAATGAAAGGTGGTTGTAACAACAGTTGTTAGATGAACACAAAAAAATCATAAAAATTCAGTTCTCAACTCAATTCTCAAACTTCCCAAAGAATAAATTTTCATATTTCAAAAATTTTTAAATTTTCAGCCAATGGATTTTTTTCTTACTTTTCAAAATCATATTTAGTCGTCAAAAAAAAAGTCATATAATACAATAATCTGAATATTAATAATACAGTCGAGTTCAGAGAGGACAGGATAATTTAATTTTGAATTTTATTATTAATGTAGCTCCTTCAATTCTGAAATTAGGCAATTTGAAAACTTAATTGTATTTATCTCTTTATATTTTACAGATTGTCAAGCAGTACAGATGGGAGCTGTCTTTAAGCCGGGGGGGGGGGGTGGAAAATAAAAAATTAATGATAGCTACCGTATAGATAAAACGCATTAAAAAAAATTTAGCTATCAATTTTAAAAAATCATTAAATCAAAATCATTTTTAAAATTCATTAAAATATTAATTTTACGTATTTTCACAAACGAACCAGAAATTAGTAATTTACCTGTCATGCGCACAAGATGAACTCAATTTAGGCTTTCTCGGATTCTAGAGGCAAAATATGGTAGATTTTTGTTCCACAGGGGTTCCCAAAGTCTGAGCCTATCAAGTCATTTTGAGGCAAGAATGTGATGTTTTGGGAAAATTCGTGAGGTAAACATACAGGATATTTTTTCTCTCGAGTCTAAAATATTTTTTCAGTCTTACGACGTGGAAACATGATCAAAAATTTTTAAATGATCGAAAATTCCCTTTTTTAAAAAACTCAAATTTTTTCAAATTTTCTACTTCATTTTCGCGGGTCAGTTAGATGGTTGAAATTTTTTAAACGCCTTTTAACATCATTCAGTAACTATTATGACCTTCATTTTTTTAGAAAAAAAAAAAAAAAAAAAATACGAAATTTGCCTCACTTCAGAAAAAGTTCCATAACTTTGTTCAGAAACCCCCTTCCCCCCCCCCTAACCAAAAAAAATTAGATATAAAATATTATCAAGTATTATCATTTGAACAATTAAAAAAATACCAATAATAAAGTATGTAATCCTACAAGAATATATTCGTATGAATTTAAATTAAAAAAGGTTATTTATGATTTTTTGGGAGGGGAGGGGGAAGGGGGAATAATTCATCACTTCTGTAGTTCAGTATCACTTTAATCACTTGATAGTGATGGATACTCAGATTTCGTATATATCGCGAGTTTAGGATTACAATATGACCGTTTATGACTATACTGTTTCCAACCAATCGGACTCAAAATACTTGATGAACCGAAAACGACGAATATTTTTGAAAGGTCACAATACTTAAATTCAATAAATATCGATTCATATGATTCCTGCGGTCAAGAAATTAAACTTTTTACGTTCGAAGCTTTTGAAGGGGAAAGGTAGGGCTTTCCAACCTTCAGGTGGTGGGTGATGATATAAATACGTATTTTCACAGTATTATTTGCAAATCTGAAAACACCTTATTTACAAACTAAGCTTTTGTAATGCCACAGGCCAGCTAACAGTTTTCCTAAATCCGTATAATACATATTCAGCCTTCTATATTAAGTAGAGAAAAGTATTTTGCTAAGACATTTTGAAAATTGGCAAAATTTTCAAAATAATACAAAATACATTCGATCATCCCGACACACCACAGACCTATCATCGTTGAAGGTTCACTTTCGTCCTTGCTTATAGTTTTGTACGAAATTTCGACGATTGTCGGTCGAGTTTACACATTCGTCTATGTTTACCAATACGTTACGATATAGTATACATGAAAATTCAAAATACTCGAGTTTTTTATTTCAATACGACGAAATATAAGGCCAACTAAACGCAGATGTCATTTTCTCCCAATAAAAAGGAAACGATAAAATAACACCGTGCTCGTATTACACGCTTTCAACGAACGAAAAAAATGTCTACCGAGAGTGAGAAATAAAGGAAAGCAAAATCGTGGTGCGAAGATAACGTTACACCGTCGTGTCATCACCGGTCTTTCCAAAAGGCATGAATTATTTAGCGAATACACTGGCGGCTCGTCGAGCGAAAGAATTTCTATTTTTCGCACATCTGAAAGGTTTATATCGCGAATATAATAACGGTATCGATATCGCCTATCGGTCAAATGCGAAATAGAATTAATTCGACGTGTACGTACAGGGTGCTCTGTAAACTCCGGTGGGGTGATAAATTCGCATGATTTTTTTCCATCGTTTCCTTCCTCAGGGTATTTCGTAATCATCGATTTCCTTTTAGCTCAAAATTTTTCGAATGATTTGTTTCAATTTTTAAATATCTTTTCTGTACGACAAATTAAAAAAAAAATGTAAGCAGCCATGCCGTATTACTGGAGCTGAGTTTTTAACTGGAGCTTGTTTTGATTTAGTAATAACCTTGCTTAACCGTTCATGACTACAGGCCACACCCAATACCAAGTCTGAAAACCCCTACCCTATCCTTTCTAAAAACACTTAAGAAGTTGAATTTGGCACAAATGTAGTATTTCTTGCCATGAAATAATCATGCGAACACATATTTCTCAAATTATAACTATTTGAGGGTCCTCAAATTATCTTCAAATCTTGATAATCCGCCATTTTGGATCCATTTTGACTCAAATTTAAGTGGTTATATTCTGGTCACAAACTAATCCTACACACAAAGTTTGACCATTCTAGGCCGATTTGGTGATGAGATATGGAAGATTCATGAAATTTCCTGCAGTAATTTCCCCTCCAAAATCACTGAGGAAGCTAAAATCAAAATACGTTTGTCACTTGGGCTCATTTTATCATATGACACAGCAATAAAAAATTTTCGACCCCTCCTGTACCCCCACCACTATTTTAGGTTGATAACCCCGCCTTCCCCCTCCAACATCATGTATGGAAGTGAATTCGGGATATAGTATACAACTTATCCCCAATAACCATATGAATTCATATTAATTACATTTTTACCAACTTGAGGCTCCTCAAGCTCTACTCAAAATTTTGATAATCCGCCATTTTGAATCCATTTTGATCCAAATTCAAGAGGTCATATTGTGGTCACCAACTAACCTCACACACAAAATTTGACCTCTTTAACTTGATTTGGTGGGGAGATATGGAAGATTCAAGAAATTTCATGACTCAAAACTTCCTCAAAAAGCCGTTTTTTGATCTAACTCCTCTCAATATGCACTTAAGAAGCTGAAATTTGGATATGTTAGTATCCGTGACTCACTCTTTCATATGAAATCAAAAACGAAAAATTTGAGCTATTTGCCCCTTCTCCAGCCCCCTCAAAATTTGAGTGATCCGCCATTTTGAAATTTATCGAAAAAACAAAAAAACTATTTTTGCGTATTTGCAAGAAGAGTTCCTCACCGAATTTTGAGCGAATTTTATCCACACCCGCCTGCGCAAGGTGAGTGACACAAAAAACGCAATTTCCTCAAAAACAGGTTTTTGCTAACTCTCCTCAAAATGCACTTAGGAAGCTGAAATTTGAATATGTTGGTGTCCGTGACTCACTCTTTCATATGAGATCAAAAACGAAAAATTTGAGCTATTCGCCTCTTCTGCAGCCCCCCTCAAAATTTGAGTTATCCGCCATTTTGAAATTTTTCAAAAAAACAAAAAAAACACTTCTGCGCATTTTCAAGAAGAGTTCCTCACCAAATTTTGAGCGAATTTTATGAATACTAGCCGGCGCTACGCGTGGGGGAAAAATATATATATGAATATACGTATTCAATATCTTGTGGTGCCCTTGCATATTTTGAACTATGAGGCGCCCAGCCATATGCCGGGCACCACAAAGAAAGTGTCTTTTGAGGATTCCATATCGGACACCACAAGGTATATATACCATAAACTCCAGTATTTATAAGAGGCTTAATTTTTAATATATAAATATAGTCATTGTGGTGCCCACCTCTAAAACTTCAGCTGTGGACCCAGAGGGATGAGACGATCATTTTCTGATAGTTTTTAGCTTAAAAACCTTGTGAGTGACTTTGTATACTCAAAACGGGCACCACTATGACTAAAATCATATCTATGTACATATATATATATATATATATAGTGATCTATGGTCAAATTGGCATCAGTTTGTACATTCCTCAGAAGTGCATCTAATGTCACATTAACGACACCATAATGGCGAACGGAATGTATAATATCATAGGTTTTCTTAGAAACAAATTTTTAAAATGATGCCACTTTACCTGTACACATCAAAAAAATGAGGCTACTACGACCGTAGACCGAAAAAAATTTTTTTGTATGAAAAATAGAATATTAGTGGTAAAGTGGCATCACCCAAATAACCACACCAGTGACGTCATGACACATAGCTGAATCGATGAGCAATGTGATGGTAAAGTGGCATCAAAAAAAAGATGCCACTTTGTAAAAAAGATGCCACTTTACCTGTAGACGACGAAAAATGATGCCACTTTATCCATAGATAAATCTATACCAAAAAGTTGGACATTTGCCAGATGATTACAAATGGTCTGAAACGCAAAGATTTGAAGACCCCACCCTCCCCGACCTTCCCTTCCCAAATCAGGTAGGCTGTAATAGGTACCGTTTTGTTAAAAACTCAGCTAATAAAAATTCATCTATCGAGAACTACCTTCGTACTACATACGGTGAAAATATCGAAAAAAAAGCAGGTGTTTCGAATGGGCGTCCTATTATACGGATAAAGGGTGCAGGAACCGTTATGGGCGAATTTTTCGTCCCAAACGGAACAAAGTACCGATTCGCATTCGTAGGTGGATCTTTTCATCGATGACGCATCTGTTCTCAAAGCAAAGGGTTTACAGGTAAATGGAGCGGGCTAATGGCAAAATGGATACATGCAGTCGAATATTCACGTAGCAAAAAGTTCGTTTAATATTTGTAATTTTTTCTGCAAATATAATTTCATAACTAACACCCTACACTTGAGCTGTAACATTTTGAGTAAACTGATTTTCTCGAGGGTCACTTCGACGTCTCCGATAACGATACGACCTTCTTCTAAGATGGGTAAAAGTTTGGTGATGTTTTCGATAACGTGAAATGCGGAAACATTAGGCGCCTCTTGGGGGTTACATAGAACTTCGAAAAACTGCTCCGAATCGGTATGATCGGCCAAAGCTGAAGCGATTTTTTGCGCCACATTGTGATTACGATTTGGCTTCGAGTCGTAATGGAAGAAAGCTCTCTTCGTCTTCACGAACAGCATTAAACTCCAGTGAGACGAGTCGTTCAGGATTAAAAACCAATTGTTGAATTCGTCGACTCGATGGTCGCTGATGAAACGTTGAATAGTCGCGTCGTCTGTCGCATTCAACAGATCCTGCGTTATCGTCCAATCCACGAATAACACGTCCGGGTTTTCTTGCTGCAATATGTCCACACAATGGGACATTATTTCGCCGCTAATTACGCCTTCGTTGGCGTAACTTTTAACTCCATCCAGTAGCTCTAGCGTTTGCGAGATTACATGCTCAGTAAATTTCTCTCGTTCTTCGATGGTTAACTGATGCATCTTCTTTTCCAGATTAGGTACAGCTTCGTCCATGATGGCCGATTGATTGTCGCAGTCCAAAATATTAACTTGGTAGAGGTCACGTTCTATCGATAATGTCGCCATTGCTGCTTCGTATTGGGCGCATTTTTTTTCGTATAAAATTTTCAATTTTTTCAATTTACTTTCGAGATCGCGATTCGCGTATTTTAGGCTATTACAGCGCAGTTTCTTCTCGTCTTTGTTTTCTCTGCAGCAAGAGTTTTCCAATAATTGGTTCATTTCGCTCATCGCGCTTTATTAAATAATAATAAATATATAGATAAGATTTTCGAAGTAATTATTCGCCAAGTTTTCGATACTGTTACGAAACGTATTCGTATCGTTTCACGAACAAATAAGCGACCGCTGTCATGTCATCGAGCGTGGATTGCGTGGCAAATTATATTTAAAAATACCCGCTGACACATACGAGCGAACGACAGTGGACGGAACCAGCTTCGAAAATCTTACCACGACGTACTCGTCAATACGTTTTTTTTTTCACCCTCGTTTACACGATATAATAAATTTTTCCTTTCTTCTGTGTAAAAAAATGATCCATTTTAAGGCTTCAAGAGGAAGTAAAACATTCCGTACGTAATTTTTTACAATCGAGTTTACGTCATGATTTTTTTATTGTATTTTTTGCTTTGTTCTGTTTCGACCTTTCTTCGGTAAACCCGACTACGAGAGAAGTTATTGTTGTTTTGTTTGAAAGTTGAAAAAAAGGAGAGAGAGTTGCAGAAACGAATCGAAAATCCGTCACTTTGACCATTCCTTTCGTTGAATAAGCGCACGTTCGTTCACCTTTCATTTACATCAATTCCGCCCGTTGTAAATCACCGAGCGCCTTTTTTTTTCTCAAACTGACCGATTTTCCAAAGCGATAAAAAAGTAGCCGAGTGAATGATGAATGCTGACGTTCTTCGGTTGGGATGTAACGATGGAGTGTAGAATTCGATTAGTAGAAAAATGCTACAAATTTGAGAAAATAATTATGCCAAGGTAATTCGTTCATGCCACCATTAATCTCAATTACAGTCTACAGATACTATTTCCAAAAATTAATATTTTTGTCTTGAGCTAATCATGTCAGGGTGTTTTACAGCAATATGAAATCCTTCCTAACATTCGGGACTGCTCGTATACGTATACCTATACACTCACGTATGATGAATTGCCTACCCTATTTGTTGAAGGAATCAAGACATGAAACTTTGAAAAATATACATTTCATTTTGGTAATATCACCTTTGAAAATTTATTATTTCATCATGCGAGGCCGATGAAAACATGATGTTTGATGTTTGTTTCAAAACACAAAATATGCAATATAGTATGACCAGCAAAAAGCTGGTGCAGCGTAGTACCAGGTGGGAGGAACTAATAAAAGAAGTGTAAAAAATAACCGAAATGATAAGTAATTTTTTTTTTTTTTTGCAGATAATGAAAAAACGCTTCATTGACTTCATGTTTTAAAAATTACTTATACGCCCTTCCACTTCGCTTATCTCATATTTCTGGCCAATGCATCCTCGGTAGCTTTAAATGTTCAAAGATCTTAAATAAAAATTTATAAACATAATGAAGGAGGCTTAGCACAACCGGATTAAGCTAATATGAGGCCAGGGTCTACTGAATGTTTCAGCAGTTCACAATTTTTGTACCATAACTTTTCGACCGCCAACTTACTTTCTCACTAGCATATTTTAGTTTCTTGTTGAGAATTTTCAATCTTTTTTTTTCAACAAAAATTGTTGTTGTTGTTTTTGAATTTGAAATTTTCAAATTCATTGCACAAAGTGTGATGTTTTTTTAACATACCTCTAAAACTCAAAAACATTTGTTGTTTTTAGTTTTATTATAAATTTTTGATTCTTCTCAACTGCTTGAAAATTTGTGGTCTTCAAAATAAATTATTCAAAAATATTGAGATTTTTTTTCAAAGGGTCTCTTCTGATAAGATAGTGAAAACGACCCTTGACCCAAATTCGGTCACAAGTGGTCCTAAATGTTGCCCTCGATGAAAAAACTCCCCAAAAAATTTTTTGACCCCCACCCCCACCAATTCCTGAGAAATCGACTCCCATATGTCGAAAATTCAATATTTTTTAACTCTGGATAGGGTGGATGAAAATTTTTGAAAATTTCACTATTGATAGGCGTTATATAAGTACATTTGTGGAAATTTTTTCAAATTTTTCGATTCATATTTTCTTGAATTTTTTAGGCTTTGAAATTTTCAAAAAATTGTAAAAATTTTTTTTGAGGGGGGTACATGGCTGAATTTTTTTCCATAATTAGCTCGTACTCTAAGGTACAACATGATAATATTTTCAACCCCCCGAAGGGGGGTGGAAGTTGGTCATAAAAAATGAAATGTGTAACAAGAACGCCTCCTAAATTCACTTTTTTGCATTTTTTTTGCGAACAACGCGTTTTAGAGAAAAAGTAGTATAGTAATAAAATGTTTCTCATTAAATTCTCTATAAGAAAGGGTCTTATAATTTTTTTCGTATACCCATTAGGGGAAAAGATAGGGGACTACAAAGGTACTCCTAATACTAATAATTATTATGTATTACACTATCGGAAAATCAGGAAAGACTAAACAAAATGAAATGTGTAACAAAAACGCCTCCTAAATTTACTTATACGAGTGTACGAAAAAAATTAGAAGACCCTTTCTTATAGAGAATTTAATAAGGAACATTTTATTACTATACTGCTCTTTCTCTAAAACGCCTCGTTCGCAAAAAAAATGCAAAAAAGTGAATTTAGGAGGTGCTTTTTTAGACATTTCATTTTTTTTGACTAACTTCCATCTCCCTTCGGGGGGTTGAAAATGTTATCATGTTGTACCTTAGAGTACGAGCTAATTATGGAAAAAAATTCAGCCATCTACCCCCTCAAAAAAAATTTTTACAATTTTTTGAAAATTTCAATGTCTAAAAAATTCAAGAAAATATGAATCGAAAAATTTGAAAAAATTTCCACAAATGTACTTATATAATGCCTATCAATAGTGAAATTTTCAAAATTTTTCATCCATCCCATCGAGAGTTAAAAAATATTAAATTTTCGACATATGGGGATCCATTTCTCAGGAAGGGGTGGGGTGCCCGTACAGAAAAATACTAGTAGTAATCACAAAAACTACTAGTTTTACTAGTAGTTTTTACTGAAACTACTAGTTTTACTACTAGTGAACACCACAACTATTAGTTAACTACTAGTTGTGGTATTCACTAATAGTAAAACTAGTAGTTGATACCTTAAGTACTACTAGTGAATACCACAACTACTAGTTAACTAATAGTTGTGGTGTTCACTAGTAGTACTTAAGGTATCAACTACTAGTTTTACTACTAGTGAATACCACAACTACTAGTTAACTACTAATTGTGGTATTCACTAGTGGTAAAACTAGTAGTTAATACCTCAAGTACTACTAGTGAATACCGCAACTACTAGTTAACTACTAGTTGTGGTATTCACTAGTGGTAAAACTAGTAGTTGATACCTTAAGTACTACTAGTGAATACCGCAACTACTAGTTAACTACTAGTTGTGGTATTCACTAGTAGTAAAACTAGTAGTTGATACCTTAAGTACTACTAGTGAATACCACAACTACTAGTTAACTACTAGTTGTGGTATTCACTAGTGGTAAAACTAGTAGTTGATACCTCAAGTACTACTAGTGAATACCGCAACTACTAGTTAAACTATTAGTTGCGGTATTCACTAGTAGTACTTAAGGTATCAACTACTAGTTTTACTACTAGTGAATACCACAACTAGTAGTTAATTAGTAGTTACGGTATTCACTAGTAGTACTTAAGGTATCAACTACTAGTTTTACTACTAGTGAATACCACAACTAGTAGTTGTGGTATTAATTACTAATGGTAAGTAGCATGTTGATGAGAAATATATGGGTATACATACATATTTATAATAACATATGTCATACGTACATATTAAATACATAGGTACATGATATCTTTGTAATTTCAAGTAGAATTTTACAAATTTAGTTTGAAAATTCTCAATTTAGGAAATGTTCGAGAAATTTATAAATATGTATATTCGAGAAATTTCAAATACCGTGCGCGCAAATGATTACTTACACACCAGCGCAAAAATGTATTAAAACTGGTTTTTCAAAATTTAGAAAATAATATCACACGTTTTGAAATGGTCTTTTATCCCTGTTTCTAATTTAATTATGTTACAAAATTAATTAAAAATATAAATAAACCCACAATTTCCTGTTATAACATTTATTTCAAAATTGCATGAATGAGTTTTTGCACATTTTTGCGCTGGTGTGTAAGTAATTACTTGCGCGCACGGTATATGCATAACAAAGAACATGAAATTGTTTTAAAATATTTAATGTTATGTATAGTAATTATTATTAATGTGTACCATAGTAAGGTTGTGCACTTACAAATTGTAATACACTGGTGCATTGGAACTGTTAGGTATATTTTGCGGAAAAGTTAGTGTGTTTACTGTATGTATTATAAATATAATGTATATTAATACTCAAAAGAACACAACTCTACCATGTAGGTATGGTAGCGCAGTAAGTTAGGTGTATGGCATAGAAACAAGTGACATAATGAGCGTGGGTTCGAACCCCAGTGGAACCGAAATTTTTTTTACACCAAAAATTATATTTTTCAGAAATACATGACATTGGGATAATTTCTTTGAACTATAAAAAGTCTAATTAATAATAGCTAATTATTCAAATATTTTTCTCCGTAGTATAAATGAACTACTAGTTTTACTAATAGTATGTACTTATAGTTTTACTAATGGTATGTACTTATAGTTATACTAGTAGTAATGAATGTCTTAAAATACTACAAGTATTTTAATATTAGTATAAACTACTAGTATTTTTCTGTACGGGTGGGGATCAAAAATTTCTTATCAGGAGAGGGCCTTTGAAAAAAAATATCATTTCAAGTCCTCAGTCGTTCACAATGAGTTTAATAAGTATCAAAATGCTAGCCACCATAGTAATTATACTTTTTTTATTTGCCAGTTTTTTTTTTTTTTTTTTTCAAGATTAAGGAAGTAGCGCATTTCAATATCTTTATAAATATATTTTAATACATCATGTCATAACATCGTTAAAAATCATACATCGTTCACCAAAAGAGATCTGAATGGAGCCTGGGAGTACAGCCCCTAGCCCCCTTCAATGCTGGCCTGGTATTTAAGGTGATATCTGAACCACTCTATGTCAATGCAAACAATGTTTTGAACTCTATCTTTCGTTTTTGTTCAAATTATTTTCATAGTTAGCCTTACCTCTAGAATTTGGAAACTTTCACCAGTTTTCACTTCCATCCTTTAGGGCATAATGAGTAAAGGGAATAAAACCTCATAGCCTTGAAAAAGTGGCAAAATCAAGCTTAAAATAGGGCCTACTCGAATTACAAGCCGAATAATTCATCTGCTAGTAATCTCCTGACAGCCAAATAGTGGACTTACGTGCTCTCAAATCAGTCAATTATATTGTTTTTAATAAAACACACATTGAATGATGTTTGGTCACGTGGACCCACCATTTGCAGTATGGTCAAATTGCAAAAGCATTAAGAACAAAATTTCACGAATCAAGCGATATAAAATGGAAGAAAATTTTAAATGCTATCATTACAAATTTTTGGAAGCTTGTCAAATCGAAGTCGTTTGAAATTTTACTATTATCATAATAACGATTAAAAAAATGATTCCCGTGATTATTAAATTATGAATATTTTATTTGTTTAATTTTTTTTTCTTTTATATGATTTTAAGCTTCGTCTGAAATTTCAAACTTAAAGACATATTTTTTTGTAACTCATTTATTCATCAGAAAAAAAACAAAACAAAGCATTACAAATATAATTTTATACACCAACTCAAACTTGAATGCAACATTTCTTTTACCTCATATGATAACTGCTTTTTTCAAAGATAATTTTCTCATAATATTTTTAATGATATTCTTACTTCAATATAAAATTTATAAGACAAGATCTTTTCAAATATATTTCAGTTTTTTTTTCTTCATGAACTATTTGCAACTTCTACGATTATTAGACTACAGAGAAGCTAATTTTAAATGAATGAAAAAAAAAATCAATCTCATTCACGCATAAGCTACGTAGACTGAAGCCTTGGGTATAACATTTTTTGAAAGTGAAAAAAAGGGAGCATTTTTTGCAGTAAGCTTCATACCAGTAAAATGCCCTTATTTCATTTTTTAAAGACTTTTGCAATCATTTTTGAAGGAAGGAGAATTTTTTTCATTCTTCAGAGAGTATTTCCATATATTTATTTGTTTTATTCACTTTCCGTGTTTTTGGCGTTATAAAAAAATTTAATTTTGTGTTGAATTTATTTCAAAATACCCTAGAAAATTTTGAATTTTTTTTTTCAAGTACTTAACATTATGTTTTTCATTATTATTATTTTTTAGCTATTTTTCAATTTTTTTTAATAATTTTTTTGAGTTTTTTTTTTTATTAATTAGTTATTAACATTTTTTGAATTTTTAACAAACTCTACCAACAGGTTGATGGAAAATTTAATAATTTCATTTTATTTCTAGTCAAAAAAAAACTATACAAGTTGGGTTTTCCAACTTCAGCTTCCCTTTTTGTACATAGTGAAAGACCCTTATTTAATGGGCTTGATTTACCATTGAAAATACATATAACTATAAGCAAAGTCATGAAATGGAATACAGTCCTTTCTTAGGTCAAATTCAATTTGTGTTTCACTCTTGGAAAATCTTCGATTTGCAAATATTTTCTATCTCTCGAACACTACACACACATCAAGCAAACGTTTTTAAATAGATGTAGAAACGTTATATAGGGAGAAGCTTCGTCACGAAATAATTATTTTTCTAGGGTTGAAATTTGAAAAATCCCAATTTATTTGCTGATATTCTCTTCCCAATAAATGCATCGACAACAACAGAAAAACATAAAATACTCACCTTAACATAATGGTAAGTTCTATATCATCACTGAGTCGATCTAATGCAGTGGTACCTTCGACCCTAACGGCGTTAATTTTATCACGTAGATTTGGATTACTGGCCACCAAATGATGTCTTTCTTTGAGAATATCGAATATATTGGGTTGCCTCAAAAATGCCACAACTTTATCGTTATACGCTGTCGGAATGTTTAACGTTAATGAAACGGTGCTTGAAGCTTGAGGTCTTGGTGGCACAACTGGAGCCTGTAAAAGTGAAAGAAAATATTTCGTGAAAAAAGCTCATTGAAAAAAAAAAAATTATAATCTCAGAAAACTCGTGTTATAGCCATTTAAAAATCTACTGAGGTAAAAAAAAAACGTAAGCAGCCATGTCGCATTACTGGAGCTGAGTTTTTAATTGGAGCTTGTTTTGATTTACTAATAACCTTGCTTAACCGTTCATGACTACAGGCCACACCGAATACCAAGTCTGAAAACCCCTACCCTATCCTTTTCAAAAACACTTAAGAAGTTGAATTTGGCACAAAATAGTACATATCATTGAAACATATTTTCAAATTATAACTACTTGAGGGTGCTCAAATTATCTTCAAATCTTGATAATCCGCCATTTTGGATCCATTTGAATTCGGGATATAGTATACAACTTATCCCCAATAACCATATGAATTCATATTAATTACATTTTTACCAACTTGAGGCTCCTCAAGCTCTACTCAAAATTTTGATAATCCGCCATTTTGAATCCATTTTGATCCAAATTCAAGAGGTCATATTGTGGTCACCAACTAACCTCACACACAAAATTTGACCTCTTTAACTTGATTTGGTGGGGAGATATGGAAGATTCAAGAAATTTCATGACTCAAAACTTCCTCAAAAAGCCGTTTTTTGATCTAACTCCTCTCAATATGCACTTAGAAGCTGAAATTTGGATATGTTAGTATCCGTGATACAACTTTTCCCCAATAACCATATGAATTCATATTAATTACATTTTTACCAACTTGAGGCTCCTCAAGCTCTACTCAAAATTTTGATAATCTGCCATTTTGAATCCATTTTGATCCAAATTCAAGAGGTTATATTGTGGTTACCAACTAATCACACACACAAAATTTGATCTTTTTAACTTGATTTGGTAGGGAGATATGGAAGATTCAAGAAATTTCATGACTCAAAACTTCCTCAAAAAGCCGTTTTTTGATCTAACTCCTCTCAATATGCACTTAAGAAGCTGAAATTTGGATATGTTAGTATCCGTGACTCACTCTTTCATATGAAATCAAAAACAAAAAATCTGAACGATTTGCTCTTTCTCCACCCCCCCCTCAAAATTTGAGTGATCCGCCATTTTGAAATTTATCGAAAAAACAAAAAAACCATTTTTGCGTATTTGCAAGAAGAGTTCCTCACCGAATTTTGAGCGAATTTTATCCACACCCGCCTGCGCAAGGTGAGTGACACAAAAACGCAATTTCCTCAAAAACAGGTTTTTACTAACTCTCCTCTAAATGCACTTAGGAAGCTGAAATTTAAATATGTTGGTGTCCGTGACTCACTCTTTCATATGAGATCAAAAATGAAAAATTTGAGCTATTTGCCTCTTCTCCAGCCCCCCTTCAAAATTTGAGTGATCCGCCATTTTGAAATTTTTCGAAAAAACAAAAAAAGCACTTCTGCGCATTTTCAAGAAGAGTTCCTCACCAAATTTTGATTACAAATGGTCTGAAACGCAAAGATTTGAATACCCCACCCTCCCCCGACCTTCCCTCACCAAATCAGGTAGGCTGTAATAGCTATCGTTTTTATTAAAAACTCAGCTAAAAAAATGAAATAAGCCGAAATAGAACAATGAATGCTACACAGAGATTCGCAACTGACACGTGTGCGGGTAGATAAACAGAAGCAAGCTACAATCGTACATCGGATCGTCTACGTATATTTTTATTTACACGTGATAATATTTTAAATGAAAAAAAAAAAAAATTAAAAATTAATTAAAACTATTTTTTTTTAAGCAACTATGGAACGGACATGAAGGCGGTAGATGCGTTTAATTGAAACCAATGTTTCCACTTAGTCCTCGTTTTCAACTTACATACAAAAAAGGAAGTCGTTCACCAGTAATAAGACCCCTTTCGCGATCATTATGCTGCTTAACGAACCACGCCAATAACGGTAAAACGCAAGGGTGAGTTACCGGAATTCGCGGATCAATGAAAGTGGTAGATTTATTCACGTGATCGATGAAGAATTGCTAAGGCAAGTTATAGAAACAGATACTTTTTTAACACCAATCGACAATTTTCCGGAGCTCCGGTACTTCCGGATTAATTCGAAAATAACGCGTTATTACCTTTCCATTTAGGTTTATTTTCGATTCCCATCCTTTTGGTAACATTCGACTTTTATCGGCGAATAAATTTATAAATGCTATCAATTCTTGGTTATTCTTGTAATGATTGTACAGCGATAAATCTTTACGTATCCTCGCAATCATCTTCCTCAACGACTGACTTTCGTTGTAAATACCCAAAGCTTCCTGTAACGTAAAACATTATATATTAATTTTAAGGCGATGACGATTTCATTTTTTTTTTTTGAACCACTGCTTACCGAATTTGAACGCAATACCGCCTGAAAATCTGGTCTCGCTAAAAATTCCATTGCAGGAATCGAATGATAATCCAGATCACTCTCATTAGGTATGGCTGTCGTAACGGTGGACTTGGGGCGAGACGACGATTCTTCTTGTTCCGAGGTACCGGTAATAGTACGCCGAATACTTTGGTATCTGCGCGCAAAATGAGAGAAAAAAAACACACGCTAACGTTAATTTAAATCGCTTACACGTACTTCCGGTTCTGTATCGATCGGAATGCTTCATAAGCGTATTTCGAACGAAATTTCGGCAACACGTAGGTCGCATAATGTGCGTCTAAGCGAAATATGAAACGGCTTTTTTACCTTCTGTCCAGTTGCATTCTTTGTATGTCGTCTGTGACGCGAGGCTGAGTGTGATTTTTAGTCGGTCTTAGCCACGTTGTTGTGCGAGTCACGTGATTAATGTAAAATATTCTGCCGTGGCTGTCCATTCGTGCTTCCCAATCTGCGACAAATTGAAGGTTTTTTAATAAGCTGACGATATTAAATATTGGCCAAGTTGAGGGTGTACCTTTCATCGACTAACAGATCTACTGGAATTTTTAAAAATTACAAAAAAAAATCTGCAAAAATATAAGCTCGAGTAGCGAACAGTAACCAGTACTATACACGGGGAGGGATACTTTAGATTATATAACATGAAAACAAATGGCTCAAATTATACAAAATTTCACGAAGCAATTTTTTCTCCATTAACGTGAAGATAACGATGACAAAAATTTCCATACGAGCCAGATTTTTCATTTTATTACTATAACTTGAGTCATAGCTATTGAAAGTATGCGAACAATAATCTAATAAATATTATTTATTACGAATAAAACCCTAGTTCCTTTTTTCAAAATATCTCGACAGTCAGAAAATTTAAAATGAAAATAAAATAAAATAATTTAAACTCGAATGAAATGTGTTCACTAGTTTTGGATATGTTTTGGAAGTAAGCTGACCACTTGAAATGGGATCAAATGTACACGACGAAAATAGCCTTAAAGATTGAAATTTGAAAAAATATTTTTTCAAAAAAAGAAAAACACCATTTCATATTGAAAAGTCATACACTACATACAGGAAAAATTTACTTTCATCAACATGAAAAAAAAAAAAAATAATAATAAAAATAAATAAAACGAATAAAAGATTACTAAAAAAGTCGACAAAGACATATTTGCTTCCAAAAAATGTTAATTTCTTGCATAGAGCAGTCATCAAGTACAAAAAAAGGGCTGATTGGCTGACTAGGTAATGATCGTTATAAAATTTATTTTTGGCATGACCTCCTTAATCAACAGAATAAAACTCTCCTGAAATGAGATTGGAGCTCAGTTTCTCACGAGATAGGGAGGAGTAGGGGGGAGGGTGAAACTTCTGACTATATAATACGGATCGAGCCATTTCATTAGCAACCTACCGTTCATTATTTCAGTGATCTTGGACCGCTCGTCTGATATTGGTAACTCATTGAATTTATTATACAGTCAAAGGATGAAACATCCCCATTTCAACAGTTTTTGGCTTTTACATCCTTAACTAAGGGTTATTCAAGAAAAGTAGTCTTTTGATAAATTAACCAACATACAATTTCGTTCACTCGATTTTTCTCGAAAAGCTGTATTTTAGTGTTTTTAGTTGAGTTTTCAACTTGAAAACGATAGCTATTACAGTCTACCTGATTTGGGAAAGAGGGGTCAGGGGAGGATGCGTTCTTCAAATCTTTGCGTTTCAGACCATTTGTAATCATCTGGCGAATGTCCAACTTTTTGGTAATTTTTTTTTGGGCCACGTGTAGCGCAGGCGGATATTCATGAACTTTGCTCAAAACTTGGTGAGAGACTTTTCTTAAAAATCTAACAGAATAATGTTTTTTGTTTTTTCGATAAAATTCAAAATGGCGGATTACTCAAATTTCGCGGAGGACTGGAGAATGAGTATATGACTCAAATCTTACTTTTTGGATCTCATACCAAATAATGAGTCACAGACATTACCATATTTAAACTTCAGCTTTTTAAGTGCATTTGGAGGGGAGATGGAGCAAAAAATAGCTTTTTGAGGAAGTTTTGAGTAATGAAATTTCTTGATTCTTCCATATTTACTCACCAAATCCACCTAGAAAAGTCAAACTTTGTGTGCGGAGTTACTTGGTGACCAGAATATGACCTCTTGAATTTCAGTCAAAATAAATACAAAATGGCGGATTACCAAAATTTGAGTGGAGCTTGAGGAGCCTCAAATTAGTAAAAATGTAATTACCATCAACTCATATGATTATTGGGGATGAGAAGTGTACAATATCCCAAATTTACTTCCATACATGATGTTGGAGGGGAGAAGAAGAGGTTATCGATTTTAAAATGTTGTGGGGGCACAAAAGAGATCGAAAATTTTTTATTAAGGTGTCACATGATGAAATGAGTCCAAGAGACTAACATATTCTGATTTTAGCTTCCCAAGTGAATTTGGAGGGTAGTTAGAGCGAGAACCCGTTTTCTGGAGGGGAAATTGCAGGAGGAAATTTCATGAATCATCCATATCTTGTCACCAAATCACCCTAGAGATGTAAAACTTCGTGTGTAGGATTAGTTGATGACCAGAATATGACCTCTTTAATTTCGGTCAAAATGGATCCAAAATTCCGGATCATAAGGATTTGAAGATAATACTGTGAGGAGCCTCAAGTAGTTATAATTTGAGGAATATGTGTTCATATGATTATATATTTCACGGCAAAAGGGGTAGGGTAGGGATTTTCAGACTTAGTATTCGGTGTGGTCTGTAGTCACGAAAGATTCAGCAACATACGTTTGTCACTTAAGCTCATTTTATCATATGACACAGCAATAAAAAATTTTCGACCCCTCCTGTACCCCCACCACTATTGTGGGTTGATAACCCCGCCTTCCCTCCTCCAACATCATGTATGGAAGTGAATTCGGGATATAGTATACAACTTATCCCCAATAACCACATGAATTCATATTAATTACATTTTTACCAACTTGAGGCTCCTCAAGCTCTACTCAAAATTTTGATAATCCACCATTTTGGATCCATTTCGATCCAAATTTAAGAGGTCATATTGTGGTCACGAACTAACCTCACAAACAAAATTTGATCTCATTAACTTGATTTGGTGGCGAGATATGGAAGATTCAAGAAATTTCATGACTCAAAACTTCCTCAAAAAGCTGTTTTTTGATCTAACTCCTTTCAATATGCACTTAGGAAGCTGAAATTTGGATATGTTAGTATCCGTGACTCACTCTTTCATATGAAATCAAAAACGAAAAATTTGAGCTATTTGCCACTTCTCCAGCCCCCTCAAAATTTGAGTGATCCGCCATTTTGAAATTTATCGAAAAAACAAAAAAACTATTTTCGCGTATTTTCAAGAAGAGTTCCTCACCGAATTTTGAGCGAATTTTATCCACACCCGCCTGCGCAAGTCGAGTGACACAAAAAACGAAATTTCCTCAAAAACAGGTTTTTGCTTTAAACCTCCTTAAAATGCACTTAGGAAGCTGAAATTTAAATACGTTGGTGTCCATGACTCACTCTTTCATATGAGATCAAAAACAAAAAATTTGAGCTATTTGCCTCTTCTCCAGCCCCCCTTCAAAATTTGAGTGATCCGCCATTTTGAAATTTTTCGAAAAAACAAAAAAAGCACTTCTGCGCATTTTCAAGAAGAGTTTCTCACCAAATTTTGAGCGAATTTTATGAATACTCGCCGGCGCTACGCGTGGGGGAAAAAATATATAAATACCAAAAAGTTGGACATTTGCCAGATGATTACAAATGGTCTGAAACGCAAAGATTTGAAGACTCCACCCTCCCCCGACCTTCCCTTCCCAAATCAGGTAGGCTGTAATAGCTATCGTTTTTATTAAAAACTCAGCTAAAAACTGAAAAAACCCGAATACTGCCATATAGCGCAATATATCACACCTCTATTACAACTGTTATCAGCGAAAACTATTGCAGCGCGCCACAGGGATGTGGGACGTCAATAGAAAGACGAATATGTAAATGATGACTGGGTATAACAGTCGTTACTCACCCGGAGGTAAGCCATCGCCATCCGGTAAAGTATCCACCTTGACGATACGCGTATTCTCCGAAATCGAAGGCAGCCTCATAGTACGTTTGCGGAGCGAACGAGACGAAACGTCGCTATCGGAATCGGACGAATTGCTAGCCGCTGGTGCGACGTTATGCTGGGAGTTTGTTTTAAAAGGGCTGGAGGTCGGAGAGGGCGCAGCTATTCCATTCCTAAGCGCTCGACGCGGTACCGGGCTGAGGTAACTGGAGATATCGTTATTTTGAAATTTCCTAGCACGATGAGTAGGCGTCGGCGGGCACTGCAACTGCGTATTGCGAGCGTGCAAGAACTGCGACACGCAGTTATCCGGCGGATGGCTGATTTGTCTGGAAAGTACTTTATGGCCTCTGAGTGCATCGCTGCGATTGCTATCTCTGTGGGCTCTAGTTGACTCGAACTCCGACTCGGTACTGGAACTGCTGTAATCCGCGTAGCCCAAGTCGCCGAGCGCGATACCCGAATCGGAGGTCGGAGTGGAAGCGGAATTAGCCGAGTTACCGCTATTCGGCGAAATCGACGAATTACCGCTATCCGGTACGGCCAAAAAACACGTCGGCGTTTCGCGAAACGCGATGTCAGCGCCGACCACGTTACCGTTACACTGATGATGTAGTTTAGATAGATGGTTGCTGGTCGACCAACCCATAACGCCGTTTACCTTAATATCACAGTTCTGACTAGAATGATTATTGGTGGCGACCTTACGCATACCGCGCAATCCGCAATCTTCGGGCGTCGCCAACGGCGCCGTATCCGCGTGCAGTCTGGCGTGTTTCAGTTCCGATTGTTCGTCGATATCGATGATTTCGAAATTAAACGCGTCCTCCGGATTTACCAGCTTCTTAGGCCTCGGTGGTACAGCTGGAACGGCGCCGTCCGTACCGTAAAACGGTTTCTGATGTCTGGACACCTTAGGCGGAGAAATACTACCGTGTTCCAACGCCTTAGTCCGTTCCAACGGACGATGCTTCATGTGATGCGATCGCGGCGGCAATGGCGGCGGATTTTCCGCCAACAACGTAGTCTGCTCGAAGCGATCGCCGCCGCCACCCCTGGCTTTCGTCTTGTCCACCGTGTCCACCGGATCGATCCAGATGCGGTAATATTTCTTATCTTCGGCCGTGTCCAGAAATTTTTGCGTCGATTCGTGCGAATTCCACGTCGGAAACTCGATCTGCGTGCGAGCCGAATCCGAGCCTTCCGAGTTACTATCCCTATCCGAGTCCCTGGTGTTGCGCGGGAATCCGTTCGGTAACGACGATTTCTTTCTCAACAAACGCCAACCTGTGAATTGTAATTCATTCGCAACATGAGTACCGAGCTTACACCCTCCTAGCTCGCCAATACACCAACAACTACATCTATGTACGTACCTTTCTTGCGCTGTTTCGTCGAGCACGATTCGTTCTCCGATTCGCTCTCCGAACTGTAGCCCCTCTGATTGTTTCCCATCAGCTTCACAGAGTCGTTGTCGTTACACGATGAATCTTTACTCTTCTTGCTCGAAGCGTCTTTTAGCGACTTTTTCGACGAGTTAGCCGAATGCGTTTTACCATCCGGTTCCTTTTCCGAAGCTAATTTATAAGTCGATTCGAAGTCTACAGGTTCTGATTGAGCAAAGCATAATAGGTTGATGCCGCCGTAGTAACGAAAACAAAGCAATTTATTACTATCTGAAAATCAAAAAAAAAAAATGATAATTAATAATCGGCGTTTACATTTTTTGCAAAGTGTTTCACATGGTTGTCCGAATCTGTGTTTTCAAAAAGTGAAGGGCAAAGTCGCAATATTGGCTAAATTAACTTAGAAGATTTTCATGAGAATTTCAGCTTCCCATTTCAATTTTTTATATTCCCCTCCCCCTCTAAAATGAATTCATAGGTATAAAAATTTTGAAATTGTCATAACCCCGAATTTTTTAATAATTAAAACTTGATTTACGTTTCAAAGTCATATTTTATGGTCTAATAAATAAAAAAAAAAAATTCATTCGACAATTTTCATAAAATTTAAACATTCAAGATGTCTATCAAGGTGGTTCAAAAATAGACATGATTTTCTTTTAGTGCTCATAATCTCTAAATATGTTCTCCTTACATTAAATACAAATTGCACAAATTTTCCAGCGAAAAAAAAACAATTATTACAATTGGTGGCGCATTGCGGTTTAATAATGCAATTTCTTATAAGAAAAAAAAATATTTTTTTAGCTGAGTTTTTAACAAAACGATAGCTATTACAGCCTACCTGATTTGGGAAGGGAAGGTCGGGGGAGGGTGGGGTCTTCAAATCTTTGCGTTTCAAACCATTTGTAATCATCTGGCAAATGTCCAACTTTTTGGTACATATATATTTTTTTTTTCCCACGCGTAGCGCCGGCGAGTATTCATAAAATTTGCTCAAAATTTGGTAAGGAACTCTTCTTGAAAATGCGCAGAAGTATTTTTCTTGTTTTTTCGAAAACTTTCAAAATGGCGGATCACTCAAATTTTGAGGGGGCTGGAGAAGAGGCAAATAGCTCAAATTTTTCGTTTTTGATCTCATATGAAAGAGTGAGTCACGGACACCAACATATTTAAATTTCAGCTTCCTAAGTGCATTTTGAGGAGAGTTAGCAAAAACCTGTTTTTGAGAAATTGCGTTTTTTGTGTCACTCACTTGCGCAGGCGGGTGTGGATAAAATTCGCTCAAAATTCGGTGAGGAACTCTTCTTGAAATACGCAAAAATAGTTTTTTTTGTTTTTTCGATAAATTTCAAAATGGCGGATCACTCAAATTTTGAGGGGGCTGGAGAAGGGGCAAATAGCTCAAATTTTTCGTTTTTGATTTCATATGAAAGAGTGAGTCACGGATACTAACATATCCAAATTTCAGCTTCTTGAGTGCATATTGAGAGGAGTTAGATCAAAAAACGGCTTTTTGAGGAAGTTTTGAGTCATGAAATTTCTTGAATCTTCCATATCTCCCCACCAAATCAAGTTAAAGAGGTCAAATTTTGTGTGTGAGGTTAGTTGGTGACCACAATATGACCTCTTGAATTTGGATCAAAATGGATTCAAAATGGCGGATTATCAAAATTTTGAGTAGAGCTTGAGGAGCCTCAAGTTGGTAAAAATGTAATTAATATGAATTCATATGGTTATTGGGGATAAGTTGTATACTATATCCCGAATTCACTTCCATACATGATGTTGGAGGGGGGAAGGCGGGGTTACCAACCTAAAATAGTGGTGGGGGTACAGGAGGGGTCGAAAATATTTTATTGCTGTGTCATATGATAAAATGAGCCCAAGTGACAAACGTATTTTGATTTTAGCTTCTTCAGTGATTTTGGAGGGGAGTTAGAGCAAAAAACGGCTTTTAGAGGGGAAATTGCTGCAGGAAATTTCATGAATCTTCCATATCTCATCACCAAATCGGCCTAGAATGGTCAAACTTTGTGTGTAGGATTAGTTTGTGACCTGAAGAGTCAAAATGGATCCAAAATGGCGGATTTACAAAATTTGAAGATAATTTGAGGACCCTCAAATAGTTATAATTTGAGAAATATGCGTTCGCATGATTATTTCATGGCAAGAAATACTACATTTGTGTCAAATTGAACTTCTTAAGTGTTTTTGGAAAGGATAGGGTAGGGGTTTTCAGACTTGGTATTGGGTGTGGCCTGTAGTGATGAACGGTTGAGCGTGGTTATTACTAAATCAAAACAAGCCACAGTTAAAAACTCAGCTCCAGTAATGCGGCATGGCTGCTTACGTTTTTATTTTATTTTTATTTTTCAGGTTGACAAATTGTACTCACCAAATATATTCCAAATTTCTTTCCTTTTTTACGAGAAATTAATTTTTCTATAATTAAGAAAATTTTTTATTTTTAATGTAATTTTTCCATAAATGAAGTGCTGATTTTTTATCCTGATGGACCATCCCTGAATAGACTTGATTTTCAAGATACAATTTTTCAGAAAGAAAATGAACAATATCATGGATTATGAACACGAAATTCAAGAAAGAAAAAAAACGTAAGTAGCCATGCCGCATTATAAGGGGTGAGTTTTTAATTGGGGTTTTTTCTGATCTTCAAATAGCGTTGCTAACCTTTTCATGTCTACAAACCACGCTCAGCACTAAATCTGAAAACCCCTACACCAGGTATTTCTCCCAAGAACACATAAAAAGTTAAATTTAGAACAAAAAATTTACTATTTCTTGCTAAGAAATAATCATATGAACATATTTTTTTCAAGTTATAGCTCCTTGAGGCTTCTCAATTCATCCTCGAATTTTTATAGTATGACATCTTGATCCAAATTTAATAGCTCATATTTTGGTCATCGACCAACTCTACACACAATGTTTGACCCTTCTAAGAAGATTTGGTGAGTAGATATGGAAGATTCATGAAATTTCTTACAATAATTTCCCCCTTTGAAAGCCCTTTTGTTGCTCTAACTCCCCTCCAAATTCACTTGCGAAGCTAAGATCAGAACAGGTTAGTCACCTGGACTTATTTTATAATAAGAAACGACAACAAAAAATTTTCAACCAATCGTGTACTGTACACCCACCCATTTTGAGGTCGATTACCCTTCCTCCTCCCCTCCAATATCATGAGTAAAAGTGAATTTGCTACATAGTATACTACTTATTCCTTATAATCACTTGAGTCTAAATTAATTATATTTTTTATGATATGAGACTACTCAGGCTCTCCTCAAATTTTGATAATCCGCCATTTTGAATCCATTTTGACTCAAATTCAAGAGCTCATATTCTGGTTATTAACTAATATCACACGCGAAGTTTGATTTCTCTGTGTCCATTTGGGGAGGAGATATGGAAAATTCGAGAAATTGTATGACTCAAAACTTCCTCAAAAACGGTTTTTGCTCCAACACTTGGGAAGTTGAAATTCGGATACATTGGTGTTCGTGACTAACTCTTTCATATGAGATCAAAAATGAAAACGTCGAGCAAATTCCCCCCCTCCCCCTCCCCTCCTCTAATCCCTCAAATTTTGTGATCCATAATTTTAAGGTATACCGAAAAAAGAAAAACTACCTTTTTCGCATTTTCAAAACGAGTCTCTCACCAAATTTTGAGCGATTTTTATCACTACCCATTGACATTACGCTTGGAGGGAAAATTCATTCATATATATAGGTTTTTCCACCAAGCTGAGATTCCATTCGGAGAAAAATCAAGAGAATTTGTAATCCGTCAATCAACTGACATAGTACCAAATACACACATGAGCGCGCCGTATAATAAGTGCCATCAATAATTTGGCCAAAAATGTTCTTGATTATTTTTCAATGTAGAATACTGTATATGGAGAGATTATAGAAAATTGACAAACTGAAGCAGTGTAAAATTACAGACAAGTGGAAAAGGTGTAATTTAGGCTAAAAATCACTTATGTATTCCTGGTTGCATGCTTACACCAGAAAAAAAAATTATAGATACGTCGCTACGTTACCTAAACGGATCACAACTCATTTTTATAGCTAATAGATCTCACCTTGATAAAAAAAAATATACATATATATAAATTATATTTATAAATTTGGACATTTACTAGATGATTACAAATGGTTTGAAAAGCAAAGATTTGAAGACCCCAACCTCCGCTGAGCCCCCTTCCCAAATGAGGTAGGCTGTAATAGACACCGTTTTCATTAAAAACTCAGCTGAAAAGGAGAAAATGAGAACATAAGTACATTGTAATGGCATAGATAAGTATGGCTTTATCTCTGGTAATACTTGGCAGACGAACTATCAAAATACTTATTGTAAGAATTTTTTCATATTAAAAAAAAAAAAAAAAAAAAAAAAAATGGCATCAAGTTTTTGCAATGGTAAGAAGTTTTTGAAGATATTTGCGGTTCCCCATTAAATTAAAATAACAAACTTATTTCAAAACATCTAACCCTAAAATTACTCGTGCCTCTGGCCTAGCACGTTAATCAAGGAGTAAGTAAGTAAGTAAGTAAGTAAGTAAAATTTGAAAATAATTAAACAAATTAAATTTGAAGCTTCAAAGAATGTTTAAAGAATGACTGCCTCCAACATACAAAGGTCATAGCTTGTTTCCTTAGGACAAAATAGTCAGTATTAATTTATACGATATTTGGTGATTCTCAAAAATATTTCAATTTCTTGACTTCTCATAATTAGTTGAAAATTCACACTTTGAAAATCAAAAATAAATACAGCAGGAGTTACTTTTTAATAAACAATGAAAGAGCTAAGTAAATGTGAGGATTAGATGTACAAAAAAATTAAAAAAAAAAAAATTGAAATAAACAGAGATCAGATAAGAGACCTATTGACATCTGGCACTTGACCATTTCACCGTTTCCCGAATCATCTTACCAAACACTTCCATCACACTTCACGTGTTATTCGCATCGAACGCAGTACGACGTTTCAATTAACTAGAACGCGATTGCGGTCGATTCAGCGGTCGCAAAAAACTCCATCACTACGCTCCACTTCCGTTTCATGGTTGCGACGTTGGTTGCCATATGTAAAAAAATCTTCCTTTGTATCGATTCGAAGAAATAAGGATAAAAGGGAGAAGGAAAAAAAAAGAACGGTCGCGGATCATCGAAAAAAGTGAACTATTTTAATAAGGTACTTCCTTCTTATCTGAAAAACGTAGCTCGACCGTACGCGCACAGGAAATGACAACCGCATTCACTCGACCGAGCTTATTTAGAGCGCGTTCGAATCATGGGCGAAAAAAAAATAAACGCGATAACGTCGCACGACCGAACGCGATGGAAGCGATTGGCGAATGCTATCGACTATAGCCCTCGTGAACTCGGTACTTACCATGACTAGATGGAGGTTGTTTTTGATAATCGACCAACCACATCGCGGTGCCTTTTTCCGACAGCTCTTTGGAGTAGCGTGACAAATATTTCAACGGATTGTTTTCATCTGCAATAAACAAAAAAACAAAACAAAATCATCATTAGGACATCTGCGGAAATTCAATATTAACGACAGAGGTCAGAGTTTTCACGAACGACCGTGACTTGTGCGAAAGATCAGATTTATAGTCAGCTTAAGCCGTTTCGTTCGCATCTACACAGTAGTTCAAATAGTGAACTCGAAAACCTGCTCTACAAACTGCACTCTTTCAATTCAAAGAGATGAATAAAAAGTTTCACATGTAAGGAGAATTCAAAGAAATTAACAATCGAATATATTTCGAGCAAGGCTGGTTAAAGACAGCTCGAATCGTTTCAGGTGAATGTGGACAGCTCAAATATTTATAAAGAGCTCACAAGCTATTCCAGGTTTCTCAAAACTTCTTCCCTAAATTCATATATGTATAAGTTCACTTTCAACCTCTATCTCGTAATAACTTGTTCCCAAAAATGAATGAAAAATGAAATTCAAAGGGTGTCTCCTGATAAGATAGTGAAAACGGCCCTTGACCCAAATTCGGTCACAAGTGGTGCTAAATGTTGCGCTCGATGAAAAAACTCCCCAAAAAATGTTTGACACCCCTCTCCCACCCTTTCCTGAGAAATCGACTCTCATATATCGAAAATTCAATATTTTTAAACTCTGGATGGGATGGATGAAAAATTTTGAAAATTTCACTATTGATAGGCATTATATAAGTACATCAGTGGAAATTTTTTCAAATTTTTCGATTCATATTTTCTTGAATTTTTTAGGCTTTGAAATTTTCAAAAAATTGTAAAAATTTTTTTTGAGGGGGGTACATGGCTGAATTTTTTTCCATAATTAGCTCGTACTCTAAGGTACAACATGATAATATTTTCAACTCCCCAAAGGGGGGTGAAAGTTGGTCAAAAAAAAAGAAATGTGTAACAAGAACGTGTCCTAAATTCACTTTTTTGCATTTTTTTTGCGAACAACGCGTTTTAGAGAAAAAGTAGTATAGTAATAAAAAGTTTCTCATTAAATTCTCTATAAGAAAGGGTCTTATAATTTTTTTCGTATACCCATTAGGGGAAAAGATAGGGGACTACAAATTGATCTGGTATACCGCTTGATAGTTTCAAAATAATTATGATATGATAGGAATTAATTATCAACTCATGAGTAGTATCGAATGTGATAGATTTTCCATACTAAACAAAATTTGTTCTACACTCCCTCCCCGCCCCTTGTAGTCATTGGCACGATGAGAATATAAAACATTATCATAACACTATGGTTTATATCAAACATCGCGCTGTGAGCCTATGTGCAGTGTAAGTGGGGCGTTTCAAAGCTTAACAAATTCAAGAAAATATGAATCGAAAAATTTGAAAAAATTTCCACAAATGTACTTATATAATGCCTATCAATTCGGACGTCCTTACCATCTTGAAGGAATACCTTGGACCACCTCTGTCATCTCAGGACAACTCCAACCTTCCAAGACGAATACAAGTTGCCTTATGCCGTATCCGCACTGGGCACACAATGCTTACCCATAGTCATATATTCTCCAAAGATGATCCTCCATAATGTTCCCAATGCAATACCACCCTCACAATCTCCCACATTCTCACAACCTGCCAAAATTACACCGACTTACGTACTCATCTAAACTTTCCAAACTCTCTCCCCTCAATACTCAAAAACACTTCTTTACTTGTCTCCTTCTTAACCAAATCTAATCTCCTCCACAAAATCTAATCCCTAAGCAATATTAGGCCCGTGCCTCTGGCCACAGTTGCAGGATACGGCACGGTAAAAATCAACAGGTAACAGGTAATAGTGAAATTTTCAAAATTTTTCATCCATCCCGTCCAGAGTTAAAAAATATTGAATTTTCGACATATGGGAGTCGATTTCTCAGGAAGGGGTGGGGGTGGAGGTCAAAAATTTTTTTGGGGCGTTTTTTCATCGAGGGCAACATTTAGGACCACTTGTGACCGAATTTGGGTCAAGGGCTGTTTTCAATTTTAAATTGAAAAACAGCAGTAAAAATTTTATACAAAAATAGAAAGAAAAAATTAATTAATAAATGAAAATATTTTAATGGAAAAAATTTGCTACAGCAGAGAGGAGGGAGGGGGTAAAAAAATGTGAAGGCCCAAAACCGTCATCGGTAGCCCCAGCCTTCACATTACCTCAGTCCGGTTTTGAATTAATACTCATAACGGTCACAACAAACGTACAGGAAATTGAATTTCCACATGTTATTTAAATCTGACGGAGATATTTTGTGGAATCTAGATTGTTGGATGAATTATAAGTTTTATCCCCTTCACTCAATTTTTAACCCCTAAAGTCAAATTTTTAGATATTTTTTTAACTTTCAAAAAAAGTTAATATTATGGCAATTAAACATTTCTTCACATTCCAAAGTCAAATTTCTATCTAAATATTAAAAAAAAAAAATTAGTAGCCAATTTTGTTTAGATTTTAGAGATCTAAATATGTAGTTTTTAATTTTTTCTTTAAACAATAATTTTGGCTATATTGAAAAATGAACAATAAATGGGGAAGTTTTCGATCATGCGTACGGTATAGGTTCAATTAAAATTGTTCTGGGATTAAGAGAAGAAATATACTCCATTTTTACCTCACAAAGCTTCCGAAAACATCAAATTTTCACTTCAAAATGGCTTCACAGTTCACACAGATGTTTTAGTACCAATAAGCTCGGATTTCATGAGAATTACTGTAAAATAAAAATCGAATATATTTCCGTTTTTGGGTCCTACAAAACCTAAATTGAGCCCATACTGAGCACAAGGTCAATAACTCCACCATTCACAACGAATAAATATTATACCTACATTTTGCTGGTGTACAACCAGTTCCCCTGTTGGGTGGATGGAGGGGGAAGGGAAAGAGAATTATTATTTTTCAAGAGCATACATTAATTTTTTCAATCTACAAGAAATTTATGAATGTACTTTATTATATAATTTAGGTAGAAAAAAAAAAATTTTTAAATAATTCATCACAATAAGAGAAATAACGGTAAATTATTAATGCTTTCTGAATAAAATTAAAAAGCTGTTTAACATAAGGTAAATTGCCGGCTAAAATTTTCCTCAGGCTTTTGAAGGCAAAATGTTGCTTTGGAACGGGGAAAATTTTCAACAGTGCAAAAATTATTTTTTATTTTAATTATTATATTTTGGAGTGGAAGGATAAAAATCAAGTTGGAGAAATGAAATTTTTACATTTTTTTGAAGTCATTTAGCACTTATTGCGACCCACCTTACTTCACTTTTTGAGAAAAGCTCGAATTTAGTCCATCCTATTATACCAGCTCTAGGTAAAGGCCACGTTTTTCACATTCATAATCATCACAGACTTAAGACTGATGATGCAATTTGGAAAATCTTTGTAATTCGAAAGCACACTTCCATGAGTTCTATCTCACACAAAAAGCTTCTATTTAGCTCATCGAGACACTGGAACAATATTCTCTGACAAAATGTTAACAACCAGAAAGGTGACAATGCATTTCAATCGATTCGTGTTAAATAAGAGAACACGGTACATTTATTGTTCTTGCCAAAAGTCGTCACTAGCTACGAACGAGATGGACATATTTTCTACAAAAACTAGAATAATTACTACACCAGCTGTACCATCTCGACGCATCCGAAGCACCGACAATACAGCGATTTCCACATTTCCAACGGCTATATTAATGGCCGACTATTTTTCACGATTAAGTACACACCGCGACTTCTCGCTAGTCTTTACAAGCGTAAATCTTCCACATCCGAAGCCCGTCCCAGCGCATCGTACACCATCGTTCTTTCTTAAAATAAACGTTAATTTTTCTCGTACATCGAAAACACGCCTAACAAAACACAACAAATAGTCGCAGACGCGTCTTGACATCCGGCTCGCCACGGCAACCCCATCGAACCGTCAGCGTCATCCGCGCCGCAGCCATAACTCACCTCTAGATTCTCGGTCCGCATTAATCACCAACAAAGTCAACCCGATTACGCGGCTCGCGATTAGAGCACGGTTCAAAGTCGCCGCACATCGCGTCGTAAAATTAGAATTAGCCGCGATGACCTCGTCCAGCTTAGATAACCTTATTTTCTTCTCGGCCAACTCGATCGAAGCGTGATTTTCGCCACGGCCGCACGTGCGTCGGGACGTACTCGTATTTTTCACATTACCAGTACGAACCGACGACTTCACAGTTGAAGCAATATTTATAGCCTCCAGTCGTCGGTACCCCTCTGCGTATGATGCCATCAAATTAATACCCTTTCGCTATACATCTCTTCTAGTCGGTGTTTTTTCATCGTGTACACGCCTTGTTATTACAACCGTATTACACACAACGTGTCAACGTCGACCCAACGTCGTCCAAAAAAAAAAAAATCGAAATGAATAAAAATTATTACTAAGTCATTTTTTGTTTTCGTTTCGAGCTCAACTTATTCACGTCAAACGCTTTTATGATACATTGAATTCGAAAAGTCTATATTTATACATATAAAAAAAAATCTAAGTGGCTACACCGCATTACTGGAGCTGAATTTTCAATTGGAACTCGTTCAGATTTACAAAAACAAAAAAAAATTTGTTCGATTTTTTCAAGCCTACACACAGAATCGAGCAGAACTCTACCCATAGTACTACTTCTCACCCATAAAAAATCAAATGAGCCCATATTTAATAAATTTTAACTATTAGAGGCTCCTCAAGCCATTTAAAATTTTACGACCCGCCATTTTAGATCTATTTTCATCAAAATTCAATGGTCGCGTTATAGTCCTCTATAAACTATACATATAAAGTTTCAGCTTTCGACGTCGATTTGGTGAAGAGATATGGGCGATTTATGAAATTCCCTGATACGATTTTTGCTCTCAAGTTCGGTTTTTTCTCGAATTTACCCCTCAAATAATTAAAGAAGGTGAAATTTGAATTTGTTAATTATTTAGGCATACTAGGTCACATATTATTAGATGACTAGAATATGAGCTCTCGAATTTGGATAAAAGTGGATTTAAAATGGTAAATTTATTATTATTCATGAAATAATTATTAATAAAAAATTTTAAAAAATTTTTATGATTGAATTTTAAATTCAATGCATTATTTCTGCCATATTAATTAATTAATTAATTTTTTATATTTAAAATAATTAAATTTTCATTAAATGAATGATTTAAATCAGGGAAATTTATCAATCACTCAATATTAAAAAAGAAGTAGCCTTATGCCGTCTACGAATAGGCCATGCACGGATTACCCAAGCTCATCTCTTTACAAAATCCCCACCACCACCCCTCTGTCAACCCTGCTCCATCCCATTAACAGTTCACCACCTTCTCATAGACTGTCCAATTTATAAAAATCAACGCTTACAATTTAACCTTCCACCTACCATACAATCCCTACTTAGTAATAACCAAACCACAATTATAAATCTCTTAAATTTTCTAAAATCTAGCAAACTCCTTTCCGAAATCTAAAAATTATCCATCCGTACCTCTGGCCTCAGTTGCAGTATAAGGCACGTAAATGGATAAAAGTAAAGTAAAAAATTTAAATTTAAAAATTAATGTTCGTTTAGTTAATATTCTTTCAATAATAATATAAATAAAAATAAATGTAAATAAAATAGTTATTAAAGAGCCTAAAGCAGAAATATTATTTCATATAATAAAATGAGTGAATTATTAAAATTTGAGCAGAGCTTGAGCAGCCTCAAAATTTGTAAAAATTCGATTTATATAAACTCATATGATTATTGGATAAAGTATGCTATATCCCAAATTCACCTTCACACATGATATTGAAAGGGAGAAGGAGGAGTTATCAACCTTAAAATGCGATGAGGTGCGTGAAAGGCGGAAAATTTTTACATGATGTATCATATGATACGTAAAATGAACCAAGTGACTAACCTATTCTAATTGAGTTTTCAGACACGATGTTGGATGTGGCCTATAGACATGGAGTTTTTTTCAGCTTTAAAAAAATTTTACCATTTGTACAAGTATTTTTAGCTGAGTTTTTAACCCAAAAACGACAGCCATTACAGCCTACCTGATTTGGGAAGGGAAGGTCGGGGGAGGGTGGGGTCTTCAAATCTTTGCGTTTCAGACCATTTGTAATTATTTGGCAAATGTCCAACTTTTTGGTATATATATATATATTTTTTTCCCCGCGGCGCCGGGGAATTCATAAAATTCGCTCAAAATTTGGTGAGAGACTCTTCTTGAAAATGCGCAAAAATTTTTTTGTTTTTTCGAAAATTTCAAAATGGCGGATCACTCAAATTTTGAGGGGGCTGGAGAAGGGGCAAATAGCTCAAATTTTTCGTTTTTGATTCATATGAAAGAGTGAGTCACGGATACTAACATATCCAAATTTCAGCTTCCTAAGTGCATATTGAGAGGAGTTAGATCAAAAAACGGCTTTTTGAGGAAGTTTTGAGTCATGAAATTTCTTGAATCTTCCATATCTCCCCACCAAATCAAGTTAAAGAGGTCAAATTTTGTGTGTGAGGTTAGTTGGTGACCACAATATGACCTCTTGAATTTGGATCAAAATGGATCAAAATGGCGGATTATCAAAATTTTGAGTAGAGCTTGAGGAGCCTCAAGTTGGTAAAAATGTAATTAATATGAATTCATATGGTTATTGGGGATAAGTTGTATACTATATCCCGAATTCACTTCCATACATGATGTTGGAGGGTGGAAGGTGGAGTTATCAACCTAAATTAGTGGTGGAGGTACAGGGGCGGGGGGGTCGCAAATTTTTTATTGCTGTGTCATATGATAAAATGAGCCCAAGTGACAAACGTATTTTGATTTTAGCTTCCTCAGTGATTTTGGAGGGGAGTTAGAGCAAAAAACGGCTTTTGGAGGGGAAATTGCTGCAGGAAATTTCATGAATCTTCCATATCTCATCACCAAATCGGCCTAGAATGGTCAAACTTGTGTGTAGGATTAGTTTGTGACCAGAATATAACCTCTTAAATTTGAGTCAAAATGGATCCAAAATGGCGGATTATCAAGATTTGAAGATAATTTGAGGACCCTCAAATATGTAGTTATAATTTGAGAAATATCTGTTCGCATGATAATTTCATGGCGAGAAATACTACATTTGTGCCAAATTCAACATCTCAAGTGTTTTTGGAAACGATAGGGTAGGGGTTTTTAGACTTGGTATTGGGTGTGGCCTGTAGTCATGAACGGTTAAGCAAGGTTATTACTGAATCAAAACAAGCTCCAGTAATGCGGCATGGCTGCTTACGTTTTTTTAAATTTATTTCTAATAAATTTATATACTAAAAAAATCGAGAAGATGATGAACAATTAATTTTCTTTTCAAGTTCATTAGTTTTGCATGATTACTTTTTTTGTTTTTTTTTTTCGAATTAATTTTTTCTTTTAAATTTTTGACATTCAGATTCAATGAATTTCGGTGTCAATATCATAATTCATTCATTCCATTTTTCAGGGTAGGAAATTTGGCGCATTGCCTACCTAAATTTTAATGGGTCACAAGGTATATTATTTTCGGTGAGATTTCTGTTACTTCATTCTTTCGAGTTATTTTATTTTTGTATATCTTCCCTACACCCTATATAATATTTTCAGGCCATAGGTCAAGGTAAAATGATATAAAATTTCATGTGGGTGCACAACCGACAAGCGAGTCGACATAATATTTTCGCACACTGAACTCTACGAAGCCCTATGGCATTTCATTCGCTCTCTTTTACAGTATTCAAATTTACCACATGAATGAACAGAAATAAACCTTAGCGTAGGTTCATCGTTGGAAACGCGTCACTAAAGGTGGACGTTTTTTTTTAGTCAAGTTTTCAATAACAAGGATAGTTATTACAGCCTGCCTAATATCGGAAAAGGCTGAAGGAAGGTATTTTCAAATCTTTGCATTTAAAATATAATTTTAAAATCATTCTACACTCAGGGTAGGAATTTCACAAATTCTACATACCTAACAATAAAGCTATATTTCTTTACATCGCATATAATAAAAATAGAATAAACGTATAAATTTTTATTTTGCATTTCTACTCTCTAAAAATATGAATGTCATGCTATTTCGAATAAAATCAAAAATTTTTATACGTTAGGTGGGAATGCTCGTAAACATCCTATCCTTGATTAAACGGCTTTCATGCACGTCGAAAATGAAAAGAGGGGTAAATCTCACTCAATCGATTCACATTTCCAACGAAACCATCATCGAGAAAACCATCTGTCTGTCACTGTGTGAAAAAAAAAACTGTAATAAAATCCACGAAATACGTTCAATTTTTACGATCTCTATTAGCCCGGAAATCCAAAGAAGAGAAAAATAAACCATTCATCGGACGAACAGTCGACTACAAAATGAGAAAACGATTCGCGTTATTCAAGTCTGAAATATCTGAGTGGTGTAAAATTCAGAGTGTGCTTTTAAGATAACATTTACGACATCGTAATATTCACAATTGTACTGGCGTGAAATTTAGCTCATTCGTATTCAGGATGTTACGTATAAAGGAGAACTGACCTGATGATTAAGAAATCCAGACCGATCCGAAGATTTATGTACATCTAATATTCAACTATTCGTGATAAGGAGGTATTTTTTAGAAATATGACCAACCTTCGTGTAATATTATAGTATTCACGCTTTGAATTAAAGTTCGTATACCATTTTGCCCGCTATCGAAATCGAAGGAGTTATCAAATGAATACCTGTAAAATTGAAGGAGCGTTGAGGTTCCAAAAATCAGAAACTTTCACCATTACTCCCATATCAACGTTCGTCTTTTTTTCACTGCTTTACATAGTTCAAGTACAATATACGGAAACGTATACAAAATTCGTTTATTAATAATGTGATTGCGTAACGTATTTTTACTCGTAATTTGTAACAAAAAAAGTAATATACAATTTTTGCCTACCTGCAATAAGGAAGGAACTATGAGCGAGTGTAATTTTTGTAAGTCCATGGCAATTTTTTTTTTTTTTTTTTTTTGTTAATTGACTCCGTGTACAGCTCTGTGGCTAGAGGCATTTTTATTTTAGATATCTTAAATTGTGGAATATAGTGAGACAGACTGTAATTTTACAGAATAAAAAAAAAAATTATTTTTAGGCAATTGACATTTTATTTAGTTGTAGAAATTACATTTTGCCACTCAAGACTGAGAAAATTTGTAGTCACAATTTTTTTTTTACTTTAGGGTTTCTTGAACATTTTTTCATTTTTTATTCTTATTCTTCTTATTAATTATTATTATTTTTTTTTTTTTTTTGTTGAGAAAACGACGAACTTTGTCCTTATAAAAAGGAAAAATAAGTAAGGCAACTTATAAAACCAATTCATGTACGAGCCCAATATGAGATCATTTCCAACTTTCATCTCACAAGTGCTCTCAAAATGTGAGTTATATCGTGGCGTAACACCTATATAATGCCATTTCAAGGAATCTTGCGATACATTGAAAACCCTGCGTGGTAAAAATCGAGCATTTTGGTCTTCTCAGTCCTACGCACCTTCAGTCAAGTTTACAATACACATATTATTTACGTGACCTATAAATTGTACATTTATTTTCATTTTTAAAAATACCCTAAATTCATTGCTTTTCAAAAAATTAAAAAACGAGGGAGTCTAAAAGCCAATAAAATAATTTTTTTTAAAAGAGTTTTCAATAAAAACGATAGCTATTACAGCCTATTTGATTTGGGAAGGGAAGGCGAGCCTCTTTAAAATTTGTCATCACCTGACTCTTCTTGAAAATGCGAAAAAACGTACTTTTGTGGTTTATCGATACACCACAAAATGGCGGATCACTCAAATTTTAAAGGAGACTGGAGGGAGAACAAATAACTTGAAATTTGTGTTTTCGATCTCTCATGAAAAAGTGAGTCACGGACACCAACATACCCAAATTTCAACTTCGCAAGGGTATTCGGAAAGGAGTTGTAGCAAAAAACGCTATTTTGAGGAAGCTTAGAGACATGAAATTTCTAAATTCTTCCATATCTATTCACCGAAGAAATCTAAAAAGGTCGAACATCGGGTGTGGGGTTATTTGGTGACCAAAATACGATCTCTTAAATTTGGATCAAAATCGATCCAAAATGGCGGATTATCAAAATTTGAGTAGAGCTTGAGCAGCCTCAAATTAGTGAAAATGTAATTAATATGAACTCATAGGGTTTTTGGAGATAAGAAGTATACTATATCTCAAATTCACTTTCATACATAGTATTGGAGAGGAAATGTGGTAGGGGTACGTGAGAGGTCAACATTTTTTTACTACGGTATCATACGGTAAATTTAACTCATATAACGAACCTATTCTGATTTTAGCTTCTAAAATGAATTTGGAGGGGAGTTAAAGCAAAGAACGACTTTTAGAGGGGAAATTGCTGCAAAAAATTTCACGAATTTTCGTATCTCCTCACCAAACCGACCCAGAAAGGTCAAACTTCGTATGTAGGATTAGTTCATGATCCGAATATGAGCTCTTGAATGTGGGTCAAAATGGATCCAAAATGGCGGATCCTAAAAATTTCTCAAGTGCTCATAATTTGATTAATATGTTCATATGATTACTGCGTGGCAAGAAATATTTCAACTTTTTATGTGGTTTTGGAAGATATAGTGTGCGGGTTTTCAGACTTGATACTAAGTGTGCCCTATAGACATGGAGGGCAAACTTGAACAAGTCCCAATCAAAAATTCAGCTCCAGTAATGCGGCATAGCTGCTTACATTTCTTTATATTTCAACCACTAAATGTGAATTATTAATATTAAAAATTTCAAATCGGCTAAAAATCATTTTTTTGTAAAATTTTGAAGTGTTTGACCTCATTTTGGAATGTGCTCCTCGATTTCGAGTAATGAAATTTTCTCATGTTTTTTGAGTGTCATTTGACAACTATGTTTCTTGGCCTACCCATTTTTGAAAATCTCCGAAATTACACTCCTAAATTTCTAATTACTTGAAAAAATAAATACACATTTTGGGTGACACCCTGTATATATTTTTAATCCATATAAATAGCAATTGTCTCCGAATAATTTCCTTCATCACGTCATCAGTTAAAGAAATTTCAAAGAACAAAACCAACTGAAACACGATTTCAAAAGATTACTACGCATTGCGAAAAAAATTAAAGTACCGACTAAAATCAGCGAACAAAAAATAAAAATCCATCCTCGAGCTAAACATTTCACGCAAAACGGATTACTTCCGTTAAAGTATCTATTTTGAAAGTACCCGTATGTGCGCTATTTTCACTCGTCAATTGGTAAACACATCCGTCGCCGAAAATATTATCCACCCAGAACGCCCGCAATTCATACGCCAGCGGGCGAACGCGTCCAGACTTCTGAAATCGTTCGCGTCTACACCAAATGGAAACGTTCGTCGTTTACGCGCCGAGCAACGGGAAAAAGAATCTCCGCGCCGCGCCATTCACCGTACTACGTTCTCGATTCATGAATGAAACGCCAACAATACGCAGGCGCGCGGGGACATGAATGGCTCGAATGAATTGAAAAAATGGCGAAGCGAACCGACAATCAATAGCTGCAAGGACAACGCGGCGTAACAAATTCATTCAGTAATTCGCCATCGACGACGCACCGCTTCCCACCTCACCTCCCCTTTCATTCCTGACGCTATTACAAATGAATGTTTAATTAACGCCAAGCCGAGCAAATCGCGTGAAAAGAAAAATAATTCGAAAGTGTCGTCGTTCGTTATATGGAGGCGATCGCCGCAATCGGATGTTTTTACACGTTCACGACGACGCCGCAACCTACAAACTCGCCTTTGAAAACGGTACATCGTTAATGCGGTATCGTGATTTTTTTTTAATTAACATTCGGCGATTCACGAGCGTACGTGTGTGACTATAGTTGATCTACTCGGTTTTGCTCACTTGCCACGATACGTTGAGTGAAGACCGAGGAAAAACTGGGACAAGAGAATCCCATGAAATTAAAAATAAATAAACAATTAATCAACATTTCATCGAATACTTCTTTCACAGCCTCGTCAGTCAATTTTGAAAGAAATATTACTCAAGAAATACGCACCTTGGAATGATATTTCGTAATAACATTACACGTATAATGAATGAAAATTTGATCATAATTACGTAACAATAAAAATCGTCATACGTGGAATTATAATTTTTTTCAATCTTCCCCCCCCCCAAGCAATTACACGACACCTTACCTAAAAACTTGCCTATTCATACTGAAAATAATAATATTTATTTAATTGCAATAGGCTCATATGAGCACCTGAGACATCAGAACTAATTATAAAATTATTCGAATATTAGTCAAGAAGAAATTCCTGTGTGGAGTAAAAAGCCACACTATCCAACCTCTTTGAAAAGTTTAGAGAATTCCAGACATTTTTATTAAGCTTAGGTAATTTATAGTACAGAGTTACTTCCATAAAATCTATATTAATTTTTTACCTGAGCCTTTCTGGGGACTGGCATCAGGTTAATTTGCCCCTCATGAGTTATACGAGAGGGTTAGGAGAGTTGCTTGATTTCTGGCCAAGTGGACAAAAATACAGAGATTATATGCCTTATGTTGACCCACATTTTCATGTTTTGCAAGGAGAGGGGGTGAATCATTTTCATAGACTAGGGGAAGGGATGAAGCATGAAGTGAGTTTACGCATGTTCCATTTATTCTTCATCAAGCACGAATATATTAATTTGGATGTAATAGAATGTTAAATATGCATTTTTTGTTATGTAGATTCTATAAGATGTCTTCTTGAGGAGCCCACAGCGTCCTTCCTATTGCTCGTGCAGAAAAATACATGATAACAAAATTGCACGAAATTTAATTTAGTGTAACATACTTCATAATATGCTTTCTCGTAAAATTGAATCCTAATGAAATATATACGAAAAATGTGTTTAGAGATGGATGAAGACTACGAAAAAGCATCTTAGGTGAAAATTTTTATATGTGATAGAGTACACCTTCTCCGGTACAGTAAATGAAAAAAACTTTAATAGCAATTTGTTTGATATAACAGTGCTTTTTCATCTATTTCTATCCCACTAATAAGGGGTGGGGCCCTAAAAGCGTCAAAATTTTGTTGTACATTTGAAAACTAGCGGGAAACAGTGGTTGACGAATTTACTTTCCATGAGAAATATACAAAGAGATTTTTTAATTGTTTTTCAAAAATTATGCAAAATTATAAAATTTTATACAAACAATTTTTTAAACAAGAAATTTTGTTTAATGAAAAAAAATGTTTAAAAAAATTCTTAAGCTTAGCGTAGTTATTGAGTAAAATTCAAAAGAAAAAACTCCTCCACACATTTCTAACGAGAAATAATTTTTTGATCACCGTTTCCCACTTCCCCTCTCACTCTCTTCTCTGTTTATACAAATTTTTTAATTATTTTTCAAAAATTATGCAAAATTAGGAAATTTTACCTAAAAAATTTTTTTAAATAACAAATTTTGTTCTATGAAAAAAAAAATGTTTAAAAAAATTCTTAACATTAGCGTAGTTATTGAGTAAAATTCAAAATAAAAAAAACGTAAGCAGCCATGCCGCAATACTGGAGCTGAGTTTTTAACTGCAGCTTGTTTTGATTCAGTAATAACCTTGCTTAACCGTTCATGACTACAGGCCACACCCAATACCAAGTCTGAAAACCCCTACCTTATCGTTTCCAAAAACACTTGAGATGTTGAATTTGGCACAAATGTAGTATTTCTTGCCATGAAATTATCATGCGAACAGATATTTCTCAAATTATAACTACATATTTGAGGGTCCTCAAATTATCTTCAAATCTTGATAATCCGCCATTTTGGATCCATTTTGACTCAAATTTAACAGGTCATATTCTGGTCACTAACTAATCTTACACACAAAGTTTGACCATTCTAGGCCATTTGGCGATGAGATATGGAAGATTCATGAAATTTCCTGCAGCAATTTCCCCTCCAAAAGCTGTTTTTTGCTCCAACTCCCCTCCAAAATCACTGAGGAAGCTAAAATCAAAACAGTTTGTCACTTGAGCTCATTTTATCATATGACACAGTAATAAAAAATTTTCGACCCCTCCTGTACCCCACCACTATTTTAGGATGATAAGCCCGCCTTCCCCCCTTCAACTTCATGTATGGAAGTGAATTGGGGATATAGTATACATCTTATCCCTAATAACCATATGAATTCATATTCATTACATTTTTACCAACTTGAGGCTCCTCAAGCTCTACTCAAATTTTGATAATCCGCCATTTTGGATCCATTTTGATCCTAATTCAAGAGGTCATATTCTGGTCACTAACTAACCTCACATGCAAAATTTCACCTCTTTAACTTGATTTGGTGGGGAGATATGGAAGATTCAAGAAATTTCACGACTCAAAACTTCCTCAAAAAGCCGTTTTTCAATCTAACTCCTCTCAGTATGCACTTAGGAAGCTGAAATTTGGATATGTCAGTGTCCATGACTCACTCTTTCATATGAGATCAAAAACGAAAAATTTGAGCTATTTGCCTCTTCTCCAGCCCTCCTCAAAATTTTAGTAATCCGCCATTTTGAAATTTATTGAAAAAACAAAAAAGGTAGTTTTGCGCATTTTCAAGAAGAGTCCCTCACCAAATTTTGAGCGAATTTTATAAATACTCGCTGGCGCTACGTGTGGAAGGGAAAAATACCAAAAACTTGGACATTTGCCAGATGATTACAAATGGTCTGAAACGCAAAGATTTGAAGACCCCACTCTCCCCCGACCTTCCCTTCCCAAATCAGGTGGGCTGTAATAGCTCTCGTTTTTTAGTTAAAAACTCAGCTAAAAACTTTTCCACACATTTCTAATGAGAAATAATTTTTTGATTACCGTTTCCCACTTCCCCTCTCATTCTCTTCTCCATTTATATGTATACAATTTGTCTCATGGTTCATAATATCAAAAATATTTGTTTGAAAAAAAAAATTAAGTTTAGATCCTATAAACAAAAAAAAAAAAAAATTGCAAAAATTTTTGTCATCTTTTATAAGACAAAATAAAAAATCTAAACTCAAAAAAAAAACAAATTGCTCAAAATTTTTTTTTTCTAGGATTTTTTAATGCTTGAAAAATTAACCCCCATTTTGGGAGATGTTACCGGTAATTGAAAGCTGAAATATTTTGAACCTTCGTTGCGCTACGTATCCTGATAACTAAAAAAAAAACTACATTTATTAGCCTTATATGTGTCTACATTGAATGTACTAGTATTGCGTGCTAGAATAATTTTGGTTTCATTTCAGTCACGACATCAAACCGAACTATATGCGAAGACAAATTTCATTAACGACATTTCTTCAAGATATGATTTTAAATTTGAATAAAATTCATTTAATTTTCTTGTTGGTCAGATTTTTATTTATAAGTCAATAAGTAGGGAATATATAATGGCCTATTGTATTCCACGAATTCGTACATTTAGTCAAACCATATTAGACCGAAACAAAGTTCTTAAGCCAGAAAACCCAAAATTCATACAAGGTAACAAGACACCTGGTTCATTTCGACCTTATCGACATTTCGAAATTTTTTCGAATTCGACAACGGCGATTCATTGATTCCGACTCGATAATATGAGAAAAATCACATCTGTCGCCCCTCCCCCCAAATCCACCTAAACCGGTTAACGTTAACCCAAATAATCACAGACGAAAAGTCATCCCCCACAAGGCTCGCTCACCTCATAACCAATTAGCGAGGCGACCTTTTAATACGTGAAAAAGGCGCGTCCGAACGGGTGCCGCGCGGTGTAACCGGATGCTGGGAATGCTACTGTAAACATAAATCACTACCCGCAACGAGAACTTGGATCTCTCTATGTCAATGCCGAAACGACCGCGCACGCCCGTTTAACCAAATAAACGTCGGGAAATACCGCGTTAAGGGTTGTTCGCTCGTGGGCGCTCGTCGGTCGGAAGTAATTTAATTCGTATACGACGAGCTACGCTCCTAGATGACGGCATGTCATCGCTTCTAGGTCGAAAATTACATTACGACTAATTTGACGTGTTCCAAATGCGACCACTCAGGAAATACGATTTCGCCGAAAGTGCGTACCGCGTATGTAACGGTTAACCGTTCGATAACGTCTAACGCAGCGTCGTGGTCTCTGGTGTTGTGTTTTTTTTTACATCGTTTCGGGAACGAGCTAATTAACCGTATTTCAAGCTAAAATAGTCCTATGCGAACCACCGGTTCCGCAATTGACGTGTTGGAAGTATCCGGTAATTAATGGTGATTAAAACCTAATCATTTCGTTACAGGATAGCGTCTTAGTCATCGAGGAATTTTCATTACGGGTAACAAAGCCAGCCTGTCGTAGTTGGAATAACCCACTACGCAGGAATGCATTTTGAAGCTTTCGTTCTTGTTCCCTCAGTTTCCACCCTATATACGTGTAAATTCATACAGTTTGACTATTTGGAATGATAGCCTGACAAATGTTCAAATTTTTTTAACTTACGAAGATATTCTCCCCCTCCCTCCCACAAATACCCGCTCCTAATTCGAAATGCAAACCAATGTGTATGAAAATCGCTCAACATATGGTGAAAAGTTGTTCATGTGAAAATCTCTGAAATACTTTTTTCCAATTTTCGATTCCACTCAAAATGGAGGGTCAAGCAAATTTTGGTGAAAGAAGGTGAAAATATCTACAAAGCATTAAAGCTCTCTATCTTCATACCACAGAACAGAGTAAGATAAGAACACCGACATGTTTAAATTTCAGCTTTCCAAGTGAATTAGATTGGAAGTTGAAATAAAAACAACCTTTTGAGTAAGTCTTGGCTCTAGATGGTTCACTCTACTTTTATTAAATGTATTAACCTAGGTAACCTTAAGAGCTCTGAGAGGAATAGGTTACCAAAGTTGAACACATTTCCTCAATTTTGCTCGTTATTTCCTAATTATTCCAGTAGAATATGAATTAATTTATGAAAAAAAAAAAAAAAACATTTTCACACCAGCAGCTTGACTGAAAATCATATTTCATCAAACATTGAAAACACTGAAGCTTTGAATCAACGAATATTTTGAAGCTAACCATTCTCCCTTATTTTTTTCAAAATTATGATAAACAAGTACGAAACAAATTTTCAAAACTGATGAGGTGACGTGAGATTTTATTGATATTTTTAATTTTATTAGATTAGGAAAGTTTAATTTATTATTTTTTTTTATTATATTAAATTATTTAATTTTATTGTTAATAATTATAATAAATTTTTTTATTAAAAAAAAATATTTTCCTTTACGGAAAAATTAAAATGAAAAAATATAATATTAAAACACCATCAAAAATTTATTTATGATGAAATTTTGGTTCTTTGATAGCCTCAAACGTTTCATACAAGTTAGAAAACTCTTGAACAGATTTTTTCAACTTATATAAAATTTCAAGATTTTACATTACTTTACTTACTTTACTTACTTTTATCCATTTACGTGCCTTATACTGCAACTGAGGCCAGAGGCACGGATGGATAATTTAATTTTTTAGATTTCGGAAAGGAGTTTGCTAGATTTTAGAAAATTTAAGAGATTTGTAATTGTGGTTTGGTTATTACTAAGTAGGGATTGTATGGTAGGTGGAAGGTTAAATTGTAAGCGTTGTAAGCGTTGAACTGTTAATGGGATAGGTTTGACAGATGGTGGGGATTTTGTGAAGAGATGAGCATGGGTAATCCGTGCATGGCCTATTCGTAGACGGCATAAGGCTACTTCTTCCCTGCGGGACGTCTGACACGTTGTGGACCAAAAATCTGTGGTGGACTTGACTGTTCGGAATTTGTTTGAGTTTGGAACTCTTTCCCAGTTTTTCAACCATTTTTGGGATAAGAGTGAATTATAATGTGTTTTTAGGTCCGTGGGTGTTGAAGGTAGGTTTGGTGTAGGTAAAAGAGTAGCAGCTTGTTTTGCTAGTTCGTCCGCTTTTTCATTCCCAGTGATGCCTCTATGTGATGGAAGCCACGCGAAATTTATATATGAGGGAGGTGCCATGAGTAAAACGGAAATAATTTCCTTGGCGATAGGGTGTTGCTTGTGATCATGGTATTTTTGTAGGCATTTTAAGGCATTAAGGGAGTCGGTGAGGATCACGGATTTTTTCTCAAGGTTGTTTGCCTGGAGGACGGCTTGTTTAATAGCGTGAAGTTCAGCCGATAAGATGGAGTAAAAGCTCGGTAAAGAGATAAGAGTATCTTCTATTTTATCGCATGTAATTGCGCAACCAACATAGTTATTAAATTTCGATCCATCTGTAAAAATGTGAATATGATTTGGGTATTTGGATATAAGTTGTATAAAGGCTCCTTTGTAAATATCGTTTGCGCTACTTTTGTGAATATCCAACATAGAATAATTTATATCGATTGAAAAATGTTGCCAAGGTGGTATGATTGATGGAGTTTCTTGAAACACTGGTGGTAGGTACGTATTCATGGATTTTAGCGATGTATTTGCGATGGCTAAGAAATGAAAGTTTTTCAGCAGTTCTGGATTTTCCGATAGCAAGGTGTAGGCTGGGGTATTTGGTGAGGATCCGAGATGAGCGAGAAGATCTAGTATTATGCGTTCACGACGTAGATCGAGTGACCATTCTTCACTTTCATATAATAGGCTGGTAATAATAGGTACTATTATATGAAATACCCGAATTTTCCAAAATAAAAGTAAAATTTTGGTAAATTTTCAGATAGCGTTGTCAGACTTTTTAAAAACTAGTGAACACTCCACTTCGTCAATTTTCATGTTAGAAAATGTAAAATTTCAAATTGGTGATAAAACAAAAAAAAAATTCACGAAATGGTGTTTTCAAGTTATTTGACAATTTTTACGTCTCCACTGTTATCTATTTGAAGTCAACCTCCTTTCCCCCTTTTTTTAACCATACGAAATAATAACATCGAAATCAAATTTTACTGATTATAACTTAACTTATGAAAAAAAGTAAGTAATAAATTGATGATAACTTGTTGCGAAATTAGTAATAAGGAAAAGTAACCAAAAGCTTGTGGAGTGGTACAATTTTTAAAATATTCCAATATGTTTTCCTAATTTACTTAAAAAGCTCAAATTTCGTAAGTGGAGTTAATTTCAGTTAAAATAGCGGATGATGAAAATTTGACGAACAATAGAGGAGTCTCAAATTTGATAAATATAGAGCACAGTAGGGTGTCACTCATTTTCCGAAATTCAATTTTTGATGGTGCACCCCCTTCCCCGCCTCCAAAAAAATGTTCCTTTGGACTACAAAGAAATCTCAAAAAAAAAAAAATCAACTAGAAAACACATTTATAATCTGCGCCGATTTGAGCTTAAAATTGCCAAAAATTTGACATGTTGACAAAAAAAAAATGGCAAAATTTTTCTATATTCAATTTGTTTTTTAAATGTTCTATTTTGTGTCTTGCAGGTATGAAAAAAAAACTGAATGCAGAATTTTTTCTAATATAGTAATATTACCCACTGTATATCGGTGGATACCGTTACGCGGGAGGAAGACTGGGAGCGTAGGAGGGGGGAGGTGAGAGGAGAAATCAGGTAGAGACTATAATCTAAAATTACATTCCATGCGCATATCCACTTATTTTCACTCATTTTTAATCATTATATTTTAAAAATGTTGAATTTCAAAGAATGCTATGCCTGTTGTTTAATCTATTTTTCAAGTGTAATTTTCCAAAAAAAATATCAAAATCGGGAAATAGGCGATTTCATTTTTACAACTTACATTAAAAGGTTTAGAGCTCTTAAAAAAAATTTTACACCAAAAAAATTTTTCCAGCGCTTTGTATATTTCCAGGGGTCCTTAAGGTAGAGTACATGTGATGGAGGGTGGGTAGAAATGGTTTTGAAAAGGGGGAAAACTGTGTGGTCCTGATGAGCTATAGTGCTATTCAAAACAATGCTTTTTGGGCAATTTTTATCTCTTTACCCTTTGCAGGGGTTCCAACATAAGACAAAGTCGAAAAAAACGATTATCGAATTTTTCCATACCATCGCACATGTTTTTAGGGCTGAAACTTTCATGGATTAAATATCCTTTATACAACTTCAAAACTTCAAACGGAAATGAGGGACAACCGGTTAGAATGGTAAAAAGAAGGAGTTTCAAAATTTTTAAAAATAAAAAGTCTCACTCCCCCTGAAAAAATGACCTTCACGTAACGTCTTGAATCATAACTATTCAGTTTAGGTTTAAAAGTACATAATATATCCACCAGTGATTCCTAATATCTTCCTTACTTTCCATTTTGACACCTCCCATACCCCCATGAGTGGTTAAGGTTAGTATCGAAAAGTATTACTAGGCAACTTTTGGGCAATAACGTTTCGAAGTAGATGGGTCCAAAAACCGGCCTTATTCATACTTCACCCTTCATGAATCGTCCATATATGTATAGCTTGAATTTTGTATGCAATGTTTGATAAAAGAAGGCGACAATACGTATGACACCTTCAATTTGAGTTAGAAAGGGTCTAAAATGATAAATGATCAAAATCTGATGAAGTATGAGGAACTTCAAATAGTTCAAATTTAATACTAAATTCAACTTCTTAGTGGATTCTGGAGGAGATAAGTAGGGGTTTCCGAGTTCGGTCTGGGTGTGGGTGTAAAGAGGTTAATAGCATCGTCTAGAAGTCTGAATATGCCCCCAATAAAAACTCAGCTGCAATACTGAGATATGGCTGCTTACCCTTTTTCTTCACAATACGTCAGTAAATTTGACAATGATTTACACGAGCAACACCTTGAAACGCAATACGCAAATTACCACCCATGCGAAAGACAGACATTTCCTTTGTCGAGAGTGAATCGGCGATTAAATTCGCGTCTACGATCACGTCATGCACACCTTACGAAAAATTAATCCATTTGACAGGGGCCCCTGGATACAGACGACGTGATGGGTGCGATTCGATGTAATCGAAATGATATATTAGAATGAATAATTTCAACGATGGGTAGTAACACTGGCGTGGTAAACAACCTCGCAATTAATATCTTCAGACTGGTTCGAAAAACAAAACAAAAAACAAACAAACAAAATCCTCAATCATTCCACCAACGAAGACTCGCGTTACGTTAATGTAATTAAGAGGAAGGTAAAAACACGTAGAGGTGCTATGGACGCGGACACGCGAGACTCGTTATTTCGCATCGGTCATCTTAGTTCTTGTGTCTGCGTCCAATGCCAACGGAGAGGCGAAGTAACGGACGATTCGCGTGCACCAAAGATATCCTGTTTCTGGCCACTTACACGAAATTACGAATGCTGATGAACCGACGACGTCTGCGTCATCTCAAACACCGTCCTTGATGATCTGGTACCGACTGTAAGCTTTTCCATTGACTGAAAAATTCTTCTTTCATGGGCGCGACGCGACGGTTGCTGTCGACGCTTTTCACTACGACGGTGGTGACGTGAAATGGCGAAAGCTCGCCAGTCGTTACGCCATTTCCGGTACACACACCGCTCTGTCACTTGGTACGCGTTACGTAACATGTAAATGGTTTTCTATATCGGTATCGCACACGAGTACTATGAAAGAACATAATACCCGGCCAACTCATTCTTTAATCGGCTCTTTCTGATGTAAATAGGTTAACCAGGTGATATATCGCACACAAATGCATAGGAAATGCCAACAAAAAAAAAAAAAAAAAAACGTAAGCAGCCATGCCGCATTATTGGAGCTGAGTTTTTAATTGGGGCTTGTTCATGTTTGCACATAACGTTACTCTTTCATGTCAACAGTCACCCTACCCTATCCCTTCTGACTCCATTTGAGAAGATGAATTTAGAGTAACTATAGTATTTCTTGCCATGCAATAATCATCACATGTAAACGCACTAATTACAAATTAAAGCTACTCGAGGCTCCTCAAACTATCCTCAAATTTTTATGATGCGCCATTTTGGATCCATTTTGACCCAAATTAAAGAGATCATATTCTGGTCATCCACTGACCCTACATCCGAAGCTTGACTTTTCTAAATCGATTTAGTGAGGAGATATCGAACATTTACGAAATTCAGAAGTTGAAATCGGAATACGTTAGCTAATTACACTCATGTCATTATATGACAAAACAACAAAAATTTTCGACCTTTCACGTACCCCGCCACATTTTGAGTTCTATCCCCACCCACCCTTCCCTCATCTCACACCATGTATAGAGGTGAATTGGACATATAGTATACTTCTTATCCCCAATAATCATATGAGTTCATATTAATTACATTTTTACTAATTTGAGGCTCCTCAAGCTCTACTCAAATTTTAATAATCCGCCATTTTGGATCCATTTTGACCCAAATTCAAAAGACCATATTTTGATCATCAACTAACCTCACACACAAAGTTTTACTTCTCTAAGTCGATTTGGTAAGAAGATATGAAAGATTCGAGAAATTTCATCACTCAAAACTTCCTCAAGAAATCGTTATTTGCTCTAACTCTCCTCCAAATGCACTTGGGAAGCTGAAATTTTGATATGTTAGTGTCCTTGACTCACTCTTTTGTATGAAATCAAAAACAAAAAATTTGAGTAATTTGTCTCTTCTCCAGCTCTCCTCAAAATTTGAGTCATCCACCATTTTGAGGTGAATCGAAAAAACAAAAAAAGTATTTTTCTGGCAATTTTAAGAAGAGTCTCTCACAGGATTTTGAGCGAATTTCACGAATACCTGCCGGTGCTACGCGTGTAGGCGAGGAATATGTGGAATATGACATATATTGCATGTACTATTGGGAGATCTACTACATACACGGTAATTACGAGATCAGTTTTTTAAAAATTCGTGCAATACAGCATAATGATTTAACAAAAAAAAAAAAAAAAAAAAAAACAGCGATGCGTACCAAAAATAAGTATGCAATATTTGCACCATATGTTCGCAAATGCTCTGAAACGCAAATATTTGAAGACAACACTCTTCTCCAACCCTACCACTCCACCCCCATCTCAAATCAGATAAGCTATAATAGCTATCGCTTTTATTGAAAACTCATCTAAAAAGTTAACCCTGGGGTAATATAAATTCGAATAAATTCGACCAATTATTCTCCTATATGCTTGAATTCGTCCACTCTTATATACACGTTTGTACCGAACCTTCGCGCGTACACAATGACCCTTCTTCCTCGACGTCCGCCCGTACGAGATTATATAACCGTTTCCGGTCATTTTATCGCCTCGATGTATTCGCGAGACGAAGATGCGAGCGTTTTCTCTCTCTCCTCTCTTTTCTTTATTAATCCACGGCGCGTATACGTTTACACAAATGCAAAGCGGCCTTATCGGGTTACCTGTCGGTGAGCTTTTTCCGTTTCGCGTGTCCACTGGACGCGCCTCTGCCGTCTTCGAGCTCCGATAACGTTTCTATATTTGGTAATAACGTTCGTTTGTATCGTAATTACCGACATCGTTATATACCGTATACGTAATATGGCCACCGTCGTAGACGCGCCATTGTATTTTCGCCTAATTTGGAGTACTCATTACGCGTACAACAATTTCGAATTCCTCTCACATCGAGCACACGTATACCAACAGACTGCTTATCATTAATGTACGTATATACGATGATTTTCTTGACTAGCAGTCATCCGTGTTAGTCTTCTATCGTATGGAAGATTCGAGAAATTTCATGACTCAAAGTTTCCTCGTAAAGCCGAATGTACTTGGAAAGCTGAAATTTACGTATGTTGGTGTTGGTGTTCGTGACGCACTCTTTCATATGAGATTAAAAACGAAAATTCCAGCAATTGGTCTCTTCTCTAAACTTCCTCAAAATTTGAGTGATCCGCCATTTTGGATGCGTTTTTACCCGAATTTCAGAGGTAATTTTTTGGTCTTTAGCTAACTCTATCTGAGAAGTTTGACCTTTCTCGTTAGATTTAGTGAAGGATTACTCAAAACTTCGTCTTAATCGTCTCTTTCGTGCGATATTGCAAAAGAAAAAAATGGTCTGAAACATAATGATTTCAAGACCCTATCCTCTCCCACCCCTTCTTCCCGAATCAGGTACGTTGTAATAGCTATCGTTTCAAAGTAATAAATTGATTAAAAATACAAACATTTTTAAAACTTGAAAAAACTGAAAAAATAAAAATATATCAAAAAAAAAAAGTGGAAGAATAATGCTTTTCAATAGCTGAACGATATTCAAGATTAAAATAAAAAAATGAATAAAAAGCAAATATATAAAAAAATAAATAAAAAAAAAATTTTAAAATAAAGAAATTACATATCAAAATTAAAATGAAATTTAAAAAAAAAAATTAAAAGAATTTTTTTTTTTTTTTTTTGGAAAACCAATTATTCACTAAAATACTGCCTTATATAATTACTAGTCCAAAAATGATATCTGCTCAAACATATATACAAAAAGTTGGAAATTCGCCAGATGATTACAAATAATCAGAAACGCAATGATTTGAAGACCCCTCCTTCTCCCTCCCTCCCTCACTCCTTCCTTTCTTCTCAAATCAAGTAGTTTGTAATAGCTACTGTTTTTATCAAAAACTCAACTATGGTAAAATTAAGATGTCGATAACTCGAGTTTTTCCAGCAATCTGAGGGTGTTTTTTGTCACGAAAAAGCTGGAAAAAAGTTTGCCATCGATATATTCGAGATATATTGAAAAATGTCAATTTCACTAATTTCTAAAAATGATCGTACGTTGTAATAGCTATCGTTTCAAAGTAATAAATTGATTAAAAATACAAACATTTTTAAAACGTGAAAAAACTGAAAAAATACAAATATATTAAAAAAAAAAATAAAAAAAAAAGTTCTTGAGTGAAAATTTGTAGGCCCAGTCAGAGGTGTACACGGCGTATGACAAAAAAAAACAAATCAGGTAGGCTGTAATAGCTATCGTTTTGTTAAAAACTCAGCTAAAAAAAAAAAAAGTGGAAGAATAATGGTTTTCAATAGCTGAAAGAATATTCAAGATTAAAATCAAAAAGTGAATAAAAAGCAAATATATAAAAAAAAAATTAAAATAAAGAAATTACACATCAAAATTAAAATGAAATTTGAAAAAAAAAAATTGAAAAAATTTTGATTTTTTTTTTTTGGAAAACCAATTATTCACTAAAATATTGCCTTATATAATCACTAGTCCAAAAATGATATCTGCTCAAACATATATACAAAAAGTTGGAAATTCGCCAGATGATTACAAATAATCAGAAACGCAATGATTTGAAGACTCCTCCTTCTCCCTCCCTCCCTCACTCCTTCCTTTCTTCTCAAATCAAGTAGTTTGTAATAGCTACTGTTTTTATCAAAAACTCAACTATGGTAAAATTAAGATGTCGATAACTCGAGTTTTTCCAGAAATCTGAGGGTGTTTTTTGTCACGAAAAAGCTGGAAAAAAGTTCGCCATCGATATATTCGAGATATATTGAAAAATGTCATTTTCACTAATTTCTAAAAACGATCGTATAACTTACGAATAGGATATGAATTTTTCTCTAGCATTTTCAAGGCCACAAGCTCCTTTCACTCTTCAAAAAAGAATGACCCTTCTCATCCATTTCTAATACAATCGGAATTTCTAGTTTCATCGAAAATCGAGTGATTTCCAATCAAATCGAACATCTGAACAAACATTCATTCAGTTTGCCCAACCTTGTCGGCGAGTTGACTATACGTAATCCGAATCACACGAAGCTGCACCTTTGGGCGCGATACCGCGTCTCAATCAACATCGCTTCCGTTTCGACGAGCGGCATTTTTTTTCTACATCGACATTAATTCCCACCGAGTCAGACCATTCGTCTATAGTATACCGCGCCGGCTCTCGGAACGCAGTTTTCGTCGACTACGTGACATATTTGCTGGACGCGAGCACGTTGGTGGTTGTACGCTAATTAACGAGTACTATCGCGTGTTATTTCAACATTCGTACATATAAGGACGTACTTCGGATATACTATAAGTAGCGTCCTTCCTACACAAATAAAATGAAAAAATACGCTACGTACCTGACGTCGCACACGTTCGCTCTCTCACGCGGTGTTTTCGGTATTACTTGAATATGCCACGCTCGTAGTCTCGTACCACTATTTAATCTCTCCGTAGGTTGTCGTTATCGCATATTTCAAATATTACCGATCGACATCGACACCGTTCAAATACTATCGCCGGCGCAACCCTTAAGGTATGCTAAAAATAACGCCGCGTTTGATTCGCCAACCAACATCCGCCAAACATTCACGGTTAACAAGCGCCATTACCGTGTACGCGGATGGTCAACGAGTTTCCTTCATGTGTTGCGTATACGCGTTCGAAAAACATCGTCCGATGTACAACTAGAACTTTGAAGAGCGAAAATAATAATAATAACAACGCCGCTAGAGAAGGAGAGGAAATCACAACAACATCGCCTCCGCGTATACGCGGCCGCACGTACAACGTATACGAAAAATTACGACAAAATATCTTCTTCGTGTAATACGCGTTATACACGGCGTACATCAACGAAAATAAGAGAAAGACTTTTAAAATTCCATCTTTGAAGTAAACGCCGTCTGGCACTGATACAAGAAATTCTTCAAAGCTAAAAGTAGAAAGGTCGATGAATGCGAATGTTAAAATATGATTAATTTTCATTTCAGCTCCTACTACATACGAGGTATACGCCATTACCAACGTTCATCACTAATACACAAAAAATATTCGTACATATTATCACACAGTATACAGTATACACTACACACTCTGCCCAAGTAATCTTACTGCACCCTTACACGCCAAATTCTTCGCATCAAAAATAAATTCGTTTTATTTTACTTCCTTCTTAAATTCTTTTTACAACTATTTACCGCATCATACTTCTCGAGACGATTTGCATGTTTCTCAAAAATTACCCAAACATTCCCACGTATCTGGCAACACTGCCTCTTTATGCAATCTTTTCAGAGAGAAAAGAAGAAATAACTAATCAGGTAGGCTGTAATAGCTATCGTTTTCATGTTGAAAATTCGGCTAAAAACATAAAATAAGTAAAATTGAATAATTAAAACTTACATTGGAGAGAGGGAGGGAGTATAATAGGATTTTAACACTCAAGGCTATAATCAAAACCACATGAACACAGTGTAAAATACACTCGACTCGCGAACATGTCTAACGAAACCTCGTTTGTAGAAAAAAAGACAAAGTCATGTTGTTATTGTTTTCTAATAATAAAAACTAAATTTCTTATAAGGTTTTGAGCTTGTTTTTGTTACACTGCAATCTTACTACAATAATTATTTTCCAAACTACATGTCCTTTCCAAGGCTTTTATATGCTAGCTTACAGGGCTTGGAAGAGCTATGAATAGGACTTGAGTAGAAATCATTTTTGAACTAGCGATTATACAATATATTAAGTAAAATTTTAGTGAGATGGTTTTTCAAAAATTAAAAAAAAAAAATACATATACAAAAAAAGTCGATAATTTTCCAATTTTTTTTTTTCTTCAAAAATTATCTCAATTTTTAACATGCATTTCCCAACTTTTTCATTTTTTGTTTTTTACATTTGAGGATTTTTTCACTTTTCAGATTTAAAATTTTGATTATTTTTTCAACTATTGAGAAGTATTCATTTTTTAACATATTTTCACTACTCGAGAACATTCTTTATTTTTTTTTTCGATGTATTTGTATTTTTTATATGTTTTCAATTTTTGAATAATATTATGAAGTATTTGTATTTTTAGTCAATTTATTAATTTAAAACGATAGCTATTACAGCGTACCTGACTTGGGAAGGAGTAGTGGGAGAGGTTAGGGTCTTCAAATCATTATGTTTCAGACCATTTCTATAACACATCAAATGTCCTACCTAAACTTCAGCCTCACTAGAACATAAGGAGACAATTAAGACCAAAAAATGACCTTTTGAAAAAGCTTTTGAGTAATGAAATTATTTGAATCTCCGACATCCCTTCAATATATCTAACTAGAAAGGTCAAACTTAGTAGGTGGAGTTTGCTGAAGACAAGAAAATGAACTCTGAATTTTGAGATAAAATGAATCTAAAATGGCGGATGACTCAAATTTTGAGGTAAACTGGAGAAGAGATAAATCACTCAAATTTTTTGTTTATGATTTCATACAAAACAGTGAGTCAAGGACACTAACATATCAAAATTTCAGCTTCCCAAGTGCATTTGGAGGAGAGTTAGAGCAAATAACGATTTCTTGAGGAAGTTTTGAGTGATGAAATTTCTCGAATCTTTCATATCTTCTTACCAAATCGACTTAGAGAAGTAAAACTTTGTGTGTGAGGTTAGTTCATGATCGAAATATGATGTTTTGAATTCGGGTTAAAATGGATCCAAAATGGCGGATTATTAAAATTTGAGTAGAGCTTGAGGAGCCTCAAATCATTAAAAATGTAATTAATATGAACTCATATGATTATTGGCGATAAGAAGTATACTATATGTCCAATTCACCTCTATACATGAGGGTGGGGGTTGGGGGGTGGGGGTGGGGGGTGGGGGGTAGAACTCATAATGTGGCGGGGTACGTGAAAGGTCGAAAATTTTCATTGTTTTGTCATATAATGAAATGAGTTTAATTAGCTAAAGTATTCCGATTTCAACTTCTGAAGTAAATTTGTGGGGGAGTTGGAGCAAAACGGGGCTATTAGTGGGGAAATTGCTACAGGAAATTTCGTAAATCTTTGATACCTCCTCACTAAATCGATTTAGAAAAGTCAAACTTCGGATGTAGGGTCACTGGATGACCAGACTATGATCTCTTTAATTTGAGTCAAAATGGATCCAAAATGGCGGATTATTAAAATTTGAGTAGAGCTTGAGGAGCCTCAAATTAGTAAAAATGTACTCAATATGAACTCATATGATTATTGGCGATAAGAAATATACGATATGTCCAATTCACCTCTATACATAATGTTAGATGAGTGAAGGAGGGGAGGGGGAGGGTTATTGGTCTCAAAATGTGGTGGGGCTACGCGAGAGTTCCAAAGTTTTTCATTTGCAGTTTCATATGATAAAATGAGTCCAAGTGACTAATATATTCTGAGTTCAACTTTCCAAGTGAATTTGGAGGGGAGTTAGAACAAAAAATGCATTCTGGAGGGGAAATTAGAGCAGGAAATTTCACGAATCTTTCATTTCTCCTTAGCAAATCGACCTAAAGTCAAACTTGGTATGTAGGGTTACTAGTTGATGATCAAGATATAATCCCTTAAATTTGAGTCAAAATGGGTCCAAAATGGTGGATCGTAAAAATCTGAGGATAATTTGAGAAGCTTCAAGGAGTTATAGGTTGAAAAATATGTGTTCATACGATTATTGCAGGGTAAAAAATACTGCATTTGTCCTAAATATAACTCCTTAAAATGGTTTTGGAAATGATAAAGTGGGGGTTTTGAGACTTTATATTAGGTGTGATCTCTGTATACATAAAGGGATTAGCAACGTTATTTGCAAACCTGAACAAGTCCCAATAAAAAACTTAGCTCCAGTGATGTAGCATAGCTGCTTACTTTTTAGCTGAGTTTTTAATAAAAACGATAGCTATTACAGCCTACCTGATTTGGGAAGGGAAGGTTCGGGAAGGGTGGGGTCTTCAAATCTTTGTGTTTCAGACCATTTGTAATCATCTGGCAAATGTCCAACTTTTTCGTATATATTATTTTTTTTCCCCACGCGTAGCGCCGGCGAGTATTCATAAAATTCGCTCAAAATTCGGTGAGGAACTCTTCTTGAAAATACGCAAAAATGGTTTTTTTGTTTTTTCGATAAATTTCAAAATGGCGGATCACTCAAATTTTGAAGGGGGGCAGGAGAAGAGGCAAATAGCTCAAATTTTTCGTTTTTGATTTCATATGAAAGAGTGAGTCACGGATACTAACATATCCAAATTTCAGCTTCTTAAGTGCATATTGAGAGGAGTTAGATCAAAAAACGGCTTTTTGAGGAAGTTTTGAGTCATGAAATTTCTTGAATCTTCCATATCTCCCCACCAAATCAAGTTAAAGAGGTCAAATTTTGTGTGTGATGTTAGTTGGTGACCAGAATATGACCCCTTGAATTTGGATCAAAACGGATCCAAAATGGCGGATTATCAAAATTTGAGTAGAGCTTGAGGAGCCTCAAGTTGGTAAAAATGTATTAATATATGGTTATTGGGGATAAGTTGTATACTATATCCCGAATTCACTTCCATACATGATGTTGGAGGGGGAAGGCGGGGTTATCAACCTAAAATAGTGGTGGGGGTACAGGAGGGGTCGAAAATTTTTTATTGCTGTGTCATATGATAAAATGAGCCCAAGTGACAAACGTATTTTGATTTTAGCTTCCTCAGTGATTTTGGAGGGGAGTTAGAGCAAAAAACGGCTTTTGGAGGGGAAATTGCTGCAGGAAATTTCATGAATCTTCCATATCTCATCACCAAATCGGCCTAGAATGGTCAAACTTTGTGTGTAGGATTAGTTTGTGACTAGAATATAACCACTTAAATTTGAGTCAAAATGGATCCAAAATGGCGGATTATCAAGATTTGAAGATAATTTGAGGACCCTCAAATAGATATTCGCATTTTCATACAAATACCACCGTGCTGCGGATTTCGGAACAGGTCACCGATAGAGTACACGTTGCGACCTGAACCCACGCGTTTAACAATGTAAAGGTGTAAGAAAGGCGGTATGTTTCGAATCCGTCTGACACTATTTCTGGCACACCGGAACCGGTTAAACCTGCGCGACCGTCTGTCTACGAGATGCATTTAAATCGCGTTCTAACCATTTGGGAGAGAGGAAGCGAGGAAAGAAAAAAGAAAGAAAAAAAGAATCCCGCCTCCTACACGACGTCGCGCACGCGAGTGTCACCGCAGGGGCAAATATCGGGGGCTCGGGCGTCCGCGCTTTGAAATCAATGTCATCTATTTCCATCCGGTTTACGTGTATCAGTTGTGTCGAAAATTCCGGAACCCGTGTATTATTGTTTGCCTCCTACAACCGTGGACGCTTTCTCCACACCGTGCAAAATTTCTCACCGTTAATCGAGACTCCGAGAGGTTCTCGTGATCGAGATACGAATAAACTAGTTATACTTTTATAAATACCGCGCGCCTACCCGTACTTAGCGTGAAAACCGTTTACGCGTATTAAAGAGTTGAAAAAAAAAAAGGTGGAAAAAAGTAAATATAACAGTAGCACGTATCGCAGGTCAGTGTCACCCATTTGCAGCGTAAACCTATAAACCGGTGGGATCGGTTTCCGGGAACGTTTACGGTAAATTCGCGCGATCCGTGCGCACGAGAAGCTATTTTTTATTTTTCCCTACGTCCGACATTCAAGTACCACACTCGAACGGTACATTTGCATAACGCGACGGGCTCTTTAAGTCTCTCTCTCTCTTTCGTACTCGTATCCGCATGTATGCCACTTCCTTTTCGTGAGAAAGTCTCCTCATTGTAAACGGCCTCAGCGTACGTAAAAAAAAAGCAAACGCGTATGCAACCAAAAGGATATCCTTTTCAATGTCTCACAATATTCTCCACTTTTTCCTTTTACGTGAAAAATCAACCAGACGAGCGCAGGAAACGTGACAATTGGCCATTTCATCGAGGATTTTTTTTTCCAAACCTCGCCTACTCTTAAACCATTCGTTCAAATATCCGAAGAAAGTAAGCAACGTCACGGTCGAGTTCGAACGTGTGTCACAAAAAAGCGCTGTTTTTTTCAATTCCTCATCGGCCAACTCGTACCAGCCCCATATACCGAAGGAAAGAACAATCGACCCCCTGTCGGGTATGCTGTGAAACGGGTCGATCTTTTAAACTGGCTATATCCGGTCGACGTTTAGCTCGCGTCAATACAAACGTGCCCGTACGAGCGTACGACCACGTTTATACTATCGTTAGAGTTTAACATGGACAAGGGTGGATGTCGGCGAGGAGAGACGAAAATTTACGACGCGTAAACGCCAACGCTGTTCATTGATGAAAAATGACGCGTTTTTTGGGTACCAGATACGTGTGAATTAACGTGACCGGTATTTATTCGTGAATGTGTTACGAGAGTGTGAATGGGATGGGGATTGGTTTCACTTTTTTTTCGGTTTTAAACACAAATAGTCCAGGTAATCTAGCATTCGAACGAAACAAAATTTCCACCCATTTTTTTTTTTTTTTTTTGGTGAAAAATGTGATGACCTTCCTACCTACCTAAACAACATTGTAAAAGTCTCAGTCGATCCGTTGAGTGCTACTCCCGTGTTCATCAGTACGGTTCAACGATAATTTCTTTGAATTTCAAGTTTTAGTGGTGGGCATTAATCGATCTTTTGAAATAATCGATTAATCGATTATTTTCAATTTTTCATAACGTTATCTAATGACCTCCCAACTCCAGACAAGTACGCAAATGCGAATATTTTTTTTAATATTTGTAAAATAACAAAATTGTAGGCAAGCTCACAACCAAACAGTGGCAATACACAAAAAACGGATCAGCAAGAAAATATAAACAGATTAGAAAGAGACAAGAGTGAAATTCTCACTTGGGAAGCTTTAGAATTACATTATTCTGATGAAGACGATGATATTTTGGAAAAACTAGTTAAAGTTTTAGACGAAGAAAGAAATACAAGACCTCTTAAAGAAAACGGCAACAGGATATTGACAAATGAGGACAAATACTCATATATAATAGATTACACCAGGGCTGGTTGAACGGAACAGAACGGAACATTATGAACGATTCAAAACACTAAAATTTCAATTCATGATGAACGATAACCAGAACAGAACAATATTATGTTTTGAACAAATGAACCGGAACTGAACAGAACAGAACGAAATGGTGGAACGGAACAGAACCGAACAGAACAAAACAGAACAAAAAATCAGAAAATTGAACTGAACAGAACTGCGCTCATCTTCAATGGTAGATGGAAATTCGAATTTTGATAGTGCCATCGTTTGATTTCAATGCCATCGTGAGCTGTGAAAAAAAAGGAGACTTCGCGATATTATAATTCATGAACATAAAGAAGGGAAAAAAATACAGAACAGAACAGAACAGAATGGAAAATGGAACAGAATAGAGTGGAACCGAACAGAACAAAACAGAATGGAAAACAGAACGGAACAGAACAAAAAAAAATAAATTACTTGAACGAAACCAGAACAAAACAGTAACGTTCACGTTTTCCAAAACAAAAGAACGGAACAGAACAAAACAATGGTTTCGTTCACCAGCCCTGGATTACACGCCTAGACTAAATCAAATAGTAGAAAGAAGGCTAAACAACCAAAATGTTGGAGGATTTGTCACCAGTCAAATTTACGTGATGAGATTTTACGAACAGATACACGACGGATCCTGTGGCTATAGAGCTATCAGCACAGCCTTAACAGGAACAGACAGGTGCTGGCCAGTTGTGAAAAATTTATTAGCAAATTTAATGTACCTAGAATTTGAAAATCCTTTATTTCATGAAGCAATTATCACAAACGATGACTATCAACATTTACCAATTATAGATAGGTATTCAGTAATACAGGAGATGTTAAAACCAAATCATTATTAAGGTAGTGTTGAAATTAATTTATTAGCAATTGCCATAAGATTTGAAATGGACTCATTAAGAGAAAATACAGGATTAATAAAATTTGGATCTAATCAAGATTTTGTTGGAAAAGGTGTCTCTATGAATGATGTAATGTCAGAACTGGACTATTTCTATATGCCCAAAAATCAACCTTTTATATACGTCCATAGCAACATAGATATAGGAGCTTATAACCCCAGAAGCAAAATTATAATTTTAAGTTCTACTGACCCCAACACTTACACAAATTTTGAAAACAATTTAATTAGATCTAGAAGATTGAATGTCAGAGAGTTCATAGGCACTGTAGAAAACACCACTCGAAAAAGCACTTATCAATGAAGAGTATCTGTTTTTGCTTCAATGATGATATGACTTTGAACCACTTCGAATTAAAGCAGGGGATTAAAGAATTAAAACAAGGTGGTTTTTTTCGAGACGAAACAACCAATCTCCATGTGGTTATCAAAAGAAACCTCGGTGCAACAGCAATCAAAGTTGGCCCTAGAAAAAACATGACTATGCTAATGCCATTTTTGCTAGATGAATTCGGTGGTTCCAATCTAAGAATTTATATAAACACAATGATAGAGAACCTAAATCTATTCTATCCAAGAGTTTTTGACAAAAATTTTAGAAGCAATAGCCAGGAAGTTTTCTTCGGAAGTAGGAATATAGGAGGGGAAAGTGTTGGTCTTATGGTGGATAGACAGGGCAACCTACTTAATGAGTTTGAAAAAGCTAAGTTTAAAAAATTAAAATCACCTGGAATGCCCGAAACAAAACCTAAAGATTTCTCTGATATTGTATCTCGAGGAGAGTCTTCATCAACAGAGAAATTGCCATTAGTAAGTAGAGTGAGCAAACCTCAGAGAGTCAAAAAGACATTAGAATTTGAATCTCAACCTGATGTTTTATCATGGGCTGAGGTTGAATTAGAACTGCAATTGGCTGAAAAAAGACAGCTCGAATTAGAATTAATGGACCCAGAGGAATTCAAGAAATTATCCTTCGGGACCAAGGAAGCTCCCATTAAAAGTGACACTCACGAAGAATCCTTAGAACTAATGTCAAAAAGGCCTCTAATTAGATATCCAGAATCACCAATGGAAGAGCTAAAAAGAGTTCTTGAAAAAGAGGATGAAGAAAAATTAGAAATTTACAGGTTGATAAGAGAAGAAACCAAAGAAAAGAATAAAGATTTGCCTGATTCTGCAGATATGAGACTACCTGAAAAATATATACAAATGTCAATAAAACAACAAGGTGGAGGGAGCATTGATAGACCCATTATAGCTGATGTTAGGGGGGTAGACCTGACCAATGTGAAAAATTATATTTTATCCAAGTTGGAGCTGCCAGAATTGGCAATTCCCAGGCTAAGCTCTCAAATATCAGCCCAACAAATTAGCAATTTATTTGGTTTGCAAAACCCCAAAATGAGGATTAGCTAATACATGAAAATGATCGATTCTATATTGGACCTTCATTTCACTATGTCACAAATAGAAGTTCAAGACACTTTGAATGTTGTTACCAAACTAAATGAAGATAGTCATAACCTTCATAATTTGTTTGGAATGTTTGCGTCAACTAGACCTACATTATTCAGATGATGTAAATGCAATTACTTATATAAAAAACATGATTGATGTTCACTTTGTTAATGTCTTACACAAAGATATGATTGAGCAATTTGAAAAAGGCAAACTTCTTGGTGAATTTCCTATAATCAGAAATTACACACCTGATTACTGTAGGCTATGCAAACTAGAGAATGGAGTTTTGGTTGAATTTGACGGCATAGCAGACTCTTTTGAGGACTTAATTCTTGTTGTTATAGACTACACCATCTCCAGGTCTCCCAACATGGCTTATACAGCAAAATATCAAAAATACAACAAAATAAAATATTTTATACCAGAAGAATTGGGATTTTTCTTTTGCACTTTATGCTTTGACATAAATGAAAAAGTTGAGATTTATGGTAGTGGCGACTTCATTAAGAGATTAACTGTTAGTGATTAATTCATAGACCTCTTTCATGACCTCACCAATGGCAAAACCTTCTTAGATGTTTATTTCCATAAAGACCCCAAATATAAAGCAGCAATAAGATCTGATTACATGTTTAAAGAAGCTGTTTGGAAAAGGAATTTACCATTTGCAATAACTTATGAGGAATTTGGGAATTTACCAGAAGTTCCTAGAATGTTGAAAAGCTTTGAAGAAGAATGTAAAGGTAGTGTCGATATTTTAGAAACCTTTTCAGTATATTGTAATTCCAATCTTTTTCAATCTACTGAAATGATAGAAAAATCCACAGCAGCTTATGAAAGTTGTAGCAATAGAGTTCTACTAAAAAATAATGAAGAATTCCAGTCTCTGTTGGAAGATGAAATTGAAAAATGCCCTTTTAAAAGACCAACAAAAACAGTTATAGACAAGGCTATATAAGAAATGAAAAAAGAAAGCAGTGTTTATTTTGATTTAATGGACCGACCAAAACAAATCTTCCACTATCCGTTTATTTACAAAGCTGATAAAATTCCTGAAACCGACTCGATAGAAAAGGAAGATGATGAAGAGAGTTATGTCACTGTTTCAGAGGCATCTGACACACAAGATCCTAATCTAGAAGCTGATGCAGAAGAAGAAATATTTGATCTAGATAGAGTGATTGTAGAACACGAAGGTATGAAAGTTCCACGTGGATTAGCTTCTTGCTGAAGTTTCTTCCACTGTCAACTTAAGACCAAAGATAATAGTTCATTACAATACTATCGAACCTACAGATAAGAAAAAAGAAGAAAAATTAAAAGTTTTGGAAGCTGAGATAAGACTACAAGAGAAAGATTTAAACCTGGAGAAAGAAAGCACTAAACTCAAAATATATAAAAAATTTAATAAGATTTTAAGACAACCAGATATTGAAAAAGATAGACTCATCCAAGGCCTCAAAAACTTGATTAATTTTGAACATATCACAGAAGACATGATAGTAGGTTTGAAAAAAGGAACAATCACAGGAGTAGAAATAGGGTCTGAGGGAACTATCTACCATAAATACACAGAGACTCTACCTAATATAGCCCCGTTAGTGACTAATGAAGACGAAGGAGGAAATCAAATTGTGCCTGATATAAACTTTATAGGGGAAGTTGTTGATAATACAAAGAAGAAAAAAACATATGTAGAGACTGAAGTTTTTGAGTCAACTAGAGTCATGAAACACGTAGTTATAAGACCTAATTCAACAAAAACTTCCGAATATAAAGCCATAGCAGATCCTGTCAAGAGTGGGAGGGGTAAGAAAACTACCCCTGAAGAAAAGATTGCTAAGAGGGAAGAACATATCCAAAGTTTACCTTTTTGGGATAATGATAAAAAAGAAAAATACTTCGATTTGTACACTAATTTAAGAACCAGAGTAATTAACTTTTTGCATAAAGCATATAAAGACTGCAAATTGATCAGAGACCAATCAGCCTATGTAGGAAATGATCTCTTCAAAGAAGTTTATCCGAAACAAGATCACAAAGAATTAGGCTATCTGGAGAAATCTATAAAACATTTTTGTAAAGAACAAGAGGAATTTTATGAAAATTTGAGTTTTATAAGCACACAAGGATGCAAAGGACACAGGCTAGTAACAACTAACAATCCAAATGTAATAGGCCTAGTTTTCCCTGGTGAATCTATCGTAAAATCACAAGCCAAAAGAAGCTTCATTTTAATAATCAATAAAGAAAAAGGTGTTGAAGTTGAGTTATTCGATCAACCACATCAAGCCACTCTGAATGGACAAGTCAATAAAAGGAAAACAATTTTGGGATAGTTTTGTTAGACAAAATACATCAATCTCAAAAATAAAAAATAGGTTATTTTTAATTAGTTGGAAAACTGTTTTTTGTGGCGTTTTAGCCTCCTCTTGGGGTTAGCTCAACCACTAGGAGTGACAACTTTTATACCTTGTTAAGGATACCATTCTACACATATAATGTGAAATTCAGCTCACTACGATTTTTTTCCAAGTTCAATTCTTATTTCCCTGTACTATTTTTACATTTCTGCAAGAAAAATTGTAGTTATTCAAATCTTTTTTGTTTTTGTTTGTTTTTAGCTTCGTACAACATACAGTGAAAATTAAGAATATTTTCAACTTATCGATAAATAATGAAATTGCGCTTAACGTTCAGTTATTTCGTTAGTACATTAACATGAGCGAAAATTCTGAAGTATTAGCCCCTCTCCTCGACCCTCCTCGCAATTTGAGTGAACCACTATTTCAAGATAAATTATGATTACAAATAGTCTGAAATTAAAAATTAAAGCAACTCATCTCCTCCTGCCTCTGTTTCTATAATCAGATGACTAAAAGCAATTGTTGATGTTGGGATAAACCCAGCCCCTTTTTTGCTTCAACTATTCTCCAAATTTATACAGGAAACTGAATTTCATATTTGTTGGCATCTGTACTCTACTAATTTATATGACATAAAAATTAAAAATTTTGAGGCTATGGCGTGCCTCTAACTACGCTCAAATTTCAGTGAACCATAATTTAGAGATGAATTAAAAATATATATAATTTTATATAAATACTCTTTCGGCAAATTTTGAGCAACTGTCTTCCACACCATTCGATGCTACCAGGGGGATATACATACAGTGTGTTCTCCAAGACGTGATCTCTGTACCTTCATCGTTTGCAGTGAAATAAAAATGTATTTTTTTTCGATGAGTCATGAAAGTTAGAAATTAAAGTAGCAAACTAGTTCAATATTTCAATATTGAACAAATTTTGCATTTTTTTTTTTTTTAACTGAGTTTTTAACAAAACGATAGCTATTACAGCCTACCTGATTTGGGAAGGGAAGGTCGGGGAAGGGTGGGGTCTTCAAATCTTTGCGTTTCAGACCATTTGTAATCATTTGGCAAATGTCCAACTTTTTGGTATATATATATATAGTGATCTATGGTCAAAGTGGCATCACTTTGCACATTCCTCAGAAGTGCATCTAATGTCACGTTAACGACACCACAGTGGCGAACGGAATGTATAATTTCATAGGTTTTCTTGGAAACAAATTTTTGAAATGATGCCACTTTACCTGTAAACATCAAAAAAATGAGGCTACTACGACAGTAGACAGAAAAAAATTTTTTGTATGAAAAATAGAATATTAGTGGTGAAGTGGCATCACTTAAATAACCACACCAGTGACGTCATGACACATAGCTGAATCGATGAGCAATGTGATGGTAAAGTGGCATCAAAAAAAAGATGCCACTTTGTAAAAAAGATGCCACTTTACCTGTAGACGACGAAAAATGATACCACTTTATCCATAGATAAATCTATATATATATATATATAGATTTATCTATGGATAAAGTGGCATCATTTTTCGTCGTCTACAGGTAAAGTGGCATCTTTTTTACAAAGTGGCATCTTTTTTTTGATGCCACTTTACCATCACATTGCTCATCGATTCAGCTTTGTGTCATGACGTCACTGGTGTGGTTATTTGGGTGATGCCACTTTACCACTAATATTCTATTTTTCATACAAAAAATTTTTTTTCGGTCTACGGTCGTAGTAGCCTCATTTTTTTGATGTTTACAGGTAAAGTGGCATCATTTTAAAAATTTGTTTCTAAGAAAACCTATGATATTATACATTCCGTTCGCCATTGCGGTGTCGTTAATGTGACATTAGATGCACTTCTGAGGAATGTGCAAACTGATGCCACTTTGACCATAGATCACTATATATATATTTTTTTTCCCCCACGCGTAGCGCCGGCGAGTATTCATAAAATTCGCTCAAAATTTGGTGAGGAACTCTTCTTGAAAATGCGCAGAAGTATTTTTTTTGTTTTTTCGAAAAATTTCAAAATGGCGGATCACTCAAATTTTGAGGGGGCTGGAGAAGAGGCAAATAGCTCAAATTTTTCGTTTTTGATCTCATATGAAAGAGTGAGTCACGGACACCAACATATTTAAATTTCAGCTTCCTAAGTGCATTTTGAGGCGAGTTAGCAAAAACCTGTTTTTGAGGAAATTGCGTTTTTTGTGTCACTCACTTTGCGCAGGCGGGTGTGGATAAAATTCGCTCAAAATTCGGTGAGGAACTCTTCTTGAAAATACGCAAAAATAGTTTTTTTGTTTTTTCGATAAATTTCAAAATGGCGGATCACTCAAATTTTGAGGGGGCTGGAGAAGGGCAAATAGCTCAAATTTTTCGTTTTTGATTTCATATGAAAGAGTGAGTCACGGATACTAACATATCCAAATTTCAGCTTCCTAAGTGCATATTGAGAGGAGTTAGATCAAAAAACGGCTTTTTGAGGAAGTTTTGAGTCATGAAATTTCTTGAATCTTCCATATCTCCCCACCAAATCAAGTTAAAGAGGTCAAATTTTGTGTGTGAGGTTAGTTGGTGACCACAATATGACCTCTTGAATTTGGATCAAAATGGATTCAAAATGGCGGATTATCAAAATTTTGAGTAGAGCTTGAGGAGCCTCAAGTTGGTAAAAATGTAATTAATATGAATTCATATGGTTATTGGGGATAAGTTGTATACTATATCCCGAATTCACTTCCATACATGATGTTGGAGGGGGAAGGCGGGGTTACCAACCTAAAATAGTGGTGGGGGTACAGGAGGGGTCGAAAATTTTTTATTGCTGTGTCATATGATAAAATGAGCCCAAGTGACAAACGTATTTTGATTTTAGCTTCCTCAGTGATTTTGGAGGGGAGTTAGAGCAAAAAACGGCTTTTGGAGGGGAAATTGCTGCAGGAAATTTCATGAATCTTCCATATCTCATCACCAAATCGGCCTAGAATGGTCAAACTTTGTGTGTAGGATTAGTTTGTGACCAGAATATAACCTCTTAAATTTGAGTCAAAATGAATCCAAAAGGGCGGATTATCAAGATTTGAAGATAATTTGAGGACCCTCAAATAGTTATAATTTGAGAAATATGTGTTCGCATGATTATTTCATGGCAAGAAATACTACATTTGTGCATAATTCAACTTCTTAAGTGTTTTTGGAAAGGATAGGGTAGGGGTTTTCAGACTTGGCATTGGGTGTGACCTGTAGTCATGAACGGTTAAGCAAAGTTATTAGTAAATCAAAACAAGCTCCAGTTAAAAACTCAGCTCCAGTAATGCGGCATGGCTGCTTACGTTTTTTTTAATATTTACTTGGCACTTTTAAATAGTTTGGATGAGACTTAAGCAGGGAGGAGAGGATGGGTAGCCCTCACGCCCACGACTTGATGCCTTGACGCACCGGCGCTAACAATATGCCTTCACCTCCACAATTTCTTTTTTTTTGCCATTTGGCTTTTCGTTCTGGGCCCAGATTTTCTCTGCACGGCGCTGGTATGGCTACTACACCTATTTCGGAGATGGGGAGGTTAAATGGACGCTGAAAAACAATTCTAAGTTATAAACGGCAAAGCCTCAATCACTTGCCATACATTACGATTCTTAAAAATGTGAAATGAAGAACAATCCCTTCTTCTCGATCCCACCAACGAAGAATGGTGTGACGAGGGAGGGGGAGGGGAAATCACATATTAAAAAACCACTTGATCCGGTGTTCTATGTGTACCACGGCTAAACATAGTACCGCGTCGTCGAAAACGGAACTTGGCCGAATAAATATTTATTCGGTATGAGGTCAGCGATTCCTTACATTTTGGTCGTATCGCCTTATATCGAGGCGCGACGTATAGGCGGATATCAGTATTCTAATCGCGTCTCCGTCTTCGTCACCGTCTCCATTCATCGTTACGATTTCGCTACCGAATATAGTCGAGTCAGATATGAAATTCATTTTACTCGGTACGTACGTCAACGACTGCTCCATGAATAGATAACGCTTCATCTCATTAAAAAAGCGCGTCTATTCGCGAACTCGCAAGCATCACGCCATGGTCAAGGATACCACCGCGCGGCACCGTATAGCGGTGTAAAACAAAAGACATTTCTTCGTTCTTCCGGTCATCACGAAATCACGATACAGTTCAACGGTTGATTTGGCGGAAGCTTCGATTCGCGATGGTCAAGGCAACGAAAGGCATTGGTCGCGGGACACTCGCTGGCTCGATAATTATCGATATTCACGATCACGAGACGTCAATTACCGTCGATCGCTAAAGGCTGCCTGCTGCCTGCGGCTATACTGTACTAATAGGAGTATAATAAACATTCTCATTTCGTGAAAAGCAGCGCCACCGGATATTACACACACATACTACGTTTCCAAAACGGAAGTGTACAATACCGTCTTTATACATGCGCGAGTCTTCTCTTTTACGAGGCTCCTTTCCTTTCTACTTATTAAGGAAGACGCGGCGACGTATCCTTTTCCAAATAGGTATACTTCCGGCCGCTTCCGATCCTACTATGGCGAATTTCCATCCTAATATAACCATCGAGCGATCGTTAAAATTCTCAACGACGACGAGACGTTCTCGCGTGAATCGACTTCGACGTAAATTTAAACAATTTGGAATTTTACCAACATCACAGACTCGATAAAGCTCGTTAAAATAATTTCACTTTGGCCCTACCCTCCCCCCTCACTCTTCTCTCTTCAAATCAGCTCGTCACATCCGTAACCTCGCCCACGTATACGAACGCGCGAATTTACGTAGAAAATTTTATGCACTCCCATTCAGCAAAAATGCCGACGTAAAATTGCATTTTGTAGCTGCATGCAACCAGCTGGAGGCGATTTTATGTACTAAAAATTCCTCGCTTTGACGTCAATTTCCTTCCTTCCGTTTAGAAGGGAAATTTCACTCGATCGAATGATAAATAATCTTCATCAGGGTTCTGATACGAACAGCCGAATATCTGAGAATAAAATCGTAAGCAGCTGTGACCAATTAGTGGAGGTGAATTTTCGATAATTTTCATTTTTTAATTTTTTTTTTCAGTCATTAAAAAATTTATACATTTTTTATTAAATTATTTTTCAATTTTATTCGATTAATTAATAGATTTTTTATTCGTCGAATTGAATATCATTATTTTATTTTTATTGAATATGTTATTTTTAATTTTAATTTCTTCAATTTAATTTTATGAAAATTAATTTTTTTTTCATTCAATTAATATGCAAACATTGTTGTTACAGGGGCGTACTGAGGACATTCTTCAGGGAGTGGGGGGAAGAAAACCAAAAATTGCCAACTTATACCATGAAATTTCACCAACTGTTGACCTTTTTTTTTTTTTGCCCCGCGAATAAGATGTTAAATAAGATGTCACAGTCTTCTTGTTAGTCTTCAAAAATTGATGTGAAAATAGCTGTAATAATACTGCGCAAGTGGTCAAATTTACCAACTTTACGCTAAAACTCCAAATTTACCAACTTTTCAAAAGCCAAGGGGGGAAGCTCCCCCCTCCCCCCTTTCGGTACGTCCATGTGTTGTTAACATCTTGTATAGTACTTCTAACATCTATCAAATTCAGCGATTTGAAGCTTTTTAAGCCCTCTTCAAATTTTAAACAAAATTCGAAAAGGTATATTTTAGCGACCAAAAAATCTACATATTTGAGCTTTCTGAACGCATTTATGAAGGAGATACGTATGATTGAAAAAATTTTCTGACGTAATTTCTCTTTCTCCTTGTACCTCTTTTTTCATTAACTCTTTTCCTAATCCAGACTTCATAAAAATTTCAATCATAACTCAATTTTATATGCTTGGAAATGAAGTCAAAAATTTCAAAAAATTTTTTGCTATCAAAATTTATAATTTATTGCTCAAAGGCTATCAATTTAAGCTCACCAGACTGATGCAAAAAGGCTCAAGGTCCTAACTTTATCTAAGGTTCGACATGAGTAAAATTTGTTACGGAATAATATTAAATTAAAATATTTTAAATTAAATAAATGTATTTTACTCCTTTATCGTAGGTACAGAATTTTATTAAAATAATGATATGAGGCCTAAAATACGCCAGGAGCCTGAAAGAAAGCGCATCCAAGCTAGTACCTCAATCAGTCCGTAACTGATTAAATAGCACCATAATAAAAAATTTATTAATGTTTATTTCACTCATATCAGGATTTGAAGACGATTAATCCTAGTCATCCCCTCCTACACCTCCTGCGAAGGCGCATTTGAGATATAAAATTCTTCTCATTTCTACCAATCACGTGAACTCATATTTATCGAAGGTGAGTTATTTAAGGCTTCCAAATCTTTCCTAAAAATTCTAAGCATCCGCCATTTTGTATCCGTTTCGACTCATATTCAAGGGATAATATTATAATTCCCAACAAACCCTATATAGGCCTGAGCAGATGGGGGAAAGAGGAGGGTTTTCTCCGTGCCCGAGTTTTTTTTTAGGACCCGCTGAGGGCCCGCAACTTGACGCACTGGCGCTTTACCCTTTCTACGACCTTTTCTTTTTTTTTCTGCTCTTATAACTTATTCTCCAGTCCTGGGCCCAGATATTCTCTGCACGGGGCTGACCCCTATATACAAAATCTGAACTCTTTATGCACATTTGGTGGGAAAATATGGACGGTTCAGATAATATTTTCGCTTGATTTCCCCTACAAAAGCCATTTTCCACTCCAACTTTACTTTAAACACACTTGAGAAATTTGAACTTGAATATTCCATTATATGAAACCACAACTGAAAAATTCTCGATCTCACGTTTACTTGCCTACATATTTTCAAGATGATGACCCGCATTCATTTCTTCCAACATCGCATTACGAAGATGTATTTCAAATTGAAATGGGTTCACCTTCTAGTTCTCAACAAACCCCCACATACAAAATTTCAGCTTTCACGTGGCATTTGGTTAGAAAATCATTAAATTGTTTAACATAACACATAGTACAAAAATTGTTGCTTTTTTAGCCCCCCCCCCCGCCGCACCCCACCCTCCTCCGCCATAAAACTTATGAAGCTGAGATTTCAATGTGTTGATAATTTTAGCTCACTCTGTCACAAGAAAATGTAACCAAAAAATTCGATTTTTCGTCCACCCTCTTCTCATTCTGAACACGATAACCCTTACTCTTCCCCTCCAACATAACATGTAATGACGTGTGCTCCTTGTCCCCAGTAATTATATTAATCTATATTCATTAAATTCGAGCTATATGAGATTCGTCTATCGTTCCTCAAGTTTTGATCATTCGCCATTTTGAGCCAAATTGAAGAACTCACGTTTTGGCCTGTAACTAATATTATACACAAAATTTGAATTTTTCAAGTCAGTTTGGTAAGGAGGTAGTATAGAAGATTCGAGAAATTTCATGATTTGAAACCAAAATCTCCTAAAAGAACATTTTTACTCCAGCGTCCCCAAATTCACTAAAGAAAATTAAATTTTAATAGCTTCGTGCCTTCAACTTGCTCGTTCGTGTGAGACCATAACCCTTTTCGAAATTTGAGTAGGTCAATATTTTGAGCGATTTTCATCTATATCCGTTTACGCTACGAAATATGGAAAATATATACATTAAGAAAAAAGTTGGGTATTTGTCATATGATTACACATAGTCAGTAACGCAAAGATATGAAGATCCGCCTACTCCTACATCTGCTTCCCAAATCAGGTAGGCTGGCTTTTACAGAAAATTCAACCTAAAAAATACACTCGAAGTGATGAGGTTCTGGAAAAAAATGCAATACCTTTCTTTTTTCTCAAAAATTCACAAGTCGAGTCGAGTTTTCCTTCTTCAATTCCTGCACCGATAATTCGATCAGAGATTTTGACAAAGTTTTAAATTATTTTAATTTTATTTGGATCGAAAAAAAATCTTGCTGAGAGTATAACTGAAAGAAGTACTGATGATTGATGACATAAAAATTTTCTTCACGACGAAATTAGTCAACAAATCTGACTTAACGATGACCCATCAATGTTGGTGTAAGAACTGATCGTAATCATAGAATACAAGAATTATTGTAGCAATAATTTCACGAATACTTTAACCACAATGAATCAACGGATAATACGAATTTTTATAACAGATAAAACTGATTTCAAAAAAAAAAAAATCATAACTTACTTCCGAATGCATTTTTAAAATCTCCACAACTTCATTAAATGATTATTCACGACAACGATGCAATTTTAAACTGGCAAAATGTTCGTGAAAAAAAAAAAAACTTAAAACATTACAGAGGTTTCGCACCGAACATTCGAACACGAAAAACCATGCACATGAAACTGCAGTACCGGAACACAGAGCGAGCACCGCCACTACACATATGCACACGATGAATGCGCTGATAAAACTGAAAGCGACTTGTATACCACCATCACCGACGAATTAGCAGTCTCCTTTCCATGCTAAACTAATTCGCTTGATTGGCGCAACATTAAACCCAATTATACGGTGAACATAGAGATACGTGCGCTACGTCGTAACTTATAGATAATTCGTTAAATACGATTAACAATTTTTACAATTTTAAATTCTTCGCAGGAACGAAATGTTTTTAATAACATTGAGTGTATTTTTTGGGCTGATTTTTTCGACCAGGTGGTAAGTTAACAGTGTGTACTCGTATGTTTCTTAATTTTCAATTTCATTGTACAAGGTTCAAAAATCCAACCAAATACTGTGAAAGCAATCGTGGTGAACACAATTACAGTCCACTGCACAGAGAGGTTGAGAGGAAGAAGACTTCATATGCACATGTTCCATACGATTTGGAGATATTATTTAACTTATTCTTTAATTCACTCTACGTACGCAATAATCAGATTCAGAAGCATAGAGCCCCCCTGCCCCCCAAACAAAAATCAGGAAAAAAGGCAAATCGAGCCAGACAACATAGTACTACACATTTCACACGCAACTAAGCAACGATCAGGGATCTACCAAGTTCAAGTTAACCTGAAAAACACTAGAGTTTGGCTGAAATGTCGATGAGTGCCTTCGACTTGAAATGATCAGGTAATGGAAGAGAAGAACGAAAAAATGAAAAAAATCATCTACAAAGAAGAAGAAAGTAAAACTCGAAACTTGGTGAACTTAAGTTCAGTTCAAGCTCATTTCTTAAAATGCAGTTTATTCGCAGTTTAATTTGGGAAAAACTAAAGTTTAGCTCTCTTCACAAGTTCATTTGTGAAAATTCAAAGAACTGGAAAGTTCGTGAACTAGAGCGAGTAAACATCAAGTTTTATGATGAACTTGACACATTTCTGGCAACAATCTCAGCGAAGAAATTGTCAAGTACGAGAGAATTTGATTTCATCTTGAATGGAAAAATGAAAGCAATCTATTCTTACAAAGGTTCAATTTTTTCATGAGCTTTGGAAAAATTTATTCTATGAGTACGTAAGAGGTTTTAGATTTTTGTTTTGTAAGTTACATTTTTTTTTTAACAATGGGCCCATTATACTTCGAATTTTCTTCGTCAAATTCAATTTCAACTTTCCTAAAACGCATAATCTGAAAGACGTATAAATTTCTAAAATTCCTTATTAGTTTACATGGTAAACATTACAGTGGAATGAATTTTACATGTTTTCAAATATCGATGACCTTGCTGTCATAATATTTTCAAAATGATACCAACAGTATGCTCGAAAATTTCCAGCTCCTTAAAGTCAACAATTATATCGTGCAATAATTTGAAAAGAGTTCCATAAATTTTTAGAATTTTCAAAAATGAAATAAAATTTTAAAAAATGACTGCAAGACCATTTTTATTCTTTTTCCACTAGAGGTAATATTTTATGTTTAAAGAGGATCAAAAATATTTACCAATTTTTGCAATATTTACTGAATCTAAATTTTTAACTACCTATTCGAAAAATGGTGTACCTTTCCAAATTCAAAAACGATTATCAAACATTCAGTTTTTCTGTGGAACCTTTGGCTTCATTTCGGTCTCATGATGCTCAAAAATATGCTGTTCCTAATTTTCACTTTTCAGGGGTTCCCAAAATATCACAATTCTATTTTCAAATGGCATGAACTTCGTACTTTACCCAATTTTGAAGTCAAGTGAATGATGTTTTGAAAATCCTTGAAAGGCAAAAATCAGTCATATTGCGTTTTTTGAATCTGTTAAAAGTGAAATCAAGTTCATACTTTACATTCCCTTATTAAGTATATAGCATCACACTCAGAAACACGTAGTACAAGAAAAAAGTCAACCATCCTCTCTCCAGCAAATTTCGCTGGCCACAGAGAATCGGATCCCTTTTTGAATACTCGCAAGTGACGTAATATTATTAGTGATTATAATATTGTGCACAGTTAAAGTTTCTCAGTACTAAAAAGATTAATCCTATTTATGGCGATTGAAAATTGTAAATTGATTTTTCATATTTTCAGAAGCAACTATGTTTTGAACTCATCCATAATTGTTGTCAATCATTCGACATTTCAACGAGATAAATTAAAATTCAAGAAGAAAAAAAAAGATAGCATAGGATTCATAGGTACTAATAAAGGACGACAATACTAATAAAAACGTAGATATTATTAAGCTTCCAACTTACCTTCGTAATACAATCCAATCCAATCAGTATCAGAAATTTTCTCATAAATGCGATATGTGATTTTCACCCAAATGGACAAATACCCTCTGCTGTATATGGCACTTTTCAACTCCACTTTGAGATAGCTTTCTCCACTAGCGAAATTTACATAATCGTTCTCGGAAATTCGACGAGGATTAATTTTTAAACTGGAAATGTCAGCTTCTTCATTTACATTGCTGTCAGAGGATGAATAGGACACGAACCCGGATTCAGGATTGCCAACAGAAGACATTATTTTCTGATTCTTCTTAAATGCGCATAGTGTTTTTGAATCAGCATTTTTAGGAAATTTATCTTGTTCATTGTTTAGACTGTACCCACATTTTACAACATCGATCACATTGGCACATTCATTTCTGAGCGAATTGTAACGACTATTACTTGCTTTATCCACGTTGAAAGGAATTTTCTGAAAATATGAAATGATGTACGCGAGCGTTATTACATAAAAGAAGATGAAAAATTTAATTCTGTTTGCCAACGTATAATTTAATTAACGACGATACGTTACTACGTTAAAATCTGTCACCAATCGTTTAGTTTATATTTGAGATGAATTAATTCAAGTCGAAAATTAGGTTAATGTGTTACGGATATAACTTGGGGTTAAAATGTTAGCTCACCTTTTACTTCCAATAAACACGAAACCACAGAGAATTACGCGGAATATATTGGACCAACAGAATCCAACGAAATTTCGCGATAAATTAACATGAAATAAAGAAAAGTGAGTACGTTATAACGAAAAAATAATCGAAAATTTCGTTCAAATTGTCAAACACTCCAAACATAGACACCAAGTACAAAATCAGTACAAAATACGGATGTACATACTACGGATTTATTGATATCAAAACGAAAATTGAAAAACAAGTCCAGAACAAGCAGCTAGCGGGAACCTCTGGCAGTGGTCTGCGCATGCGTTAGGACTTGAATGAGTGTCTTGTATACCTAACTTTGTAAATACAAACAGTAAAGGCGCTGAGTTGAATTCCTTCCCTAAATAAGAAATGAAAATGACAAAGGATATTAAGGGTATGCTCTTTGTTTACATTTGATAACAGAATAGTAGTATTTTTAAGGTGAATTTCAATCAGCTCTCATTTGATGAATAATGAACAGAACTGATTGATTTTTGTTTTATTTGACGTATTAATCTTTTAAGAAAAACTGACTTTTGAGATATTTTCAAAAAATACGTTACTTTGTGTTTACTTTGGAGTAAGGTAAAGACATCTCGGGTAGGCTGTAATTCATCTTACAACAAATTAATCAAAAATCTGCCAAAAAACAGGTCTTCTCCTTTTCATTATAAGAAAATTCATCCAAAAAAAGTCTAATAAAATTGAAAATTGATCGAATAAGAGCTGATCAAAAATGAGAAAAAAAGATCGCAATTTAGAAAGGAGCGGGTCGCGGTACCATTGCTAATATGGCATCATAAGATTTGGTAGTTGAGCACTAAATAAAAAGAGGGCGCTTTGGTAGATCGCAACAATAATTGTGTGCAAATTCGTTCAAAGCGTTTCATACTCTTTTTAATGATTCTTTTTCGTGTATTACTTAGATTTTTTTCCAAATGTAACACTGATGATAGTGTAAAATGTAGTATGTATGCAGATGTTTGACTTTCATTGATGATAATCAGCTGATTTGATATATTCGTGATTTTATGTTCAATTTGTAATTAGTTCTTTGGTAAATGCCGTAGGTAAGTCGATGATTACCTTTACAAATTAATGACGTATTCAGTATTAAATATTAATGATATACTTGTACACATTCGATTTTCAGGATTACATCTTGATAGGTGAGCATCGTTGAAGATTTTGAGAAAAAGCATTCCATTCAAAACTTGAAGAGAACAGTACGTATTAGAATTATTAGTGTGCGTAAAAGAATTAAATGTAAATAATGAAAAACCAATTTATTCTGTGTTGCATAAGTTATATTTTACAGTGGTAAAAAGAAGGATTTGACACATTACTAGCTTTCTTTTCGTAAATTACATTCTCACATCCTGTGCATGTGTAAGGTACTACCTCAAGCAATGCGAATTCAGTTACTGCGTTGCTTAATTGTATGAAATAAAATTCAATGGTGTCATAGTTATAATCTTAAAGAAGGAAACAACATATTAGCGGTGAGCATTACTAAACGAACACTCGAGAGAAATACTGTCTTTTGATAAATAATTACATTCAATTAGTCGAGTAATGTTTTGAATTTCGTAAATTGAGCATTCATGCGTAATTGCCTGAGTGAAATTTTTGAAAAGTGTGCTTCATTTCCAGATTTTGGAAGGAGAGTTTCCTTTAATATTATAGCTTGCTAAATTTTTCTATATAACGTAAATTGAAAATTCACTATGGATGTTCAAAAATTTAATATAAAACGAACGGATTTGACAGATTATTACTCCTTTCCCAATTTTAATTCTTACCTTGCGTGTATGTGTGAAGTGATAGGTTAAACGATGTGATTACTATGTCGTTGATAGTATGTAGATATTATCTAAAATTAGGAAACAATATTGTAGTGATGACTGTTTTGGGATGAAGATTTTCGAAACTTTGTTGATTGTTTTTTGAATGATAGTTACATTTACATTAAATTTGTTGAGTAATACTTTGAATTTTGTAAATCAAGTATTAGTGCGTTGCTGCATAGCCCTTCCTTTGGAGATCTTGTTGGGAGAGTTTTTTTTCGATGCGTGCTTCTAAGAAAAGGGAGTAAAAATTCCAAAAAAAAACTTTTTTATTCTACGTACTGTAAATTTCATTATAGATATTCAAAAACTAACTACTTCTTACAATAATAAAAAAGTACATGTTTAGAATATTACTAATTTCATTCTAATTTCAATTCTTATTCAGCATGTATATATAAGGTGATAGGTTGAAAGATACGAATTCAAGTACTACGTTGATACTATGAAACAAAATAACCTGGGAGAGTAGGAAACAACATTTTAGTAGCAACAATTCTTGAGGAAAATTTGCAGGAAATGTACTAGTTATTTTGCCATAGGTACCATCAATATGCTTTGAATTTTGGAAATCAAGCATTCGTGTGTGCATTAGCAAAATTTTTGAAAAGGTGTGCTTCATTTGAAAAATTTTGGATACAGAGTTCGCCTTAAATTTGAAGTGGACAACATTGAAATAGTTAGGGTGCTGATTTTATTTATTTATTTATTTTATTAGCCTATCCATAATTATAATAATAAAAGATCGATATATAATCTTACAATCTAATCTTTATATTTATGTTTTCCTACTTATAATTTTAATTTACAATTTAATTTGGCCCTTTATAAAAGGGCATAGGCCTCTCCCAGTCTAGCCCACTCCATCCTGTCATATGCGATTCTATGAAACAAGTTGTGCGTTAAAAGTTCTTTTAATCCGTCTTTCCATCTCTTTTTTTGTTTTCCTTTTTTTTTTTTTTTCTAAGGTTTGCCAAAAAGTTATTTTTCTTGCCCAATTTTCGTTTTTCATTCTTGCCAGATGACCCGCCCATTTCCATTTTTTCAATTTTGCTATTTTCAAAATGTTGAAATTTGTATTTAATTTTTGCTTGATTTTTGATTTCCTAACCTTATCTTTCAATCGAATATTCAACATAGCCCTTTCCATCGCATTTTGGGTTACTTCTATTTTGTGTTCATCTTCCTTTGTTAATGCCCAAACTTGTGCCCCGTAAGTCAGAATTGGTACTATGCAGGAATGGAATACCGCCCCTTTTTGTTTATTATCAAATGGACCTTTAAAAATTTTCCTCAATGACCAGAATTTATTCCACGCAATTGAGATTCTTCTCTCTATTTCTTTTTTTGTATTATTTTTTAGACTTATAAGTTGACCCAGGTATAGTGTTCTATCTACTGCTTTAATGATATCATTTTTGATTTTTATGGGGTGTTGAATTTCTTCCTTCGAGAGAATTACTGTTTTTTGAAAATTTATTTCTAGACCCGCTTCTTTCCCTTTTTGAATAAGATCGGAAATCATAGGGTCGTTAGTTGCGCGAGTACCGGAATGACTGAGTCCATGAAATACATTGAAAATCTGCTTCCTGAAGTTGACTGGAATAAAAGGTCTGCTGATACCTGTGGAAATATCGCAATAAAGGATTGCTTGGGAATCTAGAAGTTTATAAGGAATGAATTTAAGATTAGAATTTGATGACATTAATTCGCGTAATTCCTCGTCATTCTGCTGAGCGCGAGCTATAGCTTCATAATCTATAGTATTAGGAATGTTGATAGCTTCAATTCTAGATAAAGCGTCAGCTACTACGTTGTCCTTTCCTGCTAAGTGACGAATATCTGTAGTAAATTGCGAGATGAAGTCTAAATGACGTAGTTGTCTCGGGGAAGCTTTATTATTCTTCTGCTGAAAAGCGAAGGTGAGAGGTTTATGATCAGTAAATACAATGAATTCTCTACCTTCCAAAAGGTATCGGAACTGTTTAATAGTTTCGTAAACAGCGAGTAATTCCCTGTCGTAGGTACTGTATTTAATCTGAGTAGAAGAAAGTTTTCGTGAGAAGAATGCTAAGGGTTTCCATTGGTTATCTTGCAGCTGCTGAAGAACGCCACCAATAGCGGTATCGGATGCATCGACCATAATGCATAAGGGATCGGATGGGGACTGATGAACTAATAAGGTGGCGGCAGCTAATGCCGATTTAATTTCTTCGAATGCATTATCCATTTCAACGGACCAATTTTTAATAGGTGAACGATCGTTCTTTCTATGACTTACTACAGCTTTTTGAAGGGGAATTTGTACTTAATATCTAGAACAAAATTCTTATTGGAGCGACTAATTACTCTAAATGGTCCTAAATAAGGTTGCTGAAGAGGAGATTTAACGGAGTCATCACGAAGGAAAACGAAATCAGAGTTGACCAAGTCTTTGTGAACAAAAATATTTCGAGTATTTTTTCTATTGGTGTGAACCGGGCGAATACTGTTCATTGTATCTTTTAAGTTGCTAAGAAAGGTATGCGCGGAAATTTTTTCGGTAGGCTCAAAGAATTCTCCGGGAAGCCGTAGGGTTGTACCATACACTAATTCTGCCGGACTAGCACCTAAATCAGACTTGACACAAGCACGTAATCTAAGAAGGACAGATGGTAAAGAGTTTACCCAGTTTTTATTTTTGAAACATTTAATTGATTCCTTCAAGGTTCGATGCAATCTCTCGATAATTCCGTTAGCAATAGGGTGGTAAGCCGCAGTACGAGTTTTCCGGCAACCGAGAAGTTTAGCTAAAGATTTGAATAAATCAGACTCGAATTGTCTACCTTGATCTGTTGTGATTTTCATGGGTGTACCGAATCGGCATATCCAACCATTAAAAAGTTGTTCTGCAACAGTTTCTGCGGTTTGGTCTGGAATTGGGTAAACTTCGGGCCAGCGGGTATAACGATCGATAACGGTGAGGCAGTAACGCGAACTTTCACAAAGAGGAAGAGGACCAACAAGGTCGATATGAATATAAGCAAATCGCTCAGAAGGTATCTGAAATTCAGCAAATGGAGCACGTGTATGACGAAAAACCTTAGATTTCTGACAAGAAATACAATGTTTCACCCATTCTGAAACATCTTTATTTAGGTTGTGCCAGACAAAGCGTTTAGAAATTAGGTCGTTAGTTGCGCGAGTACCGGAATGACTAAGTCCATGAAATACGTCGAAAATCTGCTTCCTGAAGTTGACTGGAATAAAAGGTCTGCTGATACCTGTGGAAATATCGCAATAAAGGATTGCTTGGGAATCTAGAAGTTTACAAGGAATGAATTTAAGATTAGAATTTGATGACATTAATTCGCGTAATTCCTCATCATTCTGCTGAGCGCGAGCTATAGCTTCATAATCTATAGTATTAGGAATGTTGATAGCTTCAATTCTAGATAAAGCGTCAGCTACTACGTTGTCCTTTCCTGCTAAGTGACGAATATCTGTAGTAAATTGCGAGATGAAGTCTAAATGACGTAGTTGTCTCGGGGAAGCTTTATTATTCTTCTGCTGAAAAGCGAAGGTGAGAGGTTTATGATCAGTAAATACAATGAATTCTCTACCTTCCAAAAGGTATCGAAACTGTTTAATAGTTTCGTAAGCAGCGAGTAATTCCCTGTCGTAGGTACTGTATTTAATCTGAGTAGAAGAAAGTTTTCGTGAGAAGAATGCTAAGGGTTTCCATTGGTTATCTTGCAGCTGCTGAAGAACGCCACCAATAGCAGTATCGGATGCATCGACCATAAATGTCCACCCTTTTGGCGCAGTAATCCTGCTCTTTGGTTTGCTCAGCTGGAATCTCAGTTCTCCAATGCAGGGATTACGACGGACGCTACCAAATATAATCAAGTAGTCGCTAGTATTGAGAGCGAGATTTTAGAAGAAGTCAGCGATATCGTCTTGAACCCACCAGAAGCAAATAAGTATTTTACATTAAAAAATAAAATTTTGGAAAGATTTTCAGATAGCGAGCAACGAAAAATTCATCTCTTAATAAAAGAATGTACGTTGGGAGATCGTAAACCTACGCAGCTTTTTCGACAGATGAAAGACTTGGCCAATAATCGCGTTTCGGATGATTTTTTAAAAACTATGTGGATGCAGCGTCTTCCCCAGAACATCCAGGCCATATTATCCGCGAGCGACGACAGTATCGATAAACTTCTGGTAATGGCTGATCGTATCGTAGAGGTAAACGCTAGTTCCAGTAATCATATCAACGCTATAAGTGAAAGTAATTCTTTAGAAATCAAAGTTAATTCTTTAGAAAAAACGGTTAATCGATACATTTTCCACTGCGTCTACGTAATTCTCGGCGTCTCCGTTCGACATTTTAGTTAATTTAAAGAAAAAGAAAATCGAAATTTTTAATAGGTATTTAAGGAATAGAAACTTCGAGAAAAGAAAAAAAAAAGTGTCGCGGGTCACCAATTTGTAGTGGGAGAGTACTAAATGACAAGAAGTACAAGACCGGAATAATTTTATTTTGATTACAAAAAAGGAAGGCTTAATAATAAGCGCGATGAGATACAGTTGATAACGCGGCCGAATATAAATATGCGACGCGGTAAATAACGAGACGCGGCCGATTATAAGTATGCCGATTATAAGTACGCGACGCGGCGACGCTACATTTTATTTTGATTACAAAAAAGGAAGGCTTAATAATAAGCGCGATGAGATACAGTTGATAACGCGGCCGAATATAAATATGCGACGCGGTAAATAACGAGACGCGGCCGATTATAAGTACGCCGATTATAAGTACGCGACGCGGCGACGCTACATACTTCCCTCTACGAAAAACGAACATGCTTATCACCTTTATATTGAAAATTATCGTTAAGTATATACGCGGGTTTTAAGCGATCAATCGAAACGGTAACATGTTTATTCTTAATATCTAGAACAAAATTCTTATTGGAGCGACTAATTACTCTAAATGGTCCTAAATAAGGTTGCTGAAGAGGAGATTTAACGGAGTCATCACGAAGGAAAACGAAATCAGAGTTGACCAAGTCTTTGTGAACAAAAATATTTCGAGTATTTTTTCTATTGGTGTGAACCGGGCGAATACTGTTCATTGTATCTTTTAAGTTGCTAAGAAAGGTATGCGCGGAAATTTTTTCGGTAGGCTCAAAGAATTCTCCGGGAAGCCGTAGGGTTGTACCATACACTAATTCTGCCGGACTAGCACCTAAATCAGACTTGACACAAGCACGTAATCTAAGAAGGACAGATGGTAAAGAGTTTACCCAGTTTTTATTTTTGAAACATTTAATTGATTCCTTCAAGGTTCGATGCAGCCTCTCGATAATTCCGTTAGCAATAGGGTGGTAAGCCGCAGTACGAGTTTTCCGGCAACCGAGAAGTTTAGCTAAAGATTTGAATAAATCAGACTCGAATTGTCTACCTTGATCTGTTGTGATTTTCATGGGTGTACCGAATCGGCATATCCAACCATTAAAAAGTTGTTCTGCAACAGTTTCTGCGGTTTGGTCTGGAATTGGGTAAACTTCGGGCCAGCGGGTATAACGATCGATAACGGTGAGGCAGTAACGCGAACTTTCACAAAGAGGAAGAGGACCAACAAGGTCGATATGAATATAAGCAAATCGCTCAGAAGGTATCTGAAATTCAGCAAATGGAGCACGTGTATGACGAAA